>JAPMLY010000026.1:327500-405000 GCA_026401115.1 Tetraselmis chui
ATGGAGATGTATGATGTTATTTGCAACGCTGACGAAGGTCCAAGAGAGCGCATATGTGGTGGAACAATCAACAAACCGTGGAGTATTACCCAGCGGGAATACACATCAGGTTATGGCGTCGATGTTAGCACTAGCATTGCATTACCTAGTGCTTATGTACAAGGTAGCTAGTCCTTATCTTAGTACTTAGTGTTGTACTAATAGCGGTACTCTATATTTCCCCGATAATGGCGGTCGGCCGGCCCTGCCGGTGTCTTTGCCGGCCGCCATCGCTCTCTTTTCACTCCCTTTGCCCCCACTGATGGCCCCCTAGCGGGGCCGGCTAGACTACCCGTGTAACCATTGTACTTCCAAACTCCAACATGTCATGGGCCATCTACAAGGTTACCCGGGATAGTCAAACCTCCGAAATACGGCAGCCCCAAGTAGGAGAATAGCGTGCAACCATGATATTTGTTAATAAGTAAATACCGAGGCTAGCCGCCCAAGGTCCCCCGTGGCCGCCCTAGGCTAGTAGTACCACCTCCGCCACCCAAGGAGAAGAGTATCCAACATAGATACTCGCTTGAACCAGCACTACCGACACCAACCGCCCATGGTCACATATGGCCGCCCTAGGTTGGTTGCCTACACCACCCTGATCACAGCTCACCGATACTATCGACCGGATCTGGTTTCAAACCGCCAAATTCAAACCGATTCGCGAAAATTCGGTCCGCGCGTACATTAAATAGTAATGTTTTTTGTTTTTTCCCGAGGCAACGCCGCAACGCTCATGCGACTTAGCGAGGTTCTAACCTTGCGCACGGCGAAGGGGGGGGAGTCAACACGATAGCGCCCGGCTATTAATTTTGAGTGCCTACACGCTTGTGGCAGTCCTTTTGGCTTTTCCCCTTCCTCGCCAGTCGCTCTCATGCGATTTCTAATTCGCCCGTGGGCGGTTTTCCCCGCTACATGTCAGATAGTACATCACGCAGTACATGTTGACCAGTTTCTTATCGGCAACTCGCCGATAGTATCCCGGTCCTATGAGCACTCGTAGCGTCACCTACCCGGCTTGAGATACCGCTACCGGAACAACGCCAACGACCAAGATGACTCCTTCCTCCAAGACAAGCAAAGGCGACGACAAGACCTGCGCTACCTTGAGGGGGAGTGTTAGTACTAGCATTGCATTACTTAGTGCTTATGTACATGGTAGCTAGTCCTTATCTTAGTACTTAGTGTTGTACTAATAGCGGTACTCTAGTTCCCCGTTAGTGGCGGTCGGCCGGCCCTAACGGTGCCTTTGCCGGCCGCCATCGCTATCTTTTCACTCCCTTTGTCCCCACTGTTGGCCCCGTAGCGCGGCCGGCTACATAACATGTCGGAATCGGGAACGGATAGTTACACGTAGGTCGTGCCGGTCCCACAAGGGGGCCGGCTGTGGTGACTAGAGAAGTGAGAAGAGAGAGATAGCGGCCGGCGAAGGCACCGGCAGGGCCGGCCGACCGCCACTAATAGGGAACTGAGTACCGCAAATAGCATAACACTGAGTAAGAAATGAAGTAATGAAATGAAATTGAAATGAAATGAAATGGTTTACAACATGTACCGGGTAAAACCGGTTGCTGTCGCTGGGCCCTCCCTGCTTTGACTGTAAAAATGTCTTATTTTCGCATGGGGTAGACCGTGAACCACTAATCCCAACCTCTCCATTGGCAGTAACGATACCGTCTAAAACACACACGTAACCATGTATTTATTATTCTTTGATCTACACATATTTTTTTCGGATACAGTATGAACTAAAAAGTGTCGCTAGTCTCCACGGTACGCGGCTTGCTCCAGCCGCTGCGGGGACGCTGATCAACGAGGTTGGTCAGCTTGAGCTGGTCGAGGCGAACTTGCTTGACCTCGGCTCAATGGCTCATGTGCGACTCCGGTCGTGCCGGGGCTAGAGGGGAAAGGCATGTGGAAAGCCCCCTCGCTCAAGTCGTCGTCGGTGCCGTCTCGATACGTGCTCATCCCCGTCCGAGGTTGCTCCTCCCGACGCACCCCGCCACCTAGCCAAGTCTTCCCTCCTCCTTCGGGGGATAGGAAGAGAAAGTAACTAAGCTGCAGACGGTGTCCGGCTGGCTCTCATGCCCCCGTGCCAGATGTTATCATGCCCCATGTCCTTGCTCCGTATGTTTCCAACACCTATATGATCGCGTTGTGGCCGTCCGTACCCTCCCCCGGTGGTTTACGTTGTTAGGGGGGCGCCTTTATGAGCGGTTTGCCGTTACGATAACCCTAGGCACACTGCATGAGGCATTGAGGCAGCATGTCGATAATCGGGTACCGACTAGGGGAGGGGTGGGTCGGACACATGGATCGAGTCGCCGAACCACAAAAGATGTTGGGTACGGGAAATTTTTTCCAAAAACCCCATGTACCGGGTTTTTCCGGCGGCGGGTGATCCTAAGGACCGCCGCCGCCAAACCGTGTCGCTCCTTAGGCTGCGAACCACCTCCGTCCTCCGTAGCTTCAGGCCTCGCACTTAAGGGAGACTTAAAAACTCTCGAAGGGCTGGCGACTGCTAGCGAGCACCGTGCCCTAGCGCTGCTTCCCAACTGTCCGCCGCCAACTCAAACACCCTCGTCCCACCGTTGATCCGTCCGTACCCTTCTTCGCCAAAAAACAATTCGCAAACATCGTTCCCGCCGTGACGGGAGAGTATCTGTGAGTATTTAGTTGTTGAAAAAACATATCGGACAGGCCGAGCGGGAGATCCATGTGCTCGTATACTGATATTATACTTTTCCAAAACCCTTTGTACATGGCTTCCCGACAACTGTTGATCCCGCATATCGCAGTTGTCGGTACCTCGTTCAGCCCCCTACCGTGCCAAGCCTGACACGGCTGCATGGTTACCGACGCCCACCGCGTGGAGGAAGAGGTAGGTGCCCACGGGCATGCGAGCGCACCCCCCTCCGGGGCCGCCGCCGTTGCGCCGCCGGCGGGCGCCTAACACTGAGTACTAGAATGACAAATAGCTACCTTATACATAAGCACTCTAGGCAACGGGATGCTAGTGCTAACACCCCCCTTCAACGTAGTCGAGGTCTTGACGTCATCGTCCTAGATTCCGTCGAGGAAGGTGCCATCGTTATCGAAAGTGCAGTGCTTGTAGCGGGTGTCTCATACCGGGTAGGTGTAGCGACATGCGCTCACATGAACGTGCCGCTACCGGCGAGTTGTCGATATGAAGCGGTTCCAAATGTACTGCGTAATGTACTAATCCGACATGTAACGGGAAAAACTGTCCACGGGCGAGTTAGGAGGGCCCATAACCTGTTGGAGTTTGGAAGTACAATGGTTACACGGGTAGTCTAGCCGGCCCCGCTAGGGGGCCGATAGTGGGGACAAAGGGAGTGAAAAGATAGCGATGGCGGCCGGCAAAGGCACCGGCAGGGTCGGCCGACCGCCACTATCGGGGAAATATAGTACCGCTATTAGTACAACACTAAGTACTAAGATAAGGACTAGCTACCATGTACATAAGCACTAAGTAATGCAATGCTAGTGCTAACACTCCCCCTCAAGGTAGCGTAGGTCTTGTCGTCGCCCGTGCTTGTCTTGGAGGAAGGAGTCATCTTGGTCGTTGGCGTTGTTCCGGTAGCGGTATCTCAAGCCGGGTAAGTGACGCTACGAGTGCCCATAGGACCGGGATGCTATCGGCGAGTTGCCGACAAGAAACTGGTCCAAACATACTGCGTAATGTACTATCTGACATGTAGCGGGGAAAACCGTCCACGGGCGAATTAGCTATCGCATGAGAGCGACAAGACCTACGCTACCTTGAGGGGGAGTGTTAGCACTAGCATTGCATTACCTAGTGCTTATGTACAGGGTAGCTAGTCCTTATCTTAGTACTTAGTGCTGTACCAATATATAGCGGTACTCTATTTCCCCGATAGTGGCGGTCGGCCGGCCCTGCCGGTGCCTTTGCCGGCCGCCGTCGCTCTCTTTTCACTATCTTTGTCCCCACTCATGGCCCCCTAGCGGGGCCGGCTAGACTACTCGTGTAACCATTGTACTTCCAAACTCTAACAGTCGCGAACAAAACAATCATTGGCGTATCACTCACAACGCGGAGTTGAGCAAGAACCTTTGAGAGTTGCGACCAATCTCTTGGATGAAGAAGATGTGGCAGCGGAGGGAATCAAGGATGAAATCCCCGAAATCATTCTTGATGCACAGATTCGGATCCCTATGAAATATTTCTTGATGCACTTGTTGGTGGCGAACAAGCAGAAAGTGGCACATTAATTCATTCATTGGCCCGTATGCCATTTCTGCAAAAAAATATCGGCACAAGCCTACCGCCTCCGCCTCCCCTAGTCCACGCAATGCCATAACATTTTTCACATTTCCAAATTAAAACAATGCGACTCACCCGATTGCCTACATGTCAATAATGTCCCCGGCCAAGTTGACACCCCTCATGATGGATTTACCGTGGACGCTATTTTGGACTTCCGCGTTGCTCACCCGGCGGAAAGCCAACAACGTGGACTAGGCCTCGAATTTCTAGCGCACTTGGGAGGATACGACGCCACGCACGACTCTTCGGAGCCCTATGCCAGCATCAAACACGCGGTGGCACTTCACGACTTTGCTCGCTCAAGTTCTCGTCTCGCTCGCCTCTTCCGTCAGCCGTCGTACCTCCTCCACCACAGTCAATACCCAGCACGGTTTCCGCTGAAAATTCCGTGAGAGCCGAAGCTCTAATTCTTTTGGCGGGGTAGGTATGTTAGATCTACACCAATACCTAGCCCAATACCATCAACGCCGCCATGTACCACAATACGACTTTACACGTAACCCAGCAAACCTACCATTAGAAAACATGACATCAACCTCAGCGTATCAGTCCTATCTCATAATGGCAACACTAGTTACATGCGTATAGTAGTGACACGACAACAACCACTCCACCTACGGTCGTCAACAATATGTAACTCCTTAGATACTTTTGTATCGCGCCTATCCTCAGCATGCCAGATGCGTACAAAGCCTTGGGCCGATCCATAGCTTTTTAACTTTCCTATTGCCAGCAACATATTCCATTATCTTTGCAAAAGCTCATCGCATTTTCTTACAGAATTGCTAGATCTATTTGCCAGGGTACGAAGCATTTAATCGGAAAACCCTTCGCACCTTCCGTCCGCGGTCGATCATGTGGACCTTCGCCGCCAAACATACGGTGTCGCTCCTCCGGCTGCTACCTTCCTCCGAGCTGCGTAACGTCGCGTCCCGCCCTTATGGGAGGCACGAGTCCCACAATTAAGGCTTGTCGACGTCTAGCGAACGCCTTGATTGCCATGGTGATGCTCCCCGGTTGTTCGCAGCCATGCCCAACGCCCGCCGTCAACTCAGATCCGCCCGTACCCTCCTCGCCGCCGAACAACTCCTGAGATACATGTCCCGCTACATGGGGGAATCGAGGGAGCATCCAAGCTTGAAAAGTAATATATATCTGGCTAGCCGAGCGGGAGATCTTGACGTTGGTGTACACTTATTTTTTTAAACCCCCCCCCCCCCCCCCCCCCCCCCCCCCCCCAATACATGGCTTTCCCGATAGCAGCTCATCCAGTGGATCGCAGCTATCGGTTCACCCCCCTAGCCTCCTACCGTGCTATGTATGGCACGGCAGTAGGGTTACTAACGCCCACCCCCACAAGGTGGGAGTGAGTGCCGACTGGCGTGGGAGCGCACCCCCCTTCCGGGGCCGCCGCCGCTGCGCTTCCGGCGGGCGCCTAGTAGACGCATGAATATACTCAGCAATCTGTCTTTCGAGAGGTGTCACTGCGTTTCGAATCAGTTTTGCTGCGCGTTGTTCGGTTGCAAGCGGTAGAGAGTCGACTTCCGGCGCGGAAGTGTAATGCTAATGTTTCATGTTAATTGGGGATCTGCGACGTAGAACGTGGGGAAGTGTCTCGTGACGATCGAGTGCGCATGAGACGATGCAAAGCTCGACTACTAGAGTTGAAACTTCAACTCGCGCGAGGCTTAGATGGGTTGAGCGCGGAAGCAGGGATGAGAACTTATACATTTGCAAATTAAACTACCTTGCGCTGGTACTGACCAAATAATACATACTAGCACATCATAACAGCATTGAGCTATATTCGTAGTACCCGTACGATGGTACTGAAATAACGATGATATTGTGCAAATATAAGATTAAGAATTACTTACAGTATAAAAGTGAGGGATAAGATGCACCAAGTAAAAAGAATAAAAGAGGAAAAAACCAAAACCCGATGAGGAAATATGTTTATGTACATCGTATGATGAAAGCCGCCGATCAGCGTACGGATGAAACTGCTACTTGTCTAGCGATAGCAGAGTGCTGGTCGACCGCAGGCGCACGTCAACAATACAACCCACAGAACTCGATTGCTATAGCGGTAGCACGACACCTTCCATCTCCTCCCCTCACGAAGCAATATTCTCACTCTATATTTACCACTCCGACAGTCGTCGTGGCTTATGGTGATTTGTGCGCCTGTTTACCGTAGTGCTTTTGTTTTTGACTCTTGACGAGTGACCGCCGACTATGACGACGCAGGAGCAATATACAATAGCGACTGTTGCCATAATATTAATATGGCGCCAAGCCGCCAACCTACGACAGCGAGTTGCCCAAGTCAACACAGCGCCCAGCACCTATAGCGCGATTTGCTGAAAGTTGTTCAGCCCAGTAATACGTAGAGATTCCAATTTATAAGATCATGATGAGTAGATCGTCACTTAACGACACGATACTGGTGATGGAATAGGACAAATAAGGAAGCCGCTGCTGATTCCCCAAATAAGCCACAAACAGAGGATGTGAATAGTGCTGCGTACACAGCTCCACAGTACAACGCAGGTAAAGATTGAGGCGCTGATATTAAGTTTTGGTTTTTTACTGTTACGGACTATTGTTGACCGCAGTAACAGAACGGCAGCATACGCGCACACCACAGCCGACGGCGGCACGCATCTGTCTATGACTTCTACTACTACAAGGCAAGTAAGGCTATTGGCCGCGATTCGCTAGGCGGTATGGTAGGTATAGGGTCAAATCTTCAGGACTTTTCGGGACTCTATGCGTGTTTCGCAACAGCAGGATCCAACTCTAATTTTATTATTTGTAAGTAAAATCAAGTTTTGCATTTATTCTTATTGATATAATACCACTATACTAACATAATAGCACTGCCAGCTTTATTGGTGACGATCGTAGCATTGTCATTCAACATACTGTAGATATGCGTGACTACACATACTCGTGGGTAGTGCGTATTTGCATATATGAAGCAAGGATGAGTGTATGCGCATGCTGACGGACAAGCCGTCCACAAAATAAGACACTGATATCGACCGTTCAGCATATTCAAATCGATTGTCTAGTATCGACAGTTTTTAGCTATCCCTGCAACTGATGTTCATAACAATAAGACAAAAACGTATTTATATACGCTCGTTCGTCGCTGAACCCCCCCCCCCCCCCCCCCCCCCCCCCCCCCCCCCCCCCCTTTCCTTTTTTTATTTTCCTGCAGCATATGCTACTAATACATATATGTACCCAACCATGAATCACCAAGCAGGGCACATATGATAAATGGCATGGCATGCTCATGATGCAGCCCAACGACGAGTAGCTAGTACGAGCCATTCCTGTAAACAACGCCAAAGGAACTTGAAAACAAGATGAAACGCGGCGGGGTTCCTCCAGCGTCTGAGGCTGGGAACAGCATCAATAATCTGAATGCCATCCGTGCCGATGGCGACGCTGCGTTGGCAACACTTGAGGTAGACGACGTGCCAATTAATGTGCCACATATGCTACGTACTCCCATGCGATCCGCCCTGGCTTCCCTGCCTTTTCTCCTCAATGTCACATTATTTGGGTTTATAAGTTGTGACCCATCGATCGTCGATCGTCCTATCAATACATACATGGACAGCATCCTGCCTGCATGATTGTCTAATCTGCAATCCCCGCTTTGTATTTCATCTAATCTCACCAAACCTGTCTCATCTTTATCATCTCATCCTCACCAAACATGTCTCGCATTTATCATCTCATCTCTGAATAACAAGTCACGCGTGTTGCGCAGGACCTGGATTTGAAGCTACTTCATACACGCAGGTGATACAAGGACTGCCGAGTAATTAGACATTTTGTCAATCAGACCTATTCGAAGCTCATATGTTACACAGATAGACACAAGCTAATATGTTATGCAGCCATATAGAATCACAGGCAAGTCAGTGAACGCAGTAGAGCCCAAACACTACTGCAAAAATGACTACTGAGTTTGATTCTATGGAATATCTGCAGGTTCCAACGGTTTGCGCCGCTCTCAGCAAATCAGGCAACATATGTTCAGCTCGGGGGCGTTTCTCCGAATGCCTCGAGTCCCAAAAGCTTTTCCCCATCAGCAACTCCAAATGTAAGATGCTAGGAAAACACGGTGGATGTTGTGTGACATGTGGCATAGTCTGTTTTCATTGTCCCACTTGCTTTAAGTGTCGCAATTTTAAGACTGCAGTTTTTACCCGTTGTTCACTGCGGATATGCAGGAAGTGCATCCTATTCGTGACGATAGACCTCCTCGCCTTTCTGGAAGCAGACCGGTACTCGCCCAGGTCGCCATATTTGGAAACTACATAAATACGGAAGTCCAATAACATCTGTGTTCATTATGATATGGCCCACTACATGCATACGTCTGTGAAGAAATTAGGTATGAGTAAGAGTAGTCCAAAGCCAACATCGAACAGATAACCACCTGGTATCCCATTTCATCGGCTGCAGTGCACTACCAATTAAGTGCTTGATGCCACAATGACTTTGAAGCAGGCTTACACAACTGCTGAAAAGGGGACGCGGCTGAATACTGAAGAACGCATCAGAGTCTCTGCGGGCCGTCATCGACTTCGTTCTGTTAGCAAAACTCCTGGTTCGGTGGCGAGAATGAACCACGACTCTGAGAGCATTCAAAGTTTGCTGAGATTTGTCCCAATAATCCTACGCGCTGAGTTGCTGGCCAGCTGCCACCGTGCTGTTCAAGGTCAATTGGAAAGTCTGGAACGCGATGACGTCTGCAAGCAGCATGCATCTGTGCTAGGGGCAGATGGCTCTGGACAGCTCCCCACTCTCATTCCAACCATGGGGGCTATAATGATTGCTGACATCGCTGGCTTCACTTCTCTCACTGAATCACTTGGCGCCAGCCAAGGCGCCATCGGTGTTGAAATGCTTACCAATGTTATGAACAACTTCTTCTCTCGGATTATTGACATTGTTCACTCACATGGTACAGACGCCCAATAAGCTAGCCCCATAAATAATGTATTCAGAAAGGATAGGCTGTTCTTTTTTCCTGACACGTGCAAGTTTCAAACTTCTGGTTTCGTGTCAATAGAAAAACGAAATTACCTTCTTCGCTATGGCCGAGAATCCAAGTTGGGCCTGCCGCTGCTAACAGTGATAATTTGCAGGGACTTACAATCTGGATATTTTTTTATGGGTTGATAGGAGGAGACGTTATTCGATTTGCTGGCGATGCAATCATTGTGCTCTTCGCTGTAGCGCACGAAGAAACAACGCCTCGCCACCAATCATTCAGTGTAGCGGCACAGGGAGGGCCTCCTGATATCGCAGACCAGAAACCACAACAGCATGCTGAGCACAGTCATGATGGAGACGACAGGTGCATGCAGGACGCAACCATGCGATGCTTACTGTGCTCATGGGCACTCAAAACCGAGCTTGGCAAGGTCAAGGCAGCAGCTGGCACGGTGAGATGGCAAAGCACGTATCCCCTAGTCAGCATTGGGGGGATGATTCCGTCCAGAGGATCGGTGTTTTTTCTTCTTGAATACGGTTTATGGAATTTGAGTGGTTCGGCTATGAGTAATGCATTTTCCCTAAGATTTTCTAAACAGTTCAATTTTCTAGTTGGTCAGCACGAATGTTGCTTTGTCCAGGCAAATAATCTGGCTTCTTCTATGCATGGCAAACACGGTAACAGAAGCAATTCCAGCCTCTACTCTCCGCTCAAAATTGGCGAAGGCAACAACCCGTTGCAACGCTCAGTTCGTAAAGTACTTGCCGTTTTAAAATGGAAACGGCAGGCGAAACCGAATTCAGATATTGGGCTAAAAGAGAACGCTTCTCAAGAACAGAGTCAAGCTGAAAAGGTATGCCGAGTTTGTGCTCAACCAGCAACCAATGTCCCTAGCAGTTCAATCACATTCCGAACCGTCTCAGCCCTCGGCAAAATAAGGAGATTGGGGGAAAAAATATTCTCCCCGAAGCAAAGGCTGTAGGGAATGCATTGCTCCCGTGATTTACAGTACCGCATCACAGGCTGTTGAATTAAACGAACCTAAGCTTTTGCACTATTCAGGAACATACGGCGATAAATGTGGGCGAAAAAGACGACGACAGAAGTGACACTGGGATTCGCTCCCGCCCGTCTAAAGTTGGCGAAGGGGTAAACAGCACTCTACAGCGCTCTGTTCGGAAAGTACTTGCGGTTTTGAAATGGAGACGGACTGGGAAAACAGATGACACCATCGGGCTCCAGGAAAGGACTGGTCGAGACGAGGATGAAGCAAAGGAAGTCCCAGTACGATATGATGAACTTCAAGCCACAAAGCCAGTAGCGCATATTCATTCTGGGCCGTCTCAGCCCATCGAATCAGGAGATAAAGTGCAGTCAAGAGATGCTCTGGATGCGTTGGTGCGTGCTGTCATAGTGTCGTCAGTGTTTGCCTTGAAGTAAATAAACTTTATCGCAGTTCACACTTACGTGACCTATCAATCGGTGCATGAGAAGACAGAAACGATTTCTCGCCCTATATTGCAGTTTTGTTAGTCAATTTGCATAATGTAAGTTACTACACTCTTTCAGGAACATGAAATATGATTGGAATTATGCATAATGACAAGTAATTGCGCTACTTGCGCTGAGACATAAGCATGTGCACAGGCTGTTGCGCAGGAATCCGGGTGCACCGTGGGGAGTCCGGTTGCCGCTGCAGACAGATGGGACCACGCTTTTAAGCGCCTTGGAACTGTCCTCTGGCTAACAAAAAGGACTGGCACTGTCCCAACAGATCCCACAAAATCTAGCAATTCCCCCGATGATCCCTCTATTGTCACAATGGCGAACTGCATTACTCCCGCACTGCAACAACGTCAGCCATCAGATTTTGACACAAAGATGCCACAGCATCCGTCCGGCTTAGCCACGACGTTGTCAGATATCAACAGCCCTGCGAAGCGGTCACTGTCTCTTATGAGAGAAGCGGAGCCCGTGCTTCCCGGGATCGTGCAGTTGACGCCGGCATCTGGTAGGGGGCGAGATTGCTAGATCTGCAAAAAAGAAAATGGCGCGGTGTGTCTGTGAATTTTCATGTTTTGCTGTTTAGCGTGATACAGTACATTGATCGGATTGGGATCGTTTCTGACGTCTCAAATGTATACTAACCAACATGGATATGCCTACCTCCAGGGTTGCGGTTACAGGATTCCCGTGCGGCGATCATTCGTGATCATAGGAGCGAGTTTCAGAAAACCACAAACCCACAAGACTCTCCTCTGCAGACCCCTGACAATTCGGAATCGGAAAATATATGCAGTAAACAAGAAGTACGCAAGCAACGCTCGTCTGCACTGGTTAGTTCTGAAGAGATCAGTCTGTCCTTGAAGGTGCACTTCCTTACTCCCCGCCCCCTCCCTTACACTGGAAGGGCGCAGTTTGAATACATTCCGTGGTGACTTCATAAAGCTTATGGTGGTGCAACTGCCTATGCAGTAAAATCGAAATTCGGTGAGAGTGGGATAGCTCCAATGTACGTATATCTAATCGGAAATATTGTTTCTCAATATCATATGTAGATCCACATACTTGGTGCCTCTAACTGGTTGAGGATTCGGGCGTGCAAATATCCGGGTGCACTACGCTTTGCGAAGCTTAGAGTCTCGAGAACATGATGCGCGCGCTGCACTAAATATTGCTTAATCTCGCATATCTGATGTGTAACATTTAGTTCTGCAATGCACCACGTTCTTTAATGCACCTGTGTTTCGATATGAAATGCAGTATGCGATGATGTTGTTTTTCCTCGCTTGCACGTCATCATACCTTTGCATCTGTCAGGATTAATCACAAACATCTTCTATTTTCAAATTCAGACATTGTTGTCATGATGTTCCTGATCATAAAGAATAACCACAGGAATATCGTGAATATTATCCGCGGCTTCACGTCATCTAGAATCCCCCCGCTTCATATTGATATGAGCAGGATAATGATTTTGCTACGAAATGTATGAGCGCAACTTCTATTCTCGGCGTACTTCTACAGCCGAATGGCGGACAGAGCCAAATAGTGATAACCATTTCAGAATGGTGTAGCGTAAATTCGCCAAGTAGAGCCGTTGTTTCTTTATGCCAACCTACTGTCGTCTTTCAAGCACTGTGAATCGCTCACGATCAAAGGCTTAGAAACTCCTCCCTCTTATCGCCTCCCGCAAAATGCTGCAAGGTTTTGATTGCAGCTGGAGAAATATCTGTCTTTCGGGTTGGAGGGATTGCAGAGCGCATGCAAGCAAGAAATGCTGCGGCCTTTTCGAGCATGCCGTCACGATCGGCTCCGTCTGGGAGCTCTCCCCTCGAGTGGGGCCTTGGCCAAGATGACAAACAAGGCACACCCACCTCATACGAGGCATCTTCCGCAGCAGACGAATCTGTCATCCCGCCAGGACGCTGGGAGCTCTTGATCGGTGACCAGCCTCATGTTCAGGTCCAGGTGAAGGAACAATTAGCCTGCCGTATCATGATGAGCACAGCACGTAGGATGATATGGCTTATTGACAGTTTCCCTAACATTCAATGCATTGACATATGAGTTTTGCTGTGTTGCACTTTAGAGCTTAGGTGGACGCCCTCCAATGGCGCAAATTCGAGATATTGACAGCTTTGCGAAGGCTGGCGAAGTGGCGCTAAGCTACGAGACGGTCGCTCTTGTGGAGGCGTATGCGTCGCACAATGGGTTTTCGTTCCAGAATTACCCTGGCAGTGACGGCCGAGTGATGGAGCTCTGTTGTCACACATCTGACCCACGCATGCATCCAGCTGTACCCTTGATTCTCCGGCGTTTGTACAAACATTCTCCAATGCCAGAGAGTGAGACTCGCCGCGATCTGAATGCGCCTAATGTGGATAACACTACGCGTGAGATGAGGCTTACAGTACCATATTCTTCAGGGGATGTGGCGCGTGCCCAGGTATACGACGAAAAGAGGTCGTTTCAGACAGTGCTTAATTACATGACGCAGAACCAACGGAGCTGGGTTTTTCGCGTATTGCGATCCCACATTCCCGCTATCGTGCAGGACGACATTGCTACTGCAAGCCATCACAGCCCTTTAGCGCAGCTGTCATCCCAATTCCGAGTTTGCACCGTGTTGTTTGTCGGATTTCCTTTCCTTACTGAGCCCCTGGGACAAAGAGGAGGAATATGCAAGCCGGAGGAATATGGCTCCGTCGCCAGTGTACAAGCCTCGGCTGAGGTTGTTGCAAAGGCTCTCCAGCAGCATGGCGGCTCTTTTGTTCAGTTCCGTTGTGATGAGAAAGGGTGCGCAATGAAGGGGCAGCTCACTGTTTAGCGCTTAAATTTGTGCATGCAGTATTCACCACTTGACATCTGTTAGATGAATGCTATCGTATTCGGAATGATCTCCACAAATTGCTATCCTTTAACGCTTCAAAAACATACAAAATCCACGCGTGAATTTGGAGAGGGCGCCGCTTTCACTTAACGGTGAAGCTGTTCACAACCACTGACTCCTTGCTCCGCAGGTTCCTTGCAATTGGTGCATTCGGTCTGGAGAGCCTGAAGTCTACCCTGGGATACGCTACCAATGCCATTGGCGCTGCTTTTGACATATGTGCAGGCATCCAGGGCTTACTCCCAGATTTGGAGTCCAGCAGTAAGCCGTGTTGTGTGGGCATTGCGACAGGGGTACTTTTCTGCACCCAGGTCGGCTCAGAGTCGCGCTCGGAGTACACCCTCTTCGGCGACGCCATCAACCTATCCGCTAGACTAATGTGCCGCGCTAAAGGGGGTGGAAGAGGACAGATTCTCTGTGATTCCTGCACGCAAATGATCGCAAAACGGAGAGCAACATTTCAGCGAATCCCTGCACTGCAAGTGAAGGGTAAGAAGCACCTTGTCGAAGTATTCAGCGTGGAAAGGATGGCTCCCGAAACTCCAGCAATTGCAAGGCAGAACTCTCTGGCTATGGCTGCAAATCACTGCAACGGGCCCATAGGGCTGGCGCTCGGGGGTGCCACCGACTGCCGCATACGTTTAACAGGCGCATCCTTGAAGCTGCTGCTCAGCGTCCAAGATAGCCTTAGTAGCTTCGCCAGCGGCAGGACCAGTGCAGGATGCATCCTGCTCGAGGGTGTAAGTGGTTCAGGGAAAACACGACTGATCTCCAGCCTGGGCCATGCTCAGTATCTCAACTCGGACGGTGCGGGACTATCATTGTCAGGAGCCAACGACTCCAGAGAGGATCAGGGATGGCTGTCTGGCGTCAATATTTTCACAGGCAATGCGCTGGAAGCCGAGGACAGCAACGACTGCCAAGATTTTAGTATCTGGCGCAGTGTGATTCTGGAGATGCTCGCATTTGACCGTAACAATGGCAGTAGCAGCGCTTCAACAAGTCGTCAAACTGAAGAGTGCGGCGAGGCTTTCAGCCGAAAGTACAGCCGAAGCGAAACTCTAGTTGGGCGAATAATGGTCACTGCTGTCCCTGACTGGGATGCATGGCGTGAAGTTCTGGCGACTGCCTTGAAATGCCAGGCATCTGATTTTCCAAGTGCTCCAATAAGCCCTGTCCTGGAGACACGCTCAAGCCCAAACATTGGGGAGCCACAGGTCAGCGGAAAACATGCCCACTCCTTGCTATCTGCCGATGTAGTCCCTGTGAGCTCAATCAATACCGACAGCACTTCAATATTTTCGGATTATATGATGACTGTTTCCGCTATTCGAATAGGATGTGTGCTTAATTGCATTGGTGCTGATGGTTGTGTGTTGCCCGTTGTTGTTGCAAGGATGCTTTCTCAAAGGAAAATGAATCAAAACACCGCCGCTGCACATCGGATTTGGTCCAGAAGAACTTGAAAAGGCACAACATACCGCCACCAGCAACACGCAGGCTGCAAATGACGCGTGCAATCTTGCCAGGAATCAGAGCAGAACACAATTCCCGGGAGCGCCAGGAGACAAGGTAGCTATATCCGGTGCCCAATAGCTCAAAGCTCGGTGACGCACTTTTTTACAGTTAGGAGAACATGAGGTATCCAAACCCATGCAAGTGCTATCCATTTTTTCCTGACACCTGCCGCAGTGCTCAGGAGCCTGCCGAGAGTAATGCAACTGGCGATAGAACAGCTCTCGATGTGACAGGCGAAACTCTGCTCACTGCTGCTGCGTCTGGAGGTGCCGTTGCTGCAAAATTGGGAAGTGAACTGACACAACGCGCGCTGGTCACTCCAGCGAAGACAGTGCAAGAGTTGCTCTCAGCGACACAGATTTTCAGTCTTCCATCGGCAAATAAGGAACCCGCGCTTGTCGACAGCAGTCCCACTACCGGCAATGAAATGATTAATGCGGGTAGTATTTACGATAGCGAGTTGTCATCCGATGTTGATGAAGCGTACCTTTCCTTTGAGCAAGAATTGGATGGGTCGTCTTCAGACCCTGAATTGGATCAGTCGCTGGAGTCCGCAGTGTCCTCCGTTCGTATTGACGACCTTCCGAATCCCGGGTATGGAAGCCCAAGATGTTTAGGCTGCGGGGATGTCCAATATTATTGTTAAATGGAGAATCGACGCAGTTTTTGTTCAACTTACTGTTTCATCGCTGTTTTGATTAGGAATACCGGGGTGCCTAACGACTGCGGCCGACCAAGTCCTTCAGCTATTCCTGCTGTGCCCCTAGGAATCAGCAGTAATCATCGCCACGTGTCGGCAGTTTTGCTGGCACTACTTCAGGCATTTGTAGCGGCACATGGGCGCACTTTGATCGTGATTGAGAATTCCCATCACGCTGATAAAGCCTCGTGGGCGCTGTTAACAGCTGCTTCAAAGGGAGAATCCCCGTTTTTTCTGACGTCGCGATCTCCAAGCACTATTGCGACAGGACAGCAACGATTGTTCTTCCTCCTCACAGTGCAGACATGGACGCACAGTCTTCAAAGCTCCTCTCTACCAGCAGATAAGGCACCGGCCAACACAGAGAGGATTGGCCAAACCTGGGAGTGCATCCTCTCGCTACCAAGCACAACTCTTGTCCGAGTTCAGCCATTTACTCGGAGGGAGACGAAGCACCTTGTTCTCGCAATTCTTGCTGAACAGCGCATGGACAGTACTTTTGAGCTAGATCGCGATGTCCTGTCAGCAATACATGCCCGGAGTGCTGGAAATCCACTTTATATTCAAAAAATTCTGGAATGGCTCCTCCTGCAGCGGCTGGACGCAAATTCGGCAGCAGACACCAGCTACACTGCTAACAAAGACAGCAGCCAAAGACTTGCGACCTGGCTGGTCCTGAACGTACCCGTCACAAAGATGCTATACGACACGATTGACCGACTGCCAGCTATGCAACAGATGACTCTTCGTGTGGCTGCTGTTATGGGGGCTGCGAACATATCAGCGTTTGTTCTGGCCTCGATTCATCCCATCGCACGGTCGGCAGAGGAAATCGTCACTGATCTGAATGGTCTGGTGGCAGCTGGCGTACTCACAACGTGTCCGCTACCCTTCAACCACTTCGCACTTGGGACCCCAGCCGAGTACCTTATACCCATATCACCTAAGCAAGAGGTTCGCTTTGCCGCTGATAGATCCGGAGAGTCAGAAGACTGGAAATCAAGTCGACCGTCTGTGCTCCATGATGCAGCAACGACTACATTCATGTTCATAACAGAGCAGCTAAGGGACACCGTACTCGACGTTGTGCCATTTGAGTTCAGAGGGAACTTGCATGCGCAACTCGCGTCTGTATTTGCTGAGCTACATGATGGAGGTACAGATTCCAGCAGCTCAGCAGAGGATGCCGATAAGCCGACCGACCTGGAGCGTCCACACATCCCCGCGGCTACAATCGCCTATCACTGGGAGAAAAGCAGCTTAACCGCAGTAATTGCATCGCCCTGCCGCCGAACTGATGTCAACTCTACCTGCCGTTTGCCGCCTTATCCGGATGGAAGCATCGGTGGAATTTGCTTGCCAGAACGTGTAGTTAGCTTGAACGCTAATTTCTGTATCCGTGTTATAGGTTGGGGAGCTGCGCTGCGCAAGACTTCATCATGCTATCGAGTGGTGGGAGCTTAGTGGGAGGCAAGCGCTTGCGGAGAGTTCATATGAAGGGTTGATCTCTGGCTTTGAAAAAGCCAATGCATTGGCAGCTACGCTAGTGGAGACATTCGATAAGCTCCCTGGAGACTGCCCTGCGGAGGGTAGGGTATGCGAAAGGCGCCTCACCGCATTGGAGGTGGCGTATTTAACGTTCCGAAAAATGGAGTACGCAGCTGCGATGGCAAACGCCTATTTTGCTCTTGGAGACGGCAATGAAGCTACAAAAGCGGCATTCAGCGTCTTGGACCAGGTCGGGTTCGTGGTCCTTTCCACGGAAGAAAGCGAGATCGAAATGCACAGACCCCGTCTTCCCTGTTGCTTCAGACCGGTCGTGGAGGATGACTCTTCCTTAGAACACGAGTCGGAGCAGAACATCAGACTCGAACTGTGCGACACATCGACACACCCTGTCGCCCTCAATGCTGTCGGGACGAGTACCCTGAGAGCTCTCTCTGTGTTGGCCAGCGTCGCCTGCTCCTACATGGATGAATTCTACCTCAATGATGAAGAACAGATTGGTTGTGCTGGGAGATACATTAACAGCCTGATACTTTATTTCGCAGCTGAATTCACCGAGTATGATTGGCCAGACAACTTGAAGCAAGAAATTGTCCGCCTACAGAACCGCGTCAAACTGGAGCTGGGAGAATCGGGTGCTTTGGCTATTTCCGGTGGGCTAGGTGGCTGAGGTCGCAACACCCTGCAGTAACGCAATGGCTTCCCCATCGGTGTTGACAGCCTCCCCAGAACGGGTAATGCGAATTAACGTAAACCTCAAATGCATTTCTCAGCCCTGATGAGTATGCAAATGATAGTGACTTGTAAAATATTCAACGGCTATGCAGATGCAATGGCCAGTGGCGGTGATTTTGGTCAACCGTGGGTAGATATGCGCTTTAAATTTCCGACTGTGCCTTGGGCTCCAACACCTCGAATCTGAGGGCGCTGATATCCCATTGTCAGATATAATGCCGATAAATGCTGGAAAAGTAGATATTGGATATAATCTATGCTACCCTACCTACTTTGGCTATCTGTTCCCCTCTGACACAAGGTCACTCCGCCTATAAAATACCTTCCGGGCGAGTACTCTCAGCCTTCAGCTATACGCACTGGGTCCGACCGACCACAGGATGACGGCGAAACATGAGAAAATTCCATCATCTCCGACACCAGGGCTGCATATTGATTGGCATAGGGATTGCTGCAAGACCGCCTTGTCCTAGCCCTCGCGGCATTCACGCGACAACTTGGTATCACCACACCACCCTCTGTCGCTGCATGGTCACCCTCTCGCACATGAGTGGATAAAAAGGCGCTCCGCCTAGCACTCTTTGCCCTGCTTGACGCTGTTGACATGCTTGCAACCGTCGTTCTCGCCTTTGCTTTTTGTGATGAAAGGGCAGAATCAGGGGGCGATCTCAGATTGCGAGAGGTGTGCAGTGCCCGAATACTGTTCTTCTTTGCAAGGTCGGCCAAGTTGGTTGAACGGAGTTCTGTTCGTGGAGTCGCAGGCTGGCTGGTATTAGGTCCACTGTTTCGGTGCTGGGCGTAGTTCTGTGCAGGAAGTGAGACGCCATTACACGGCATGAAATGAAGCTCAGTTCCGGCTAGCCCATGCTTTTGGTCCGCTGACTATAACATAAAGGAGCACGGCGGCAAGCAGGTGTGCATACGTACCTCAAAGTGCCTCGAAAGCGAGTCGTAGCTGGCCTGCTGTCGGGCTCGATAACTTGTGGAATGGGAAGCAGTGTCTGACGGCGGTACGGAAGAGGATTGAACCAAAGGGCGGGATACCAACCGATGCCTACCATTCGTTCTCTCCGCGCGGCCATTGGTGGCCAGCAATTGGGGTTCACCGCCGCCTTCAAGGCTCACACTCGAAGATGTGCTGCTGCCCCCGCTGCTACACCGCTCCAATCGCTCATCTTCATTTCCAGCTTCCTCGCAGTGGCTGGCCTGAGATGAGGTTCTACTCCTACCGCTGCACTGCCGCTCGCCACGCCTTTCTCCGCGCGGCGTCATGCGCGGATTGCTGCTACCACGGAGCGCCTCCATCGCGGTGGCGCCGTTGCCAACAATGGCCTGCTGCTTCCTGCAGAAGGTGCAAACGCAGCCCTGCGGGGGGTATATTTGTGCCGCCACCTGCAACATATTCTCCAGCTCAGCCTGACGCGCCGCGTCAGGGTGCGGGTACAGCTGCTGGTACTGCCCCATGCTAACCCCCCTTTTCTCCTTGGGTGCGGAGAAGCCCCACGTGCGGTAGTGCAGGATCGACTCGTCGATGTGGGGGGTAGAGGAGGAAATCGCCGACTTGCTGCGCCCTGGCAGCCCTCCTTCCGCCTCCAACGCCGTAGCTGCTGCCCTCAGACGGTTTCGCCTACCCGAGATGGAGCTGGGCCGCATCGCTTGCCAGTTGGGGCTGCCCCGACTGCGGCTGGCTGCGTACAGGCGCTCCGACTGCGCCACCTTCTGGTGTGCGTAGTGCTGCTCACGGTGCTCTGGGCTGAGATCTAGCGACAGGATGGTGTCCGCAAGAACTGCGTGCTTCAGCTCAGAGTCCATGGCGGAGTCACAAGTTAGGGAAGGGGAATGGTTGACCTCCAGCACCCAAGGCTGCAGGTCCTCATCCAGCAGGACATCAAAGCCGAGCACCTCGAAGCAAAGGCTCGCTACGTCCTCCCCCACCGCGTCCTTGCTCGACTGCCTCACCGCAGTGTGGTACGTGTGCGCCAAGTGCGGCTGCACGCTGAGAATCGTCTTCGCAATGCACATCTGGATGTCCTCCCACAGCAACTCCGTGTCCACCCCGCGCTCATGCAGCTCCTGCATCACCGCCGTCAGCAGCCGCTTGCTGCCCGAGTTGGTGCCACTGCTCCTGTCAAAGTGCTCACTGTCCTTATTCACTGCGTAGTTTGTGAGGTGCATGTTGCGCTTGTGGATGTTTGAGGGCAGCGGGTGCTCGTAAGGCGTGGTTGCTAGCCGCGCCAGCCCCTCCTTATAAATGAATACCTGCGGTGGAACGATTCCATAAACTGTACTTAGAAAGTGCTATCCGTTTGTACGCATATGCGTATGCGCGCGCACGCGCGTGTGGGCGTATAGAGGGATGCGTATGCATGCACAAGTAAGTATACATTTACGCACGTGCGTTGGCGCGTTTGTACTTACGTGCGTGCGTGAGTGAGAACATCAATCGGTGAGTTATTGTGTGCGTATGTGAGTGTGTGTGTGTGTGTGTGTGTGTGTGTGTGTGTGTTCGTGTGTGTGCAAGCGCGCATACGTGTGTATGTGATTATGTGGGCGGCGCGCGTGCGTGGTTGAGTGGGTGTGCGGCGGGTGGAGGGGTTAGGCTCCCAGCAGCTGTGGGTGGATCGGCAAAAGAGGGAAGGTCCGGTGAACTGTATGCGAGTGCGCGATGCTCCCCGAGCATGAGCAAAGATGCAGCCCTACTCTCTTATCGCATCCGTTCCTGTTCCCATAACTTGGAGTGCAGAAAGGCAGACGCACCTCTAGCGGGTCCACACTGCGCACCAGCACATAGATGCGTAGGTCGAACTTGTATCCATCGATAAGCAGAGGATTCTTAATGTACTGCTGTGCCACACTGTCCGTCATTTCGTTCTGCAATAAATCCGCCTCTGTCTGCACCAGATGAATGCCGCGTCCCATGGCCCCACTGCTTGGCTTCACAATGTACGTCGCCATCCGCTGCCCCTGCCCCCTCCTTCGCAGCGTCTGCACAAATTCATCCACCTGGCTGGGGATGGACCAGCTCTGCGGGAAGAAATTGTATTGAGCTGGCAAGTAGCGAGACATGCGCGCCATGTTCCGCGCCAAGGACACTTTGCGGCAAATCTCCAGCATACCCGGGAAGTGATTCAGCCGCTGGTACCCTTTCAGCCGGTTTACGCGGTCCACGGTTACCTGTGGAAATAACACCAAACCGAAAGGAAGACCTTCAGGAGCTTCCCTCTGTATGTATGCGCATAAGAAATGCGTACACATGCGTGGATCCATTTGTGAATATGTGAGTGCAGAGGAGCATGTGTATGCGTGTGAATGTGGATGATGTATCCGCGCTTTTTCGTTCGTGTGTGTGTGTGTGTGTGTGTGTGTGTGTGTGGATCTGTGTGGATATTTATGTGAATGTTCATGATAGCGTGAGTGCAGGAGTGGGGGCTTGGGAATTGATGTCGATGTGTTGGGGGCAGAGCAGGCTGGCACGCACCGAGGTGTCCATCCAGCAGAGGTCCCAGTCAGGTATAGTCGCCTCTGTTGGCGTGTCGGGCTCTTCCACCACCTCATACCCAAGCGAGGACACCACATCGCGCAGGATGTGGTACTTGCAGATTGAGAGGTTGACACGAACTTTCCCCTTTGCTTTCCTGTACCGAACAGCAGCGAAACGTCAGTGTCTCGGCACTGTCGCGGTGACCCCCCCCCCCCCCCCCCCCCCCCCCCCCCCCGCCGAAGTCAGTTTCGGTGCAATAATCATTTTACTTTTTCACCGGAAACAATGTAACGTGTGGGACGGAGGCACTGCTTCCCCCAACGGAAGAGGGCCACCTCCGTACACAGACTGGCGGGGAGCAGAGGTGTTTTCGCCAACGACTGACGGGGAGACGGCGGAGGAAAAGAAGTTGTGGCTCCTGGCACGGAACTGCAGCAACGTCGAACCTAATAAAGAATATCGCGACGGGTGCGATACACCCTATGCGTATGATACACACTAGACAAATCATGTGCACAGGTCCGCGGGGCATGCATCGGGAACCGCTGTGTTAACATAGCACCTGCAAGCTTCGTTGCAACAAGGTGAGCCACTTATTCCAACAATCCAACATAACCCGCGGCTCGCCCTGTTTGGACATGCAGCTATACAACGCTAAAGCGCTGCGCCTCTTGTATCTGAATTTAAGCCCCGCTACCAGAGAATCTTACAGAACTGGCATGAAAATCCAGACGTACAGTAAGCTCGTCAAACCCTCCCTGGCGGATTTCCCGAGACGGGACACCCGCCCTTATGAGGCCGGATGCGATTCTCTCGACACCCGCGGCAGCAAAGCCATACAACCGAACCGGAGCACAGCGAGCATAATAAACAATACCACGCAGCTCTGCACAATAGCGCAGGAATTAGCATCCCCGATGAACATCATTTCTCTGTTCGAGGGTTCGGAACAGAGTGAAGTGGGGTGAGGTATGCTGACACAGATGTCGCGCCTCGTTCCGCCACATGTGCTACTGGAGAGTTTTGATTTTGAGAAAGTGAGGGCGGGCGGGTATTCTGTAACATGGGCGCAAAGTACCTGTTGTGACTACTGTTACCCTGAAGTCCCCGATTGACAGTCGCCCCCAGTAAAGGCATGTCTAGAGGTCTCTCAACGGACCTCGGTGAGGGTCGCAAGCAGCGCCTCTTGCAGCTGCGGACGGATAGTGTGTTACAATAGGCTACGATTCCAACATCAGCCAATGACGAGCCGACACACCATGACAAGCCCATATCACGCAAGGATGATTATGCTTTTGGTTTGTGCTAATAGTTTTCGTACCACGTACCTGTACCACGCATCGCGATGGTAAAAATATCGCTGCCGGTGCTGGTACCTTTACCTGCCCTCGCAAAAGGATGGAGAAATTTTGCTTCGGTGCTTCTGCTTATTTTGAAAATAGGCGGAATAATTTCCTATATATATATTATTTTTTTTGCCTTTATTCCCCTCCCTGAGTCATCCAGTTAATAAATGAGCCCGACCGGCTAAAGGAAGGAATAGCGCGAACGCTTTACTTAGTTCCTAATAGCTAATACTAGCAGATGTGTCTATATAGTGCTTGCGAATAAGAGGAGGGCAGTGCTGATGCTGTGGCATGCCTTTCCCGTTCCTTGTGCTTAGGTTGTTTCCTCTTTCATTCCTCCTGCTTGGTGGTCTAGTAGTGCTTGCAAAGGGCAGGCGGTCCGCGCAGGTCGTGGATTATTTGTTGCTACGTGAGGATTATCGCGATGCTTGGTATCCAATTGGTGCATCAGGGATTATTTCCCTGGTGCTTGTTGTATCGCTACCGGGTAGGTACCTGTACCTCCCCAAGAAATGCAACATCAAATTGTTTAATCCTTATATTTATTATAAGCAATCAAGAACACGCTCCCCTCTTATATTTATTATGTCGTCGTGTAATGTTCAACGAATCGGCAAGTAGCGATGCATACTGCATACCTGCACCTGTAGCGATGGTGAATCGCTACTGGTACAGGTACGGGTACTCAAACCATATGGCGTGACGCTGCGCCCGGCCGCCCGCGCCGCCGCGATGCATCCTGAAACGGTACCTCGTGTACCTACCCTTGGCCTGTCCGCACCTTTTCCGCTTTTCTTGTAAGAATATTTTCCGCTTTATTTGGGGATTTATGAAGCAGTGGATGTAACGCTGTTTTTTTTTTTTTTTTTTGCGCCCCCGGGATATGGGACTGGCAGGGAACCCGCACCGGCACCCTCTACAGGCGGCGTTTTGCAAGCATGACTGAGAGCAGAAGTTCGAAACAAACCTCAACTCAACATCGATCATGCTCCCGGGTAGGCGACGCTCGTGTGAGTGCATTAAGTACCATTGTATGAGAACCGTACCGTACTGCGCTAACCCCACACGAGGCAAGTGTTGGAGTTTCACCAACTAAAACCTTCCAGTGACATGCAAACAAACATGAATGCATTCCAGGCACTGACCAAGAAAGGTCTGCCCTACCCGTCCGGGCGTCGACCCATTCGAGAAATGCGAGAAGGACCAAGGCCCATCTCACGGAGCAAAACATTTCGGGAGTGCGATACATGAACTACAAAGAAAGCAATATGAACCTCCGACCCGGGCTACGGCCTCCCCTCCCTCAAAACCCACGCCGCACAACTCACAGTTTGCCACCTACATAAAATCTTGAACACCTCAGGCTATAGAGGCCACATGGCCCGCGCACACATCCGCACCTTATCCACCACATACTCCCACTGGCCCTCGGAATCATTCATGTCAACTTGTTACACCCCACCCACACTCAAGTGCTTAGTCAGAGCTCAACGCGATGTTGGCACCCTATTCCACAACATCCCTCCCCTCTCCCTCACCAACCCTATCGCCTCCACAATCCGCGCCCACTTCACCACCCAAGACAAAGCCCTCCTCGCCTCACTCCGGGACAAAGCCACACACATCACCGACCCTCACACATATAAACAAGCCTACTGCGATTTCTCTCCCCGCAAAACACACGCCTCCCTCCTCCCCCGCCTGACCCCCCTCTGGAAAATAACATCACCACATGGCCACAAGTCCTCCTCACAGCCACCTCATCCTCCTTCATCCTCAAATCATGCAAATCCATCACCACACTCACGGGGTCCACCACCCCACTCTCAGTTCCCATCCGCCTCCTCGTCGCAATCGTCACCGAACCCCTCGATACTATCCACAACCACCTTCCCCTCACAAGCCTCACTTCCACACAAGCATCCCCCCCCCCCACCACTATCCACCCCTCATGGATTCCCCTCCTCTCCCCACACCTCCCTCGCTCACCACCCACCCTCTCATCCAGTATCTACACCTCCCGCACCACTCACTCCACCCCCACTGCACACACCACTCACTTAGACACAGAGTACCTCACCCCCTCCGACCATCACTACCCCCCCTGCGACGTAACGCGCATCATTTCCAAACACAAGGACACAGAATACGGCCAAACGCAGTACATGGTTGAATGGGCCCCGGAACACCTCACGGAATGGGACATTCAGCTACAACTCGACGACGGCTTCCGCCTCTTCTCCTCCACCCCCACATCGGTATGCCTCCCCACCCCCTCCCCCACCGCCTGCTCCATCTGTCATGACCCACTGCACACAGAACCCACCTCCACCTGCTGCACATGCCCGCACTTTGCCATACATTCCCATTGCCGCCCAGCTCAGGGACCCGCCACATGGCAGTGCGAGTGGTGTGCTCGCGGCCAACAACACGACCTCACCCACCTCCACGAGGTCCAGTGGGCCCCATGCCTACAACTACACGACACCATCAGTGAGACCCCCTCCGGCCCCACCGCCCTCACCGCATTTAACTCCGGCTATGTTCCCTCCACCACACCCATTCTGCCAGAACCCGGACCCCCTCCTCGGTCACACCCCCTAATCACATTCAACCATGACCCCATTAATCCCGACCTCGACATGCTCCCTACCGGTAAATTCGCCATCCAAGCACACCCATCACTCCACGACACAACCATACTATGCACTCCCGACGGCCGCGCGGTAACCACCCTCACCGGCCCCCGCGTCCGCCATCTCTACCAACTCTTTCGCCCCGACCTCTCGCAACATACGTTCGAAGAGGAGGTCTACCACCTCCTCACTCGCCTAGGTTCCCGCTCAGAAATCCACTCACCCACACCCGCCACCACCACCCGTAACAGATGGGCCACCAGAGAAGACCTCCTCACAGCTCTCCGTCACACTTTCCGCATCAAGACAGAACTATACTCCGACCCCCTCAATAAATCCCTCCACTCTAACACTTACCATTCCCTCTACCCCGAAGACATAGTCTTCTCATCCAGCAGCAGCAACGCCCCACACACATGGCAAGGTACCAACATCGCCAACCCAGAATACGACCACGAATGCATGCGCCGCGCCATGGAACACGCAATCACCAGCGCCCACCTCACAGCCCCTCACACACCCAACGCAACCATCCTCATCCTCCCCCGATGGGAACACACACCCTACCGCCACTCCAAATACATCAACTCCCCATACACACACCACCTTTACACCCTCCCCAATGACGCAAACACCTTCCTACCCCCCGACCAACACACCGGCAACCCCACCCCTAACCCATTCGGCACACGATGGAAGGTCGACATATACCTCGTCGCCAACCGCCTCGCACTCTATGTCCTCCCGTCACCCACAGCCATGACCGCACTTCACAACACTCTTGAATCTATCTACGACACTCACCTCCCCAACCCCGCCATTACCCCCCCTCCTCCCCACCTCCTCGACACCTACTCACCCCATTCAGCAGGTATATACCACCTCCCCCCAAACCCAACTCACCCCATCACATACCCCCTCCCGGAACGCCTGCATCTAACATACCCCCCACCAGAGGTACTCTTGCTGGGAACTGGCAGGACTTTGTCTACACAGACGGCTCGAAAAAAGGAGGCTCGTCCCCCCTCGGAGCAGCAGCTACCCACCCCGCCTCGGACACCAAAATCAAAATCTTGGTGACCTCTACCCCTCCCTCGCACACAATAAATCGCGCTAAATTAGCCGGCATAGATATAGGCCTCCAACTTGGCCGCACCCACCTCCTCACAGACAGTGCGTGCTCCCTCCGCCTCATACAAGGATACTTAAACTGCCCTTCTACTTACAGACACAACATCCACCGCGACACCCTCCTCTCCATCACACACACCCTTAAAACCCGCTGCGACGCAGGCATCCGTACACACCTCGGCAAAAATCAAAGCACGCAACCACTCCCTAGGTAACGACCTCGCAGACACCCTAGCCAACCAAGTCGCGGATGATCACCCACCCGACACTACATACACCACAGGTTCAGAGGTCGCGATAGGCCACTCGACCTGGCCATACACCCTCATTCCACAAACCCTAGGGGACCCATTACCCTATAAATACACCAACCTCAAAGCCGACGCACACACCTACAGCACCAAACACACACACACACACCTCTCGCAAACTACCAAACACGGTGCCCTCCTCGCCCGCGCCGCGGGGGACGGCGCCGATTTCTCTTTCCACAAAAAACACTCAACCCTCACGAATATCCAGTTCACACACAAACAAGAATTCATGTGGGGAGTCCACAACACGCCTACTCACCCATAACCCCACCCTACGCTGCCCCCTATGTGGCCAATTCACTAGTAACGGCCACATGGCCGGTAACTGCCCCTCCATGTCTAGCCTAAGACAAGACCGACACAATAGCGCGCTGCAACTCCTCCTCTCCCTACTGGAACGCCACAACGGGGGCCGCTGGGAAACCATCACCGCAGACTTCGGTAACAAACCCATCAAATCTTTTGCTTCCCCCTCTCCTGCCCACACTCCTCTAAACTGTCACCCACCTCACCCCACATGCCCACCCGCCTTGTCGCTGCTGACGAAGGTCTTTCGCCCGACTCCCTAACCTCGTGTCCCGCCGTCCTACCCCCTGAGATACCCCCCCCCGCGCTACGACCCCCCGCACACAAACCGGATTTCATTCGCCTTCTCGAATCTCGGTTTGTCGGTCACACTAACGGCCGCCGCCGATACGCATCCATCAACAAGATTCAGATAGGAGAGTGAAAGTACTGCACGGATAATAACCTCTCCCACACAGCTCACCTCATCCGTGCCAAATACACACCCTTGCAAACGCCATCCGCAGCCACTAGCCAGGCACAGTGGTAGACATCCTTCCCATCGTCATGAGCCGCACTGGTACACCGCACTCCTCCACCATCACGAGTCTCACCTCCATGCTCACAACACGCACAGACCCCCCTGATAAACTCATCTCCAAAGCACGCCTCGACACATCTCGCATCCTTGCACAGCTCCACACGCACACTGTTCAATGGCTACGTCATATCCTACTCATATACCGTATAAAGTCCCGCACGACCTCCCGCCGCACCTCCGCACGATGCCCCCTCGCACGACCCTAAATGCACGCAACCCACACCCCGTCTTGCACACCTCCCCGGGGGGGAGTAAAACCCCCGAACACCCTTGGAGAGGTTGGATTTAGGTGGTTAACGGTCTAGCCCTGACTTGTAAGTTCCCTGTTGGGAGGGCCCAGAGACAGCAGCCGGCGCATACGGCTTTTGGTGAAAACCGGCGCATACGGTACATGTTGTAAACAATTTCAATTTCAATTTCAATTTCAAAGCAATATGAGGGAGGGCTTGGCGCCATAACTGGAAAACCCTCCCATTTCCTGAAAAATGGGTGGCGCCATGAAGGGAAGGGGGGACACCGCCTGAAAGTAAGGCATTTATATCTTCGGGGGATGTAGCGAAACGACGCACAAAACCATTAAAATCTGGGGCTAGCGCCTCAAAATTACGACGGTGGCATTCCCAACGTGGGCATTCAAGCAAAATATGTTCTATAGATTCAATAACATCCCAGCCGCATGCAGAACAATGATGGAGAAAACGTCCAGGCATGGCATGAATGCGGGCAAGACGACGGGCTGTGGGAAATACACGCGTACGCAATTGAATCATAATGTGTAACCATGCAACGGCCCCCGCGGGAATACCCGTGCCGTATTGTGGCAATGCGTTCCCAACATATGAGGCATGGGAATAAATACTCCACGTATTAGTACATGCCGACAATGATGTCTCGAATCGACCCCATACCGCTGCTCTAACAAGGTTAGAGGCCACGCGTGGTTGCAAAGACCTCCAAACTGGTGGGACGCGTACGTTTTGGGCTAATTCCGCGCTTGCCCTAGCAAAACGATCCAGCCACCGCACGGTCCCAGACGTCCAAGTATTTGGGCGCATACGACTAGGTTGGCGCACTAGATCGCTTATGCATGTATTTAGGGTGGGCGCTTTAAGGAACGCCCTAGTCCTAGCCGTTGCTGCCATTGCTTCTATGGGCGCTATTCCTAGCTCCCGTAGTAGTGGCGCTGTGGCCACCCCATGGGCCTTTGCACCCACCCCAACTAGGCGCCTCAAACATTGATTTAATATAGTTTGTAATCTATTGACGCCGCTAGTCGAATCCATCCCCCATACTTCACACCCGTAAGTCAGGACCGGCAATATGCAGGTCTTAAGCACCGAGGTGCGTACATTAATGGGGATATCCCGCCCTCCTAACACCGAGTCGAGCGCTTCAACGGCGCGCCTACTTTTGTTTACCCTATCGCCCACGATTTTTCGCATACTTAAATCCGAATTTATCAATGCGCCTAAATATCTATACTCAGATACAACCGGTACCCGTTCCCCCCCTAGATGCCAACGGTCGGCTTGTTCGCGTAGTGCGACTACATCGGAGTGGCGGCCTAGCGCCATTACCCCGCATTATTTAACACCGAATCCCATATAGTGATCCTCCGCCCATTGGGAAAAGTGGGCGAACATGGCATGCAAGTTATCGAGCGATGGTGCAAGGCCCACGGTGTCGTCGGCGAATAATTGGCCCGGCACCCTTAACGGTTGCCTAGAGTCAAGCATGTCAACGCAACCCGGAACCTCGCACCCCAATCCTTCTATCCCGTCAAATATATCATTAATAAATATGTTAAAGAGGATTGGGGATGTTGGGCACCCTTGTCGCAGTCCGCGCTCTATTGGGATGGGGTCGGATAATATGCCCGGGGCCTCTCCAGTTTTTACTTGGACAGTGCTATCCCTATATAGAGCTTTAAGGAAGGATAGCATATGTCCCGTGATCCCATTAGCCTCTAGTTTAGAAAATAGAAGTTCATGAGGGATAGTATCGTATGCTTTCCGTAAATCTATAAACCCCGCATACGTGGGTAGCCCTAACGCCTGGCGGCGGCCTGCGATATCAAATATGCTCGCGACTTGCAAGGGGCACTCTTCCCCTGGCATAAATCCCCCTTGCCACCGGCGGATTATTTTATTCTTTTGGCATACATCTTGAAGACGTTGGGTTACGACCGTCATTAATAAGAGCCTCCATAATGGAAATGCCCCTATAAGTGTCCATGACGGTCACGTCCCCTTTTTCCAGTATTGACACGACCGCGAAGCTACACCATTGCTTAGGGACACATTTAGTAGTCCACATCTTATTCATCAACTCCAATAGGGATTTGCCAAAAGGGCTATCCGGGGCGTATATCGCCAGTTTTAAGGTCTTCGCGGTTATGCCATCCACCCCTAACGCTTTATTATTATTTAATCTTTTAAGGGCCTTGCAAAGTTCCCCTCCACCAATGGGTCCATTAATCCCATCTAGCGCAGGGGAGGGGGGCCGGCCCCCTCGGCGTCGTTCCCATGCCTCGCGGTAAATGGTAGCCCTACACGCAGCATGATGAGGGTCGCGCAAAAGTGATGTAACGCCGTTATACGCGATGATGGAAGTGTTTAGATATCTTTCCTTTTTTTTGATATATTTCCTATCTGTTCCTCGGGCTAAGGTTTTTTCCTCTTCTCTTTTTATTTTTTTGCTTGGTGGCCTCCACTGCTTTTTCTTGTAAGACAATTCCCTATATTTAGATACCTTTCATTATACGGATTCAGCGACTGTGAGTCACATCATGCCGAAGATGATAGGTTGCTTATATTTTGGACAAACATGCATTAAAACACCTATTCAGAGGTGTCATTTCTATTCTTGATTAGGGAGGGGTGGGTGGGTTGCGCGAGCCGAATGGGTGAGCGCAAAGGCAAAAGGTGGTTGCTACCAGCTCGAGGAGTTTATTTAGAGGTAAAGCACGGGGGCGTCCGCCGCGGACATTTATTGCGCTTGTGACGCTTTGTCTCCACGCGTTGCCTTTTGTGGACTCAACATGGTACGTTAACTAACCATTAACCCCCAATACTTACCAATATAAGAATTTAGCGACTGCGAGTCAGATTATGCCATCTAATAACGGCCGAAGGTCGCTACAAAATGGGGGGTGCAGCGACTAGCTAGTCGAAGAAGTATCAAGCAGCCGGTATTGCGCTCATGGCAAGATCGATGTACTTGCCATTGATGACTTCGATGGTTTTCGACCAACCTCCCATGTAGCGAATCTTGGTGAGGGGTACGCCGATGCATGCGGCGGCGGACGCCGCGCCCTTCTATAGGCTATGCGATGTCCGTTTGATTTGCGGGGGGGTGACGCGCCAACGGCGCTGCACGCCTCTCGAATTCACTCGGTTATGGTCCATGCAGTCCCCGCATGCGGTGTCTCCTCGCGTGTGATGGCCCAGAAAGTTGCGGGCCCTGCGCTTGCCCGGAAAAATAAACCTCGGGAGGGGGTACATGATTTGCTCGTCGGATAGTTCGCTCAATAGTTGGTACCACTACTTGGCGGGCCATTATGGCGCGATGACCGTTGCTTCGGCGCCATACTAGCGTAACTTTCGGACGAGGTCGGGAAGGAGCTTCCAAAGTGGGTTGCACCAGTTGGTCTTCGAGGTCCATAGTTTGTCGCCGGGAAGATGGAGACATACCACGGCTTCGGAAGTTGGGTCTCGCCAGCGGGCATTGTAGCGAGGAAGTTGCGTATTGCCTTGCGTGGCAAATCTGTCGATGGAGTGGGGGCCCCACTGTGAGTCCAAGTAAGTGAAGATGCGGGGGTTGAGCTGCCGATCGTCCATGCTTGTTTCGCGGTTGAGGATGTCGCCCCAAACGTTTGCCGCGGATGGAATGTAGCGCGTGCGAATCTTAATGTTGTTGGTGTCGATGAGTTTCCATAGTTTCCGAAGTTCGTCCATCATGCCTGGCGACCAAGACGTGAGGTGATTGAGCACAGCCACCACTATCGGAATCGGGAACGCATAGTTATACGTAGGTACTGGCGTCGTGCCGGCCCCACAAGAGGGCCGGTTGTGGTGACTAGAGAAAGATGGCGGGAAGAGAGAGATGGCGGCCGGCGAAGGCACCGGCTGGGCCGGCCGACCACCACTAATAGGGAATGGAGTACCGCTAATAACATAACCATAAATATTAGGATGACAAGTAGATACCTTTCCTAGGCAACTGGATGCTAGTGGTAACACCCCCCCTCAAGGTAGCCGAGGTCTTGACGTCGTCCTACACTCCTCCACAAAATTCCGGACAAGATTTCGCACTTGCGCAAGTAGAAAATGCAATCATGCGTAGATTTTATTGACAAATGTCCTGAAATCCCAAGCAAATGCTTTTGCGCGCAAAATGGAATGCACCGACAACTGCGAGGGGCGAGTTCGAACACTGCCGGGCATGTGTACTTGGGGTTATCGCGCCCGCACCCGTGCGGCACGCTCTTTCGAACAGTCGCCGTGCTTGGTAGACGAAAAGAGTAACGGGCGCACAACGCCGCAATATGAACGCTGATGCGACGGTCGCGCAAATATAATGCATAGGCGACGGAGGGAGGAGGTGTTGGGCAGGCCGCTGTGGGGGAAACGCAAGAAATCACGTATGTAGACTTACCACCGATATGCGCACAACCCAAGGGCAAGCCGCTTCCGGCAACAATGTTCAAGCGATCACAACTTACTCATATATTGTCAAAAACGTTTTATATCAGGTAGCGTTGGACGAGTCCTTTCAATGCGCGTCGAACGCATCTACTTCGGAGTTCAAACTCCCACAAATCGATTTGTTATGAGATATTTTGATTTACGAATTATTCCGGCACGGCTGAGCCGCAGTGCCAAGCAACACCCATCGAAGTCGGCTCACCTCCTGAGACGATTTGTGCGGGGTTTGTCGATATATGTTTACCAATTCTTCATTCCTATTGACTTCCGAGCCTAATTCCCGACGCGTGCCACGCGTGGGCCGGGTGTGGTTGGCACAAGCACATACCCAAGCATTCCAAACACCACCGTCAACGTGATGCGTCCCTAACGGCCAAGTTGGACCTCGCCCCTCCCCTAAGCCAATCGCCCTCGCATGCTTACAGCGTGCAGTGTTTATCCAAACCTGCGTCATGTGCGTTTTTGCTCGCCTGCTTTCCAAAAACATCACCCGTGCCAGCGGCGTGAACTTCCGTGCTCTATTCACACACCCGCAAACCGAACCTCGCGCATTGAACACGGCACTCACCCCTCTAAACCCCCTCCAAAAACCCCCCAAAAATACGGTTATGTGGAACACAGAGAAGTATGCAGCTTGGTATGAGCGCTTACGCAATGCCTAAGCGTGGCGCTCAGAATGACGTGTGTAGTTCAGACAATTTCCCGGGAGTTTATGGGCTTAATTCGACAAACTCCACCGACAACATCCGCTTTAAGCTGAGGTCTAACCACCCCGGATGGCGGCTTACTGCTTGCTTCTGGGCTCTCCTACAATTGGGTGGTACTCGGGTATCGTCGTGCTTGACGTGGTTAGAGGGGAGCGTGTTCTTGACTAGCTTATGCTTAACATAATGCATGTCCGGAATTTTGTGGAGGAGTGTAGCTTGCGTTGAGGAAGGTGCCATGTTGGTCGAAGGTGTAGTGCTTGTAGCGTATGTCTCAAGCCGGGTAGGTGTAGCGACATGCGCTCACAGGAATGTGCCACTACCGGCGAGTTGCCGATATGAAGCGGTTCCAAATGTACTGCGTAATGTATTATTCTGACATGTAGCGGGAGAAACTGTCCACGGGCGAATTAGCCGACGCATGAGAGCGACCGGCGAGGAAGAAGCAAAGCCAACATGGCTGTTAAGAGCGTGTAGACACGCAAAAGCATAGACGGGCGCTGCTCGTGTCGACTCCCCCCTTTCACCGTAGGAAAAGAACGCTCCCCGCTAAGTTAGGTGAGCGTTGCGGCGTTGCCTCGGGAAAAAACAATAACATTACTAAATTCTTCCGAGACCATCAACAACCCCCAGTCGCAGTGGATGAGCTACTCGCGGACACTAGACGGGCCTAGAAAATCGACAGCAACGCCTCATCACGGTGGACGCGCGTCTGCCCCTATCGGCCCCGCCAACCTTGTCTATCCTATAAACCGGAACACAATCAAAGACTATACCACTCCCATAGCCGTGCTCGCCCTTTTCCAAACCTCCCTAGCTATGTGTGTCAACTACGCCTTTTCCAGCCATAAGCCTATATATTCAGAAATCCAAAGTCGATTAGCGGCGCAACGCGATCGGCAAACTTCTGATGGCCTTCCGATCACGGCTAACCCCATGCTCGCCGACCTCCTCGAGTGGTACCTCGTCAAGCGCACAACTAGTCAAGTAGTCGACAACTACGACTGCCTCCCCTTGTCCGCTATTTGGAGTTTCTCCCTGTAGAAAACTCCGTGAATGGCAAGTGCCAGCAGTCCTCTACAAGTGAGTGGACCAAGCATACATACATCCGCGTTGCCCCATCAGCCGGCTTTAAGTGGACATCTCACAACCTCCGCTAAGGGGTTGCTTCCGTTGCTACTTGCATCGGCGCACCCCTTTCCGTCGTCAAATATATGGGTGGTTGGGCCCAACAGATGTCCGAAACCGAAGGCAAGTACATCGACCCAATCATGACCCCATTTCCCGCACCGTGGCGATACTTCGGCTAGCTCGTCCCTTCCCGCCCTCTTCACTAGACTAGGTTGCGCAAGCCTTTGGCTTTTGGTTACAAGCAAAACGTGCCCTAAGGAAAAATGTCAAAGTGATTTAAATCTAGAGGTTTGCAAACTACCATGTGTACGGGACATTGACCCCGCGGTTGATATTACCGTTCGTAACGGCGCGTCGCACCTCCGAGACATTACAACCAACTCGTAATGGTAGTAATGCGCAACCAACCACATGATGACTTCCGCAACGGTAAGCTCTAACTAGCACTAGCTTTATAAGCCAGCACTAGCCAAGAGCCTGCTCTCTCTGCTTTTGCGCTCAGCCAAATTGTGTTTCGCGCGAGCCCACCCACCCAACCGCCCCATAATTATGCGCGCTAATCTTGCCCAATGCCTTGCTTGGGGTGGTCTTTTGGAAACTGTGTAAGCAATATACAATATCTGACAAAACTTTCCCAAGGGTAAGACGAAGAAAAATATGATGCTTACTTATTTACAAGTAAAGGTACGGGTGAAGTAAAGGTAATAGTATTTTTCAAATTTGAAACACGCGCCACTCAGAGCTGAGCAGTAATCCCTATATAGAAATACAGTCCGCGAGGTACTTCATATCATGCGACAAGCATCTGCCGACGACTGCGAAGTCGTCGCTCTCTGGTGTCGCCAGTGTCTGGTAGGCGGGGGTCAGGACCAAACAGTAAGACGACTGTGTAGCTTGATCGGCCCGCGTTCCACACAGGGGGCAGGTGTTGTGTCAGCCGTCACCAGGGAGCCCCGGTGGTGCTGGTTGCTGCCGCACCGGCGGCTCGATAACACGCTCAGCGCCGGCGACTCTCTAAAAACTGGAAACGGCTGAAGCACGGACGCCTCTGCTGTGCGCAGCCTCCGCACAACCCTCAGCAACCGCGCGAAGCTCTGCGTAGCGACCACACCCCTACCCGCGAGGGATCAAACCCAACCACTGGCTCATCCAGTGCTGTACTGCCCGTCGCTGCAGTACCGGTGACAGCTCCGCACAACCGAAGACGAACCTCTTTCCCTTTCCGCCAAGCCTCTTTCTCTTTTTTTTTTTTTTTTTTTTTCGAGCGCAACGGCGCCGCTGTGGAATGTGAGCTGGAGCTGGCTACAGTAGCAAGCCACAACAGGGGGACGGCGGCTGCTGAGACACACTGCTGCTGTTATGAGTGGTCAGCCGTGGCGGGCGGCGGGCGGCGCGGGGGCGGGTGGTGGTGCGGGAGTGAAGCACAACCTTGGCGCGGCGCACGCGGTGCTGAGCGACAGTGCCATCATTCAAAAGGTCTTTTGCTACTCCACACCTTTCCACAACCGCCTGGCAGCTGGGGGTGGCGGCCCAGACACCACCCAGCACGGCAGGTACCAACCCAGCTCTGTTGTCACTCGCTATCTCGCGATTGTTTTCAGTGGAAAGTTTATCATTTCCACCTATAACTGTCGGCACTCACGCAACCCAATGCCGTAATTTCCACGCACTACAACATCTACAGGGAAAGAAGATCCTTTAATTTTGTACCCAATCATCCAATGACACAAGCCAGCACCGAGGTGCGAAGCGCTCCATCTCTCTTTTTTTTGGCCACTTTTTGAAAGAGGAGGGGGGGGGAGGGGGTTGTGTCGTGCGCAAAGTGGGACTCTCTATTAACCTCTTGCTGCCCTACCTAGGGCCTCAAGGCGCTCAGGCAGCCAGTCAAGTCTGTGCCAGATGAGCAGCGCAGGCCACGCGGTACCCTCCCCTCACTCCACACACCCACATTTGCAGGACCTTCACAGTGAATAATAACGTGAACAATCTTAGCACGACACTCCCCTTCTTTTCCTTCCTTTCCTCCCATCCACTCAATCGCCAGGCATTCACCCCACTCACCCCCGTCTCATTGTGCTGCTCCTGCTCGGACCCCGCATGCTCCCCACTCCACTCACCCAGCTCAAACTTAACTATGAATAAGAACATCACCACTCTCATATTCATCCCCCTCTTCCTTTCCTACCATTCACCGCGCTCACCTACGTCTCATTGTGCTGTACCAGCCATGTCCGCGCAAGGCCCTCCAAAGCCGCCCCCTCAGCTCACCGCCCACCCGCCGCCCCATCACCACTCTATGCCGCCTCCCGTGATGGCCGCAACGCCTGGCCCGCTGCGCCCCATTCCCCCATCAGCCATGAACCAACAGGTGCCGACCTTTCACAAGGTGGAGAGGCAACAGGGAAGCAGAGCGCTCGTGGACCCGGTGGACGATGTGGACGAGGGTGAGGACCTGATGGACATCGATGTGGACCAGCTCGTGAGTCAGCACTACAACAGCCGGGCGGGGGCAGCCGCGGCCTCGCCTGCGCCTGCTGGGCCGTCTGCACCCACACCCTTGCCGCCCCAACTGTCGTCAGGGGGGAGTGGTGTGAGCGCGGGCGGGTTTCAGCCGCCTTGTGCGGCGATCAGAGGCGCAGCGTCGCCCTCCCCCTTCTCACCTTCACCCCCGGCAGCAGCGCTCGGAAGTCCCAGGCTAGGAGGGCACGCGGTGGGTGGTGTAGCGGTTGGTGGTGATGGGGTGGCGGTTGGGGACCAGCGCTCGCCGTTGGGTCAGGTGGCGTCGTGGCCGTGCGACATTGAGGGTTATAACCTGCAGCAGGTGAACGGGGAGCTGGTGGCCATTCTGAACCGGCTGCTTGACGAGGCGGGGGTGTTATCGCCGGCGCAGCAGCGGGAGCTGCAGCAGCGGCGGGCGCAGCTGCAGGCGAAGGCGAAGCAGCTCACGGAGGCAGCTAGCGGCGGTCAACCTTCCGCTTCGAGCTTGGGTCGCTCCACCACCGCCGCCCCCTCCGTTTTCAGCCCGCACGGACGCAGCCCGCACACGCCTGCCGCGGCGATGGGGAGCTTCTACGGTGGTAGTGGCGAGCACACGGCCAACCTCCGGTGCGACCGCCACCATGACACCGCCACCCACACATTTCGCTCAATCACCAGCCAATCGAAAGTCACTTTCCTCCATCGTCAAGTTCGTTTCATCGTATGTCGAAAGTTTGTCCAGCTGCCTCTTCGCTGCCCAAATCTCTTTCTAAGTCTACCGAGGCGCCTCGAGAGCGACTGAAGTCCGCTCCACTGCACTCTCGAGTGGAGTCATTTTGGCTCTCACTCTGTCGATCCAGTGGGCATAACATCTTTACGGTCTGCCTCGGGAACAGTGTTCGTTTCAGTTTCTGCACCACAGGATAAGGACGCACCGACTTCAGCTTGCGGATATCATAATTGTGAAAATATCGCTGTCAATAGTGAGTTCGAGTTTGTAGTTTGTTGATTGTCATCGTGATAGTTATTGAAGTACCACAGTCAATAGTGGTAGCGAGTTTGTATTGTTCTGTCGTCGAGTTCCCATCCCTCGACCCCGCCTCGCTCGTCAAGATCACCACCTGAATGATTCCCGTCGTAACTCTCATTTTCGCTTAAGCTCCTTTCTCGTCGCAATGCGCCACTGGAACAGGTCGACCGTCAGACCGCCGGATGCCGGCTTCGTCACCCCTGCTGCCGGAATAGGTGGCTCATTGGGCAGCAGCGGCTTCAACGGCGCTACCCCTGCCTCCGGGGCGACTCACCCGCCCTTCAACTCTGCCGGGTTGCACCACAGTGGGTTTAGCAGCGTCCCCGCCGGACACGACACGACACGACACCACAGCGCCCCGCCCTCGACCAGCGGCGGCCCGGGTTACGGCATCGGTGGCCATGGCTTTGGCAGCGGGCCCATCTTCAGCGACGTCCCTGATTTTCCGCAGCGCGAGGTGGATGAGAATGGCTTCCCGCTGCCCGACCCCTCCCTTCGCGAGGCGGCGCCGGGGGTGTCGGAAGGCGTCATGGACTGCGAGCGTCTGGACGGTTCTAAGGAGGGTAAGTGGGCGCGGGAAAGCTTCCCCTGGAGCGGTCGCCTGGCGGAGCTCAACCACACTGTGTTTGGCAACCGAAAGTTTCGCCCCAACCAGATTCAAGTCATCAACGCGACGGTGTCGGGGGAGGACGTGTTTGTCCTCATGCCCACAGGTACGGTACAGGGCCACCTTACCATCAGTTGGGGGATTTGAAGGACGGGCGAGGGACCAGGAAGGGACGGTGAAAGGTGCTGGGTGTGGAATGAATGCGGTGCTGTTTGATCCGCTGCGGTGCAGGCGGTGGGAAGTCGCTATGCTATCAGCTGCCAGCGGTGTTCAATGAAGGAGTCTCCATATGCATTTCCCCACTGGTGTCACTCATTCAGGACCAGATTTTACACCTACGGTATGCGCGCAATCCGGAAACACACACACACACACTCTTCAACACACACATGCATGCACTCACCTTCACAGCTTCAGTCATTCACGCACACACACACACACACACACACACACACACACACACACACACACACACTCACACACACACACTCGCAGGCCATCTCTCTCTCAGTGCCTCATACACGCACACACTGATTCACTCACACTCTTACGCACATAAGAACTCACTCGCATTCACACACACACACACAGAGACACACACTCTCTCACGCACACACTCACTCACTCACTTGTCTTGGCACTCTGATGCACACATGTACACACTCGCATTGATACACGCACACACAAACACACACACACACATACACACATACACACTCACTCTCTCACACGCTCACACTCACTCATTTACCTTAGCTTTCTGACGCGCACATGCACATACTCGCATTGACACACGCACACGCGCGCGCGCGCACACACTCACACACACACACACACACATATACACATATTAACACACACAGCCCCCCCCTTCTCTCTCTCTTTCTCTCTCTCTCTCTCTCTGTGCCTCACACACGCACACACTCATTCACTCACACTCTGACGCACACACACACACACACACACACACACACACACACACACACACGGACACACTCACTCACTTACTTGCCTTCGCACTCTGACGCACACACACACACACACACACACACACACACACACACACTCATAGACACAAGCACAGAAACTCACACGCACTCGCACTCTGATGCACACACGCTTTCACACGCATTCACAATCACATACACACACACGCAGTTACATATTTTCACACATTCACACTCTCTCTCACACCTCACACACTCTCTCACTCTCACACACCCTCACACCCACTCACACAATAAGTTACACATACGGTCACTCTCACAATCTCTGATACCACACGCACAAACACATACACACACACACTCTCTCACAGGCACACATTCTTTCTCTCACACAAGCATACTCTCACCCGCACTCACACACGCGCCCTCGCGCGCAGTAGCGTCGTCACCCCTTCTCGTGTCACAGTCATCGATTACTATTGTTTGATGGGCTGTAAAACTTGCGCAGTGAGGCGGACGTGCCCTGCGCTCAGCTGACCGGCGACTACTCTGAACAGCAAGGTGCGCTGAGTTACATGGCTCACCGCTCATCTCACCCTCATATCCACGGGAAAGGGTCGACGGAAGGTCGGATAGCCGGGATACTGGCATGGACACATTTGTCTGGTAATGCAATAGTGTGATAGGTTTGGACTGACTTTATCGCTGCCCCCTCCGCAGCCGTGATGGACGACCTGCGCAGCGGCTGCCCTCGCATCAAGCTGCTGTTTGTGACGCCGGAGAAGGTGGCCAAGAGCGATTCCCTCATGCGTGTGCTGGACGCACTGCACCGCAACGGGCTGCTCGCGCGTGTGGTTGTGGACGAGGCGCACTGCGTCAGTCAGTGGGGGCACGACTTTCGGCCAGACTACAAAGGGCTATCTGTCTTCAAGCGTAGGTCGGTGCCTCCTCTTAATGAAATCATCGAAAGTGATAATCGAAGAGAAGAATAAAGCGCACGTGATAATTGAAGGGAAGATTGAGATTTTGTTAGGGATAGGAAATGGCAGACAGAATGAAAAAGGTGGGAATTGTGGTTATTGCTGTCGGCTCGATGTAGAAGGGGTGCTGGTGCTCCACATCACAGCAGTTGCGAAACAGATAAAAAAAGAGAAAGTAGTGAGATTGGCATAATGTGGAGACTGAAAACTGAATTCACAAAATACGCAAGTTTAAAGACAGTGGTAGACCGAATTGTGGGAGGGAGGGAGGGAGGGAGGGACACATATATATTCACACATACAAACACATGATCATACACACACACACACACACACACACACACACACATTCACACCTACACACGGTAGCACATATACACACACACATATTCAGAATTGCACACACAGTAAGACACACACACACACACACAAGTATTAGTACATTGACACACAATAAAACACACACACACACACACACACACACACAAACACACGCGGACACACATACTCACACGCACACACATTCGCACCTACACAACTCACATTCAGACATGCACTCACACGCACACATTCATGCATCCACACACCGTAAGGCACACACAGGGACACACACACACACACACACACACACACACACACACACACGCGCGCGCGCGCGCGCGTGTGTCAAAAGATAATTATGTCAGAGATGAATTGAAAGGTCGTCTATATTGTTTTGTGTGGTACTGTAGGATAATCACAGCCATTTAACATCCCAAAACAAAAGCAATGCTCACATCGATGGGCGTGGGTCGCAAATCATCCTTCAGTACCACAACGCACCGCAGCCTAATGAATGTGCAATGATTAATGGAAAAGAAAGCTGCCCCCAGGGTGTCAGTGTCGACTTATCATCTAGCTCCAATGTAAAAGCTCTAATTACATCGTAAGTAAGAGATCATGTAGGGTCGTAAGGGTCTGTGGGTCGTCAGGCGGAGCAACACTGGAAAAATAACAACATTACAATGCGCAGCTAAATGGTGTAATAGTGTGGAATTCTAGATAAATGGTAAAGCGACCCCGAAAACGAGATTGTTGAGTTAATGGAGGTCGGCGATTTTTTTCAGCCACGGCGAGGCACCGCTTTTCCTTCGAATGCGCTATGACGCAGATGCGTATTGTTATGAGCTGAGCTGAGCTGAGCTGAGGTGATGCGGGCGCAGGTACCCCAACGTGCCAATGATTGCGCTGACGGCCACTGCGACGCCCCGGGTGCAGCACGACGTGGTCGCGCAGCTACGCATCCCGAGGTGCCTCGTCTTCAAGTCCTCCTTCAACCGACCCAACCTCAGGTGTGGAAGCGCCTTTTGAGGACGGAGGGGGTTCATTTATGCGTTGGTGACCGCGTTGGTCCAGCGGGGGTGGGAGGGACAAGGAGCCCGCGTGGAAGTGTCGGCGTATCTGGTGCATGTTTATTGAGCTCTCTCCCACCACACACACACGCACTTATTCACACAAGCACACACACGCGCACACACACACACACACACACACACACACACACACACACGCGCACACACACACACACGCGCGCGCGCGCGCGCACTCGCGCACTTATTCACAAACTCACATACACACATACATATTCACAAATACACAGTGACACACACACACACTCACACGCACACGTACATCAGTTCACACACATAGTAACATGCACACTAACACAAACACACATATTCATACACGCACACACACACACGCACAATACAACATACACGTACACAAACATATATTAACACAAACAGATAGACATACACGCTCTCACATACACACACATATTCAGACACACACACACACACACACACACACATTCACATTCACACACATACACACACACGTTGAGAGAGAGAGTAACACACACACACACACACACACAGAGTAAGATACATACACACGTGTGCGCGCGCACACATAAACATATCTTAACACGCACAGCTAGACATACACACTCACACACATACACACACGGTAGGACATAGATCTGCACACACACACACACGCACACACACACACACACACACACACACACACACACACACACACACACACACACACGCACGCACACACACACACACACTCACGCACGCGCGCGCGCGCACGCATGCTAGTATATTTAAGATCATTAATTCATTGGGGACAAGGGAAAGGTAGTGTTTATTGTTTTATGTGGTACTGTGGGATAATCACAGCCATTAAACATCCAAAAATGAAATCAATGCTCACATCGACGGGCGTGAGTCCCGAATCGTCTTCCAGCACCACACCGCACCGCAGCCTAAAGAATCTGCGTGTGTCATTTGTTTCGGACATTCGACACCATTTAACCTCTTTCGAGTAATTTGTGCATAATGATAACAAATCATAACAACAGCGGCAAATGACACACACCTTCCCAAACTGAGAAAAACCGCAACCTCGCCACGCGGTGAATTAAGGATCGACTGTTGGCGCCATGAAACTGGCTCTCTAAAACCCCCCTCCCCCGAAAATGCCAAAAAACTTAAAATCAAATACAAACATTTAGTGTGCGTGTGCCGAAATTATGTATGTGTTTTATGGGGCGGGGTCAGGTATCGGGTGGTTAAGAAGCGCGCCAAGACGGCGGCCAAGGGGCAAGGCGGCAACGGGGGGCGGGCGGCGGAGCGGGTGAGCGGGTGCTTGGAAGACATGCAGGCGTTGATGCTGGGCGAGTTCACCGACGGCCGGACGGGACGGGTGCAGTGCGGCATCGTCTACTGCCTCTCCCGAAATGACTGCGAAAAGGTCGCGGAGCAGCTGAGCCGCACGAGGCAGAGGAACGGGCAGCTGCTCAAGGCGCACCACTACCACGCCAGCATGGACCAGGTGGGAGGCATCATGCACCCCAAACCCTAAATAAACCCTAATATGTATATATTTATTTATGATTATAAACACATTTATTTACCAATGCCCTAAAGAAGAAAGCCCGCAGGTCGTCATCCAATGAGGTCATCCATTTATGAGCGCATTAAATTTGCGTGAGTATGTGGTTTGATGTTTTTTTACTGCGGTTCGGGTTTAGGGTTTGCCGTACGATAAGAGAATGGGTGAACTGTGTGAGCGGAGTGAGGTTGAGTGCCGTAGGGTGCGTAATTAATGCGCTGCACCTTATATTCCTGTCGAGAGTTGAACACACTTCGTCTCTATGCTGAGATAGTTTGTGATGTCGCCTACCTGTATTAATATTTATTATCTTTCATGTTCATATGAGTGGAATTTAATTGGCCAATGTTAATAAAATTCACGGCACGGTAAGTTTTAGCAAGTTTCACTCGTCCCATGAAAAAATTAAAATCAATTTCTGCCTGCTTCCCGATGTTGCTTTTGTTTCTTCATTGTTTTGTTTGTTATGGTGGGGCTTTACCCGCAGTACATTTATTTAATTAGAGTAGTAGTGGGTATTTTAAGTATTACAACAAGAAGATGTTTCAAACATAAAGGAGGGTTTAATTACATTAGTTACATTGTACAACCTGACTGGCAGTATCTGTGACTTGGACCAGGCAGGCGAAATATTTCACAACTGCTTCTGATGCGTTTCGCACGATGAATAGTAAGTAGTTTATTCAAGAATGGCAAATTTTTGGTTACCTTATTGTACATCGACAATTTGTTTTTAGTTGTAATCAATTCAATGAATTTTTGTATTATTAATATTTTGAGCAGTACATCTAACCTCCAATCCAATTAAAACGCCTGGTGTAACCCAATTAATTGTGTCGGTATGTTTCGCTCGGTGAATTTGGTGCATTATTGTACGGGTACCGACACGGAATTGAACTAAAATCCATATTGCGATGATATTATTATTGGCGGGCTGTGATCTGCGGCTTATTGGCGGGCGACATTTCGGCGCTGACGCGGTTCGCTCGCCCCGTCTGCGTTTCAGGCTCAGCGGGAAGACGTGCAGTATCAGTGGAGTCGCGACCGGTACCAGGTCATCTGCGCCACCATCGCCTTCGGCATGGGCATCAACAAGCCGGACGTGCGCTTCGTGATCCACTACTCGCTGCCCAAGAGCCTGGAGGGGTACCACCAGGAAACGGGGCGCGCGGGGCGCGACGGACGGGAGGCCACCTGCGTTTTGTTTTACAGCTACGGCGACGTGCAGCGCACGCGACACATGTTGAAACAGAGCGCCGAGGAGAATAATACACCGCCGGTAAGCACTGTCGTCGACGAATAAGCGCGCGTGAGACGATACCGTGTTTCGGGAGGAAACGCGACTACGACTGACCACTGTCCCGACAGGCATCATAATACCATCCTTGTCGTCAAAACAATATGTGCAGTGCCTCGCTGCAATAGTGATGCAGAATTTGCCACATGATGTTGTGACGGTGTTGAGTTAGTGGCAGGGGTCGTCGCTATGAAAGTTTGGCTCGAGAGGGGGTATAGTTTCCGGCGCTGCCCTCTCACGCTCGACGACCAATTATTCCGCAAAACAGTCCGTAGCGGTACCTCCCCCATTCATGCGCTACGCAGATAGCCGAGCGGTCGTGCTTATAAGATACGCCGGGGGTGTGATGCTGTATTAAATCGCGCGGTTCCCGCTCCTGTTCCTTGTCGCCTGTCGAAACGCAATCGGGCGATATCGGCTGTCGTCGGGGTTTGGACGGCGATGAGCGTATTTACAGGACCCCTTCCCGGAAATTCGCGTGATAACCGTCTTCCCGTTTTTATGCTTAATTCTGTTTTGTCGAGCGGACCATCGTTTGGTTGAGGTCTGACGAAAGGCGACGCGCGGTGCAGGATGTGTTCGACAGCAATATGGAGACGCTGAACTCGATGGTAAACTACGCGGAGGAGCAGATCGAGTGTCGACGGACGATGCTTCTCGCGCACTTTGGCGAGCTGCACTGGGACGCCGCGCTGTGTGCGGGCACCTGCGACAACTGCGCCCGCCTCGGCTCCACCACACAATTTGAGCGCCGCGACATGAAAGCCGAAGCGCTGTCCGGTAAGCCGACCCTACTCCGTAAACCCCGGAAACTCAAACCCTAAACCCGTCGCGGTGTCGACGACGCTCCAAATATTCCAACCTGTAATTCTTAATGGCGTTTCATCGATGACCACAATCTCCGCGTCATCCGATTCCGTTGCTGAAATATCTCTCAAAACACACGAACTCAAAGGTTAACTTGGAATGTGTTCCGTAGAATCATCAGAATTGACGTTTTTTTTCGCGGTGTTGTCCTTTTTCCTGAATAATCGGCCACCGTTCTGCGTTTCGCAAACTGAGAACAGAGGAAGCGGCAAAAGCGACCTAAGCCGATTTATCGAATGTTTGCTAAAAAGTACATATTAGTTGCCTTGTCCCAAAATCAATGCCCTTTGTGGGGCGTTTTTCAATCTCTCGAATTATTTGCACTACTTATTCACATTATATTCTTTTATGGCTGGCTGTAACAATAATTCGAACCCAACATTCTGGTGTCAACAGTTGGCCACAGCTCTGAAGGATCTGACATGCACTCTGCAACAGAATCACAAACCCTAAATGTGATTGTGTTGGCGTGTGTCTGTGGTGGGTGGGTGGGCAGTGGTGGAGCTGGTGCGGTCGATGGGGGAGCGGCAGCCGTTGGGGATGGTGGTGGATGTGTTTCGCGGCGGCAACACCGCTGCCATTCGGAAACACCGCTTCAACAGTTTGCCGCTGCACGGCGCGGGCCGCGCGCTCACCAAGGGAGACGCGGAACGACTGTGTCGCAAAATGGTCATCGAAGGTCTCCCCTCCTTTCTTCCTACCTCCCCCTCCACCGCACTCACACACACGCACATGCACACATTCATTTGATCGCTCATCTACATTATATGAAAGAGTGTCCCATTCATTCGCGTTCAATTCGAACTATCAATGTGCGACTATCTTTGCGTTTGTAGACACTTATGTTTTCACCCACGCACACCTCACCATGGATTGTTTGCCCACATACTTTAACTTACTCACAAACAAACTTAACTCTCACACAAACCCACACACCACACACACATTTCAGCTAAAGGGCTCTGGCCGCACCGCGCCCTTTCTTTAAGTTTCTTGACTGTGATTTAAAGTGCGATAGTTGTACGACGAATAATTTTATGTTTATCACCGTGATTGCATTTTTCACTTACAAACGCAACAGAGTCGGTTTCATTCGCAGCAAAGAGTTGCTTTCAACACAGTCAGCGACGACGCGCAAATTACTTCGCCTGCGACTGCCCGTTACAACACCGAACAGTGCGTTTTTTTTTAAAGTTGTGATCGAGAGAGCGCCAAAAACGTGAAAGACAGTCAGTGCCATATTGTGTTTTGAAATTATGGCATTGGGGTCGCCAGCCCGGAAGGTGTGTGTGTGTGTGTGTGTGTGCGTGTGTGTGTGTATGTGTGTATGTGTGTGTGTGTGTGTGTGTGCGTATTTGTTTAATATTGAAAGAGCTCTTTTCTCACTGCTGAAATGTGTGTGTGTTGTGTGTGTGTGTGTGTGTGTGTCGCAGGTGTGTTGGTGGAGAACACGCAGCGGCTGGACAATTTGTACAGCAGTGTGGTGAGCAATGTGCAAGTGAGCCGCGCGAAGGAGGAGGCGCTGCGGACGGGGGCTGTCAAGGTGAGGGCGATGTAGGGTTCGGTGGCCCCTTAACCCCCAAAAATGGAAGAGTCGGAGTCTCTCGGTCGTAATCATTTCCATCCCTCGCCGCTTTGATCGCCCGAAACAATGTCAAACGAGGTTTGACTCCCAATGAATTTCGAAATTTGGATTGTACTAAAATGCATTGCAAAATAATTGTGTTTGACTATTTTCTACAATTTGCAGAATTGTTTTAGTTTATGAAATTGACGCATTTTATTTGTGTATAGTCAAATTGTTGGTTTCCAATTCGGTGTATTTGCAAATTCAAATACTCCGAATTGCGTCGCCAAGATCGCAATACCTCTCACCTGAAGCCCTAAACCCTATTACCCCAATGCGCCTTGGACCCTCGTGGTCACTGTCGTCATTATTGCGACTGCCATCTTTGGAGATGACAGATAATGGCTATCATATTTGCAGACATAAAAATCGGGTAAAATTAGGGAAATAGATTTTTTTTGTATGTATATTGTTTGTTTGGGTTTGATTTCCGATTTTGCTAAACCCAAATTTTGTTTCAGAAATCAAATTTATTTATTTGTATTGACAGCATAAATTATGTCCGTAAATTCAAATGCTCTAAACAGCTGTGGATTTCGATAAAGTTTTTTTGAATATAACTGTACCGTCTAATTTCCCTAACCGCCTAACAATGTCTTTTGTATTGTCGGCATTGCGACGGCTATTTTTTACTATAGCGGATAATACCTATAATGGTAATTGCAGATGTAAAATTCGGGTCAAAACAGGAAAATGGCACATTTTACATATGTGTTAATTAGGTTTGACTTATCAGCTATTATGCTGAATTAGAATTTATTCATACTTTTCAGTGAAATTATTTTCGTTTGTTCAAAAAACCGGCATTACGGTGTATTTCTGTAAATACAATCAACCCCTTACGACTGCATTTAAAGTCCCACTAATTTTCCAAATTGTATAACGATGTCGTTTTTCTTTATGTTACCGGCATTGCGACTACCGTACCATATTTCGAGACTGCCAATATTATTCATACCTTGTGCCCACCCCCTGACACGCCGATCGCACCCGCCCCGACAGGTGGAGCTGTCATTTTTGTTGGCCAATCGACCCGCGAGGCAACCGCGGTCGGCCAACAAAGCGACAGCCGCCGCCGCAGAAACGGAGGCCATCGAAGATTGGGACTGGCTTGCGGACATCGAGGACTGCAAGGTGCGCGCCCCTCCCGCCCGTCTGAACATCTTCGAAGCGAGCCCAAATGTGTCTCTTGACACGTTGACAGAATTTTTTTACGTTTGGGAAACCATAATTATTATTATTTTTTAAATCTAATCGCCTAATTTCTGTATTCCTATTAGTTTTGTTATTGGAACACACCCCTGTGGTTATTGTACGGGTACTTGAAATTGTCGAGGTCGTTGTTCAACGCAGCGGCGCTTTCTTTGGGTTTGCCTTTGTAATTGTGTTTGCATTCGCTTCATATTTATTGTGTCTCTGGAAAAGAAGCGCCAGTTTGTTTTGTGTATTATCTGAATATGTGCGTATTTGATTCCTAAACTGCACATTAACAATATTAAATTTGTAATTAAAAAATTTGTTAGATTTTTTACGAAATCGTGTTATCATTAAATTGCAAACATTCTTAAGTTAAAAAATTCATATGTGTGACTAGATTATTTGCTCTACAGAACGTACTAGGTTGCCGTCAATCCATTTTAGTAATTATTATATTTGACATCCACAACACGGCCTCGTTTCTGCCTTGTCGAGGCGAAGCAGCGAGTTTGCGGCTAAGACTGGTCCTCACCTTTGTCGCGTGGTTTCAGCCGGAGGCGGGGCAGGCGAAGCTTTACGACGCGGCGCTCGCTCTGCTCGTCGCGTGGCGCACGGCGGTGGCGGACAAGCGAGGGTGTCAGCCAAACATGATATTCGGCACCACCACGCTGGAGCGCATCTGCTCCAAAATGCCCGCCGACCTAGGCCAGCTGGAGGCGCTGCAGGGGGTGAGCAAGAACAAGGCGCGACAGCACGGCGACCGCATCCTCGAGCTGCTCCGCCAAGTGGAGGAGCACGTGGCGGCGCAGGCCGCGGGCACCGTCCCCGCCGATCAGCCGCTCGAGTTTGACGGACGGATCAACAAGCGACACCGGCGCGCCTCGACCGCCGCCGGAGCGACAACGCAGCAGCAGCACGTCAGCGGTATCGACTCGGACGACGAAGAGATGGCGACTCGCGTGGGGACGGTAGTGCCGGTGCCGAACAAGCGACCCTGTCTCCCACCGGGCGTCATCGCGGCCGGTGGCGGCGGCCAATCGTCGCAAGCCTGGCGGCATCGACCACCCGCCGACTTGCAACAGTTCGCATACAATCAAGCTAGGGTATGATCCCCCCTTTTGGCCACGTCGATTCTTTCATCTCTGTCATTAGCTGCACCAAAATGGCGGCCGTCGTCGAGAGTGGCACGGCCGACACCATTCGACCATCAAAATCTCCTTTTCCTAGTTGATATAATGTACGCAAGTACTGTTTTGAATAGCTTACACAGCTTAACAACCCGTTGTTTGTGTATTTCGTCGCGCCGTATGGAGTTGGATGGCTGTAACTGACGACGGCTTTTGCCTCCTGAATTATTTTCGTCTAGCAGGGCTCGTCGGGGTCGCCAGCACCGGGGTCTCGGCCGGGCTCGCCGATGCTGCCGACGGAGGAGGGATGGAAGACCAAAAAGGCTGGACCGCCCGGTCCCACGCCGAGTCGCTTCTTCGCGGGCACTAACCACTACGGCCGACCCGGGCAGCCCGCCAACAACTGACGACCTACGAGCCTCGCCTCGCCTCGCGTCGCTAGTTTTCATGCGACGGCCACCTACCTGGTTTCGTTGAAGTGCGTAAATAATGGCAACCGCGGGTGTTTTCATGCTGACGCGGCATCAGAACGTAGCGGCGTTCGCTGAAGATGCCACGCCGATGAACAATAAAGGAATGCTGATGGAGGGGACTCCATTCTTCACAGAGAAGTCACTTTGCTCAAATGAAAAGGGTCGATATTGTGACAAGCGCGCTTCGGCTCTGATCACTGAACGTGGAAACAGGGCAATTTAGGCAATTGAGGTTATCGCAGAGCATTTCCGTTAATTCTGTCGAATTTCCGCTGGTCTTCCTCAAATCGTAAATTTTTTGTTTCATTACCATCTCATTAAGTCATTTCACTAACTCAGGGGCTCATTCAGGCCATTCTCTTTAATTAATTCTTGACCCCCCCCCCCCCCCCCCCCCCCCCCCCCCCCGCGTCCCCCCATCTCGGCTATTTTGAATTTCAACCCCCCCCCCCCCCCCCCCCCCCCCCCCAATAAAGGATTCATTGCAGCGCAGTACCTTTACGACCCGTCCCCTACTTGCGCACAACTTGACACCGCGTCCTGATGGATGGCAGCACGCGGTCACAATGGCGTGGACTGCTGGATCGCCAAGGATTGAGTTGCGGTAGTACAATAAGTACGGCAAATGAAATATCCGAATAAGCACGAATAAACATTCATATCATGTATATGGTTTCCGATCATCAACGAGACCTACGACACGAAATAAAGATGTGCGAAATGCCGAAATTAGTTAGAGAATATTCACAAATTATCGCTACATGTACGGGTACCCGTACTTCCCAAGTCCCCTTACCCCCCCCTTCCGTTTTCGGGAGTGAGTGGCCAAAACGAGAGCATGGGATCAACTGCAGGATGACCTGGAAACCTTACGCTTGGACCGTCGCATTTGAGAACCGACTTCCGCCGCAAAGGCATTGGTTGGCAACCAGCCGGCAGTCGCTTGACATAGACGAACTCTATCTATGAATTAGCTCGTCCAAGGCACCGAACATGTCAAACCCCATAATAGACCCTTCAAACCCTCATATGTACTCTACGGTTAATATCAATTCTTAGTAAGTCACAATATATTCCATGAGTATGTGGAAATCCATATGCAATGCGACACGGAGGCCGTTGAAGCTTGTTTGTCGTTTCATTGCTGACTCGTGACCAACACGCGCGCCCCTTCCTCGCCCCCGATCACTTCATTGTGACAGTTTGCTCAAAGAACAAACCGCGGAACAAATAATTACGGCTAATGACGAAAGAACTTGCGAGAGCGTAATTGTTTGCAATGTAGCTTAATATAATTTAAAAGAGAAGATGAAGAGTGACTTGTCTCCTCCCTCCATTGCGCTAGCTCAAGTATCCCACTCAAGCTCGCTTTCAGTCTAGAAGCGTCACGCGACCCTCGGAAGCTCGTCTCATGTGACGTGTTGATCATGCGCCTCGGACGGACGAGATCATGCGCGTCGTGTCGCTTACTTAACCTCACATGTAAGCACGCTAGTAGCGTACTGGGACTTGAGCAAATTACAGTGGGTGAACAACTTCGGGTGTACGCCTCCTCGGAGTGTAGGGAATGCACCTAGAAGCGATACGCACGAGTCCTACGGTCATATGTATGGCTTAGGCCAATACTCGCCACATCACCGCCACTAAAGTATTAGGTCCTATTCTGACTATAGACGCTACATTAGTTAATTAGGGTGTATGATGATATTCTCAGCGTTGCCTAGGAGTTTCCTTTGTTTAATCTGCTTGGTTTGTGCCCGATTTCGTGCTTCCTTTCACCGTGCTTTGGATTCCGTGGTCCTCTTGTCGCTCTTGCCCTTTTGTTTCCCCTCCCTTTTTCCCTGTCCGTGTTCATCTTGTAATCCATCGTACATGATGATAACGATCAGGATTAGTACGGTATCCCGTACCGCTGAATAAAGTAATACCCGTACCGCCGAAGATGTGTTCGACATCTAAATGACATGTTCACAAAACAAAAAACAAAAAAGTCCGGCTCCCCCCCCCTTCCGGCCAGGTGAGGGGGCCGCCTCGCAAAGCAACAATTCGCATCGCAGTGAATATGTCGCCTTTAACAGACGAACACCTCATTTCCTGTCCCAATCTGAAGCTCCAATAAAACCGCCTGTGCCAATCAACGAATATGCAGCCGAGCATTTCCAGACCAGGCAACATAATTGTATACCAATTTTGTTTACAAAACGTCGCATCCAATAACAAGTTACTACGCAGCAGAATTGTGATACTGTTTCGCAGCAGATCCAAATATTTACAAAACATTTCATTATTACTTACATAGCAGAGATCAGTCCCGCGTCTAGAGGCAATTCGCCAATATGATGATGAGATGGCGGGCCGCGACCTGCTGCGCCCCTTCATGCATGCAAGTGGGGGCATCCTTCCTTCGTGCACGGGTACTATCATCGGAGCATCCCGTTGGCAGCCTGGCGCGCTGCCAAGTACCGCCTCAAAAGGGCATACAGTCCTATAATAGGTACCGTACCCAATGCTGCGCTCGAGTATCTATCCAATCGGCGCTCCTCGACACCGACCGGCGCACGTTGGACGAGACAATTGAGATCTCCCACGAGCGCACTATTTCTCCATTATTCATCGAAAAGACCGAATCCGCTGCCCGCCGAAACGCCGTCCCTCGGCTTCGTCGACGGCGTCGGCCTCCAACGCCGCGAAAAGCCGACAGACACGCGGCAGCCCGCCACGTGCAGTTCCGACAGACGGGGCAGCGACGGCAGCAGCAGTTTCTCAAGATCCGCCTCCTCAACCTGCACGCAAGCGAATCATGGCAGTGCAATCCGAGACACCGAAAAGCCAAACACAAGCGCTTCTCAGCTCTCGACATTCCAATTTCGGTCCAGACACGAAAAGGAAGGGAATTTATTTTCAGACAACCAACGCAGCGACTTGCGGCGACAGTTGCGGAGGAAGTTGGTTGAACAATAGTTCACGAGTTGGTGAAATTGTGATAGCCCAAGGGAGACAGCCCCTTTTTCCCCTCCGACCGTCACAAGTGCTGTTTAAGTAAATAAATGCGGGTAGCTTTCTATAGTTGTAATTAACCAAAATATAATTACAGACTTCGCTCTTTTTTCTTATTATTGATGTGTGTCTTATTCAATCTAGTGACAGATTTCCGAGTACGGCTGAAAACAGCTAAAAGCAATTATAAAATATGCACATAATATACAACAAACGAAAATTGCACCGGTAAAGTGATGATACTGAAGTCGATGGATAATTGATTCTTACTCATAATTCCTTATTATTAATATTGGCTGTCATTGGAAATTCGTGTCATCCTGTCTGCCCTCTTTCCCTCCATTCCAATCATTCACACTCCGCGTTTCTTTTTTTTGTAATCGACTTCGCGACACAGACAGTGCCACAGCGCGACCACTGCCAATCACATATACATGGAAAATATCTATCGAATTAAACATACATAACTGCTCTCTGCGAGAAATCATCCCCCGTAAACTTTTCTTTTGCTCCAACCTTCAATACCATTTTTTGTGATTAATTCATATCACCAATCAATCATAAGCAACGCGGGGCGGCGCAGGGGGTCGAGAGGCACATCCGCGCCTCACCTTCAGGCAGCGACGCAGGTCGAGTCGGCGCAGGGCTGTGCAGTTAGCGAGCGCCGCGACAGCGGAGCGCGACAGGGTTTCACAACCCGCGAGGTCGAGATCGGTGATCGCGGAGCCACTCAGGCGATCGACGCGCAAAGCGTCACTCACAGCGACGCAGTCGCAGTCGGAGAGGCTGAGTCGACGTAGGCGAGGCGCCGTTAGAGCTGCCGCGATCCCGTCCACGGTCAGCGACATACAGTTATCGAGTTGAAGGGTGGTGAGGGCGGGGCAGGTCGCGAGGGCGGCTGCACAGTCGTCGGTCAACGCGCCACAGAAGCTCGCGTCGATATACCGGAGCCGCGACGATCGGCTCCAGTCCGCCGGGCGAAGGCCGCGCATGCCGACGCAGCCGCGAAGCACGAGCGCTTCGAGGCAAGGAAGCGCAGCGAGACGACCCAATACGAGACCGTCGAGGTCGTAGCAGTGGCTGAGGTCGACGGTGGTGAGGGTGGGGACCGAAGCTAGCGCGGCGACGGAGCCAGAACCCACAAAAAACGACTCCGCGAGACGGACCGACCGAAGCGCCGTCAGCGAAGGAGCGGCCGCCTGCGAAGAGCAAAATCCGACACAGCGCGAGCCAAACAATTCCACGCTAAGTGCAGATATGTGAAAACTATGAAAAGCAGCCTTTCATAAATCCCCACGCAATCCGACGGACGTACAGGCACTGTCTTACTCTGTCGACTCGTTGTGTGTATGTGTGTGTGAAGTGTGCTCAGTTTTTCAAGACGAATACAGAAATGCGATATCACTCACTCGTGTGGATATATTCATTAATCGAAGAGATACAACACGACCGCCAAATTTGCCGCGGATTCGTTCACAATTAACATCTATTCATCAGGAAACTACTGCTGAAACAGAGTGATCGATGGAACACAGCTATAAATAAAGCTGTGCCAGTGAAATAACACCATTCGATCCGTTCACACTAATGATTCGAGCTGTTCAAATAGATGCAAGACAAAGTAACAAAACGGTGCGTGCACAAGCGCGTGTCATCTTTAGCGCAATTAATAGGTTTGCTATTCATAGTAGGCCAACTCGATTCAATGAAATGCTTCAGGTCACACCACAACCCCCCTCAAGGTCGTTTTTTAGTTAAATGGTTAGGCAGAGCAGATGGACGCGCGTGGTCACAATAACGTGCGTAGATTGGCCGACGCAAGATCGCCACAGCGGCAGTTATTCAAGTACAGAAACATGGAAGAGCATGCTGGAACATAGCTGGGCATTTCCTAAGTACCCCATGCACTGCATGCGGAAAATTTAAGTAGAAATCAAATCAACAAATGCTGCAAGGGCGGTAGGGGGTGGACCTGCAGTAGGTCGTCCAGAGGGAGAATACAGGCACGCAGGTCGAGCGATCGCAGGCTTCGCCCGCTGGTACGCAGCGTTCCCAGCAGCCAGCACTCGGAGAGAGCGCCGGATGAGGGGGCGGAGAGGGCGGTGAGGTGAGACGGAACGCGAGGCGGGACTGGGTCGAGGTCGACGACGCAGCCGCAGGCGTCCGACGACTGTCGACAGTGCCGACAATATCCCGGGAGCTGTCCGACGCGGAGGCAACGCAGTCCGCCGTCGCGTCTTCGTCCGTCGTGGAGGTTGCTCAGTCCTGCGGCTGTCAACTGCGCCACGCAACAGGACAACAACGAAAAACACGTCGATTAGGCAAATAAATAATCGAAACCGGAAACTAACAATATTCGGATTTCCTATATTTATGTTATTTCATTTCATATGATCATTTTATAGGTATATTTCTATGAACACTTCTCATTCATCACCGTGGTGGAATTTTGGATGCCGTGAAAACGAAATTGTCGCGCTATTTCCCGAAAGGCGGAGCGTCAAGTGCGGGTCCCAGTTCAGCCCAAGACCGCACTGAACTCACTTCGACCGCCCTTCAGCCTGCAGTTTGCCCCCTTCACCCCCGATGCGCCGCTTTAAGTCCCAACATATTTTGAAATCAAATCCCGGTATAGTTAAATCGATAAAGAATCATCGTGATTAATATTGACCTCAGCGCAAAATGCAGCGCTTCAACGAAAGCGCTTCATTCTTTCGCATATCATTATTAAAGCCGGACGTTTGTTGAATGCATAGTGGCTTCATTTCAGGCATTCATTGAATCTAACGTCTTTGACCATGAGTTGCTAAGCACTTTCATACATATTGAGGCGGCTACTAAGACTTCCAGCGTGCTTTACATGCTGGCAATTCATGTCATAGTTTGATCCGAACTCTGGGAGCATAGAAAAATACTCCGGTTAAACACCATCATGTTAATCCAACATGGCAGAGTATCGACGCTATTGCTAGAGCACACTGCCACGTATAGGCATTTTTCAAAAGGACGGTACCAAAGATTTGATAATCTGGTCAAATTTAAACATTAAAAGCGTTGGCCGGTGAGTTGCATCAATTGCGCGGGAACCAACCTTGACGCAGTGCTCCAGGTCGAGGTCCGTCAGCGCCGGCATACGCGACAGCTCAGCCGCCCCGGCGTCGCTAATAAGTTGGCACCCCGTCAGCCGGAGCGTGCGGATTGTGGAACCACACGGAAGTCGGGCGAGCGCAGCGAGGGCGACGTCGCCGATCGCAAAGCAGCGGGAGAGGTCCAACGTCGTCAGGTCCGAGAAAGCGCCGAGGCAGGCTCCGAGAAATTGGCCGTCCACAACGCCGCCGCTGCCCAACTCGCACCCCGCCAAACTGCGCGTCGTTCAGTCGCCGCAGTTATTTCCAACCTCGACGGAGTCGCCGCCAAGTATATATTCCCCATTGTGCGTCTCCACGGGTTGCAGCCCGGTTGTCAAATGTGCTTGAGATATTGGATTTATACCAGAAAATATTCATTGATTGGATTATTCGATGAGAGCAAGAGTCGCTCGATGATTCTCGATTTTGATGTCTATGATGCTCTATGATATTCGAAATTGGGACATCCTATCCTACTACATGAATTTGCTAAAATCTGTGTGTGTCTGTCGGTGTGTCCACTTATCATCGGCTCGATTGGGTGTTGGTCCTACAAATGCGATATTTTTAATTTGGAAAAATATCGACTTGGTGTACAGCTTATTACAGTTTAACTAATAACCTCCCACTTTCCCTGTCCGTGCTCATCTAGTTTTTCTTGTAATCATTTGCTTATTACAGTTAAAGGCCGATTTTTAGGTGAACTTTGCCACCATCCGCGAAAGATGAGATGTATAGCTTATTGGGATTGGGATTAGGATACATCTTTAACTACTGCGCATCGCTAAGATGTGCACAGGTGCATTATTTCTGTGCTGACAAAAATACAGAGTTAGACACGCAGGGTGTGTGTATAATTACAAAAGATACAGAATGAGACAGAAGAATATGTGAGTGTGTATGTGTGTGTGTGTGTGTGTGTGAAAAAGAAGTAGCACGACCATGGGCCTCCATGGATTATCTTAATGATTACAAAAATACATGGTGAGAGAAATAAGGTTTGTGTATACATGATAACAGGAAAAACAAAGAACGACAGGCAAAAAGAACGAAGGTACGGGCCACTCCGCCCACTCGTACCTAATTATATCGAAAACGTCGCTGTGATATTTTTTTTTCCTCTTTATATAATTAGCCATACTATGTGGTCCACAAACATGACATTTCGGGATATAGTTTTGCGAATCAAACAAATTGGACAGTACAGGTACACTCTTCTTCAAAATACGATGTCCATGTTCACTGCGACATAAAAAACGCGGCGGTCCTCCTACCTGAGGAGCCGCAGGCGAGTGAGGCGACCCAGCCCGGCCGCTGACCGCGCGTCCAGCCTGCCGCCGTCGTCAGCGCTGAGCTCGGTCAACGAATGCGGCAAAAAGGGCAGCGCCGCGGAAAGGTCGCACTGGTTACCGCTAACGTCGAGCACCTGACAGCGCGGGCGGAAGATCAGCCATAGCAACGGGAGCTGCGAATCACTGCTGCGGGCATGATTTAATTGTAAGTAAGTAAATAAATAAATTTCGGAATCGGCAGTTAAGTGAACCTGAAGGGTGGCTTGGTTACAGGCCGGCAGCAAGGCCAGCAGCTCCTCGTTGCGCAGCCCCACCCTCGCCAGTCTGCAGACAGGGACAGGCAGTTTTGGAGACGTTGGAATACCCCAAATTCACATCGATGCATTATTTTGAAGTGGCACAGTTGTATAATAAGGAGTCAAACGAAATCATCGAGTGCGATGCAGCTCAGAAGCCCCAGCGTTGCTGCACTGCTCATCGTAGCCCCCAGCAGCCACCTTTCCACCCAACATATTCTCACACAAAATTCGAAAATGCATCAAACAACAAATGCCAATTAGAACTAAAATATATGCAATTTATGAGGAAACGCAACCAAATGCATCAAATCGGGGTCAGCTAGGATGCGGCTGGAAACAGCCAGCAGCGCCAGCATGGCCACCCATAGGTATCCAGGGCAATGCACCGTAGCCCCATCCAGCTTCCCCCGCCACAGCCCCTCCTCCCTTTTCCTCCTCACCTGAGCTCTCTTAATCTGCTCAGACGGACGGTCAACGACGACGCAAGGGCGCCCACTCCGCGGCCGTGGCTCAGGTCCAGGGCGGTGAGGCCAGGGAAAGCAGCCAAAGGGTCTGGCCCCTGTAAGGACGCCCCCTGCAGAGTAACAAGCATACTGCGGTTAACACTATACACAACCTTCGCAGCAACTTAGAAATAAAGGTGGCAATTGAGATATTTTGTAATAAAATATAGTATACCTTTGCAGTCAACCGCCTCACTCCGGTCAGAGGCGCCTCGTCACCGCCCAGCACGACCCCCCACGGTAGCGTCAGGGAGCTGAGGCGCGTGAGGCCGGCGAGGGCGTGCAGCGCGGTGGGGCCGGTCGCGATGTGGGTAAGGTCCAGCGCGGTCAACGCGGGGAAGCTGGCGGCGACAACCGCTCCGCTGTTCAAAGGAAGGGCCGTTGGCGCGAGGGCGGTCGCGAAGCGGTCGTGGGCGGTGCGCCAGGCCGCGCAGGCACCACGCGCCGAGGTCACATCATCAGCGTGGGTCAGAGACTCCAGCACGTGGAGGATCAGGCCAGCAGGGAGTGCGCCCCATTCGGAAAAGCTCACGGTATCCACCCGGAGCGGACACTATGGGTGGGCGGTGCGACAGTCAGCGGACGCGAAGTACGACTAACTTCGACGAACCACGAAACGGTGCGTCTTTGACGCGACGAACACGAACCGGCGGGATGCCTGTGCCACCCCTCTCCGCGGACTGAAACCGTACACTTCATGCGTGCAAAATTCCATGCCAAGTGCCAGAGTCTCTAAGATCACAGGGGCAGCTCACCTCATGCGGGTGCACAGGGTCGTCGGCCAGGTGAGTAGGGCGCTCGACCTCGTCGAGGCAAAACTGTACTGCCAACGTCGTATCATGTACGTCGACATATCTAGCCACGCGACCCATTCTGCGACGAATCTGCTGAAACTACACCCGGATGCCTGGGTTTTTTTCGGGATCCAGTTGAAACACCTAGTCCTTTGATGTCTAGGTTGTTCCTGTGCGTTGTTGTCCCCGTTCTCCTTTCGTCCGGTATTTTGTATTTTCCGCGGCTGCAGTTTCCTTCGGGATCCGCCGGGAAGGTACGGGAAGGGACGTGGGACTCGGCGCCTTCGGAATGAATACAGGAATCGCACCGGTCTTGCTGGCTCGTGCCGTGGTCAAGGGGAGAAGCAGCGGAGGATTAACAATAGGGAAAACCGGCTGGTCGCTACTAGTCCCAGCCCGCACCTTCCCTGCGAGTTCCGCAGCGCAGAGAAGGCGACTGCGCAGCGATTCTTCTGCAGATCGGCAATACGGGTACATGTAGTGACGCACGGATGTGGTGCTGGGTACGGGTATGGAAGTGAATACGGGTACACCCGTATGTGGTCATATTGTTAACGAGTGGCCCGTAGTTCCTTTTGCTTCTCGTATTTTTGTATTTTCTTTGTGTTTTTGTAATAATTTTCGTTTTTTTTTAAATACACAAACCTTGTTTATTTCTCTCACTATTCCGTGGAGGCCCATAGATAGTCGTGACACTTGTTTTTCACACACACACACACACACACACACACACACACACACACACACACACACACACACACACACACACACACACACACACATTCTTCTCTCTCATTATGTATTTTTTGTAATTATGCACACACCCCCTATGTGTCTCACTCTATATTTTTGTAAGATCTGAAATAATGCTCATGTCCCCATCGAAGCGATGCGCAGTAGTTTAAGACGCATCCTAATCCCAATTCCAATAAGTGCGCAATATACACCAATTCGATCTTTTTCCCAAATAAAATATTTCGCATTTGTAGTACCAAGACCCAATCGAGCTGATGATAAGGGGACACACAGACATACAGACACACACATATTATAGCAAATTGATGTAGTAGGACATAGAGGTTTTAATTTCATGGCTAGAATTTTGTGGCGCTACAATTACGGAGTAACATGCGTTACATCCGACGGTACACCTCCCGTAACGGTTCATGCGCCCACGCGCGAACGGACAGTAAAATGTCCGCACACTATATGACGTGCAAGCAGCGATTGTATGTCCACCTTCTGCCTCTCGCGAGAGCTATCGCTCATGCAAACGGCATCGTGGCTCTTGCTAGCAACGCAAAGTGTTGATCACCTGAGTCGCATGTACGACACACGAAAACACACTCCATGAGTACATATGGCGGACATCATGCGATTGCCTACCGACCTCTACCCCGTTGCGCTTGGTGACGCGCCGGAGCACCACTGAGACCATATACAATTGCTGACAAATATTGTATAACACTTAGCGGCCATGGTCGAAACTATGTCCATCGCAACCGCGCCAACAAAATAGACTACTTCAGCCAACCCCACAGCCGACTTCGACATAATTGCGGGTGGACGACGCGAGCATGACGCTCTACAAGCTGATAATAACGATAACCCTCTTGAGTACATCGACCCCATAGAATGGACATACTACGCGTCCCGTACGTTCGCTCAGTGCTTGCCTCCTCGTGTACGATACGCGGCATGCTCACCACCACGGCACCACTACTGAGAGCTAACCAACCAAGGTTGATAAACTCTCGCGCAAGGCCATTGGTCATTCTAACATGTACGCTAACTGCTTATGTCTTTGCCTAAGGGGGGGGTGGCTGAAACCCCCCTTCGGTGCTTACACGATTGTCGTTATGTCGGTTATTGTGTCGCTCCGCCCCATGGCTGCGCCGCTCCTCCCGACGCCACGAACCAACGGGTGTGGGTCCTCCGTAATTTCAAGGACATATAGGTGGGGAAGGGCGACGCCCATAGGCATTAGTGGGCGGCTAGTGCTCCTCCCCCCGCGCTAAATACACCTTGTCTGTCACAACCTCGTTGTACCATAACTTCAGTACCCATTGTCTGGCAAAGCATAGCCGTGCGCGCATGTGCTTGATTGCCATTGAAAGACGCTTCCTCGAGCTCACTTGGCGTGGTAAGTACCTTAAGCTCGTGTTTAACTATACCGAATCACGGCTAAGTGCTTGCCTCCCGGCTCTACTACACTTTGTTGGTACATACGTGTCGTCGTGCTTGACGTGGTTGGAGAGACACATTATCTGACTACCATGTGTTCAACATATTGTATGTCCGGACTTTTGTCGAGGAGTTTACTAGAGTGTATTGTCCCTTATTCCAATCCAAACTTGTCTTCTATTGCAGAATAAAAGCTCTACCCCGGGTACCGCTCGTCCGGGCCGATCGCTAAGCTAGAAAATGCATTAAACATACTTGCCCATTTCCTTGACCCATCCTTCTCAGTGCTTATTCCACCTCGGGAGAAAGGTCAAGGCAACCCTAGGATGTCCCACCGTCCGACCGTCGGCACTCTCTCCCAAGGCCAGAATCTAGGCGCGCTTGTTATAGAATGGCGACCGCCTGCAACACGGTAAGTTTCGTCCGCTAGTGGGGAGTACATACATGCATACCTACGCGATAAAGCTAAAGACATAGTAGAAAACTCATTGTTGTGGCCGCATCGCGAGTAAGTGTGCAACGCGACCGGGCGAGGAGCGAAGAGAGCAATACAAGTGGTAGTCGTTCCCGTAGTTGCGTTGAGGCGAGGCGTGCCATACTAATGTGCAAAAAAACGTGCTAGTCACTTTGTGCCTCTTTATTATTTTACTGAGGTGCGGTAGCTTACCTCCTTGCAAACTGTTGACACATATAAATTGCTAGCTAGCAAGACCAATACCGAGCAAGATTGAAAATGTTAATGTTTAGTTAAATAGCATATTGTAGTCAACAACAGATAAATGAAATCGGTATGTCTCCTCTCTCTATTGCGCTACGGTTAAATTAGCCTATCGCGCTAGTCCAGTCATGGCATGCTTCACGCTCCTACCGTTATGTCTTTAGCGAAACGTACGCCCGTAGTCCAAGTTGCGTAGCCAGCATGCCTCGACTTCATCAAATAAAGCGGAGCGTCTTGCGGCATGCATGCGAGACGAACTTTGCGTATTGTACGTACCGGGAGGTGCTTGGTGGTATAGTATTGCGAACAATGTCGTGGAACTTGACAATTATCTGTGGATTTGCGGGTACACAACTTCCGTGGAACATTACGTTTGTAGAGAATTAAGTACATGCACATCGTCATGTAACGTATTGTCATATGGCAAAAAGCATCGCGGAGGGGTATTGTCGGGCGGAAGAGCTCGTCGGCACGTACCGGATAAGGCATTTCGGTAGGAAAGACGCGCGACATGGGAAGCATTCTTCGTTGAGCTTCGATGGGAAGAAATCATCGTGGTCGGCGCATGTGTGGCGAGTACTGTCCTAAGCAATACAAATGATTGTAAGACTTAAACGCATCGCTACTAGTTGAATTCCGCACACTCCAAGGAAGTGTACACCCGCAGGTATACGGCGATTGTAATTAGCTCAAGTCCCAATAAAGTACTAGCGTGCTTAATGGTGAGATTTACTAAGCGACACGACGCGCATGATACCGTCTGTCCGTGGCGACAATCAGGACGTCACACGAGACGAGCCTCCGAAGGTCGCGTGACGCTTCAAGACTGAAAGCGGGCTAGGTTGGGCTACTATAGCCAGCGCAGTGGAGGGAGGAGACATGTCATTTTTCACTTTCTCTTTTTAATTACATTCAGCTACATTGCAAACAGTTGCGCTCTCGCACGTTCATTCTGCATTAGCCGTAATTAAGTGTTACGCAGTTTCTTCTCTTAGCAAACTGTCACACTGACTTCGGAGCGTTTTGATATACACACGAATACTTGCGAGACTTTCGAAGACTGCTGGACTTACGTTTACAATGGTTTCTTCGGGACATGGGAATTACTTGGTGATTTTAGTTTCCGTTGGAAGTGCTTCGGCGGGCGGCATCCAATTCGTCATGCAGCGTTAAGCTCAAACACGTAAGGTATGGTTTTCGGCTAGCGGAATTCTGCCCAATGAAGCACACGTAGGAGCACCTGCGCGAGTGTTGTTACGCGAAACCGGCTTGCCATTTTCGAGCAACGATTTGCAATTGGTATGTGGCGAGGTTATTTCGATTACGCATTCGGATGGAACGAAGCAACGCGCCTAGACCTTTGCGGCGTCTCCTCCGTCGAGCTTCATTTCTTCTCATTTGCGCACCGCTCCTATGATCGAGGCAGAAATTGAAGCGGTGGGCGGTGGCGACCATGTTCGCGGATAGTTACGTCGTTCATGCTATTGTTACGGTCGGAGAACAAAGTCTTACGCCTACTCCGATTGGTAACGTCAAGGGCAGTAATAATCTGTCGCATGAGTGCTTGTAATTTGAATTTGTTGCGTCTTGCTATTCTTTTCGTGACGCATTTCGTGAGAAGCATTTCTTCTTGGTTCACGATGAAGACTTCCCGAAGAACTTCCTCTTTTCGCCTCATTTTACTGGTTGTGATTCTGAATCAGTTTTGAAGCAATGTGCGGGTGTCTTTGACAAACTCGTTGGATGAGAGGAACCCTCAGATTTACGCATGCGAGTTCCGCCCCATGCTACGAACTTCGAAGGGCTTCATGTTTCCCTGACCGAGAATCAACGCAAGGCAGAAGTACAAACACTTCAACACGACGGGACTAACCCGAGGGACTTGGAGGATTGGTTGGAGTTTCAGCCGCAACGCTTTTAGATGTTGGGACTCGACCCCGGTGTGACGAGTACAGTCATGTAACACTACATTGCAAGACATTGTACATGTACTCGTTACAAACGCCAATTCGTGCTTTTCCATCGGACGGACTTACAAACGTGGGTACGTCGCTACTGCAATATTCATAAGGGTGCTGATGCTAATGTACAGATTAGTACCTCCCGGTACGTACAAATACGCACAATTAATCTAACTAGCTAGACGACGTGCCTAAGCGAGTTCTTGGCCTGGTTTCGGAGCTCTTTGGTCGACGCACGTTTTCGCTACTTTTTGATTCGCTCGACGTCGCGTGATTGATTCGAGATGGCTTCTGTTGGACCTGGACATTACGTGGTGGTTGTAATTCATGTTGGAGGAACTAAACTATCGGACGTGAAGCTGGTATTACAACGTGAGCCTCGTACCGGTAAAACTTGGTTCCCGGCTGGCTCTGTCTTACCTAACGAAGAGCCTGCTGACGCTGCCGTTCGTGAGTTACACGAGGAAAACGGCCTTACTCTGACACCGGAAGATTTAACGCTGTTGAGTGACGCTCATGTCCGAGTTGCGTTACCTGAAGGACGACAGCTAGTTTACGTGTACTCGGCTTCTGTCCTTGTCATGTTTGCTACGAGACACCTACGTGCACCTGCTCAGGTTGAGCAGGCTGTTACAACACAGTCGACAATTAATCCGGATGGTACTTACGTCGTCCCGGAATCAATTAACATTGACGGTCTGAATCTTACGCCCGCTAAGACAGGGTTACTTCCTGTTGTGAAGCACAAGATCGAGTTACTTCACTTCGGTTACGTGACTCAATGGGAGACTTTTTGTCGTGCAGTCTACTCACACAGCCCGGTCTTTCAAGACGACGCATTTATTCCGAGACAGGTCTTCATGTACTCCCGGTTTACGACGGTCGACTCTGGTCATGTCTTGCTATTGATTCGTGGACACATCAGTCAGCTGAGTGGTGAAACGCCGACAGATTTACGTGTGGGAATGCCGATGCCTACCCGAAACTTGGTTGGACTACATGTTACCATCACGGAGACACAGCATAAAGCTGCGATTAACTCACCATTGCAGAATGATCGAATCGCTAATGAACTGGAGGATTGGCTTGAAGCTCAGCCTCAGCGTTTTCTAATGCTTGGCATTACAGCTGACTCTTACGACTCAGTAATTTGGTTACGTCACAGTTCTCAGGACATTTGAATGGGTGGTGGCTGAACCGTAAAACCCAAGCTGCTATTCCGTCTACATATGACAAGCTTGTCGCGGAGTTACGCAAGACTACGTTTCTTCCGAACATTCAAGACGATGCAATTAATGCTTTGCTCAACCTTTCGCAGAGCAACACGATGAGTTACGCCTTCTACACCAAACAATATAACGGCTTCTTACGTCGGTCTCGTCAGAACTTGACAGCCGATGTGCAGTGCGTACGCTTCATTAACGGACTAGCAAACTTTACGCTGAAGAATCAGGCGAAGTCACACCGAGCTCAGAAGGTTTCCATATTACTGTGGTGGAGCTGCAAAATTTCCTGAATGACGTCGTAACAGATTCGCCGGAACTCGGCAACATGCGGTCTTCAATTGGCCCATCGGCTCAACCAACACGCAAGCGCAACTTTGACGACCCACTCGTCGAAGCTTCTAAGATCTGGAAGCGCAATGGTGGTGGCCGTGGTCGAGGCCGTGGACGTGGACATGGAGGCAACAATGGTGGTGACCGTGGTCAACCATCTACAAACCCTGGCAGCGTTGACTTTAAATCACTCGCTGATGCCATGACCCCTTAGGAGCGCAAGAAGCACATGGAGGAGGGACTTTGCTTCAAGTGTCACAAGAGGGGACACCAACTGCCCGGAGTTGAAGGGCAAGGCACCGATGGAGTCACAACAGTCTAAGAAGCAATGATGGTGGCAAGGCTGTTCTACCAGCGAACTGGAGCAGCCGGCTACATCTACTGTTCGTTCTGAAACACTTTTAGCGACAAAGGTCGTCGAAACACCTTCGGCATCTCCATCGACAACAGTCGCGACACCTGCAACGCTAGTGGCAGGTCGTCGTCGTCAAACTAAGCAGAGACAGAGCCGAAAACTTGTAACCATACGTTCAATTGATTGGAAACTAGTTGACTCTGTTTTTGACCCTCTGCATGCACGATTCAACTTCACATTGGAGGGATGTGCAGACGATGAAGGTCTTAACTCGCACGGTGACTTACCTCACTGTTCGCCGAGTGACTCGATTCTTGAGAGGGACTTGTCAGGAGAACGGGTGTTCGTTAATCCACCCTGGGAAATAGCTAAACAGATTGCACAGCATTTTGAGGATTGTCGTCGAACATCTCCGACACCTATGATGGATGTATTTGTACTACCAAAGTGGGCGAAGTTTGCTCAACTGACTAAGCACTGGAAACTCTACCAAGAATTCTCAGCTCGGACACAGCTTTTTACTCGTCAGTCACCGGAGAACCCAGCGCAACATGAGGTGGTTGCTCCAGCTCCTTGGCATGTACAGCTGTGGTAAGTCGACGCAGATTGTGCGTTTTACGACTCGACAACATCTACAACATCTGATAAACCCAACTCGGTACATGTACCTCCTAACGACACGGAACCGTCCATCGCTACGCTGCAACAATTTTCTTCGCCAGCTACAACCCTACTGAGTGATCTCACGGAAGCTCGCCCATTAATTCGAATTGAGCTGACTGTGAAAACTCTTGATGGTGGACACCTGATTTCTGGACTAGTGGATTGCGCTGCTTCACTTGATTTCGTGCCAAAGGACTTCGTACGACGCTTTGCTTTACAGACTCGGAAGTCTGTGACTAAGACCCCAGTTCGACTCGCCAACGGACAAAGAGTAACTTCTTCGACAGTCTGCGATGTTACTTTTGAGCTGGCTCAACACGAATTTCACCGGACTTTTTACGTCTTACGTGATTTACGTGCTGCTGATTTAATCCTCGGTTTACCATGGCTTGATGACGAACATGCCTCTTTACAGTTTGGTACAACCAGAGTTTTTACTCTAATGGACTGCACAACAGTGGAGACTACGCTCGAGGAACGACGCCTTGAGTGTCTACTAATGTCATCTACTAAGGTGCAGAAACTCATGCGCAAGACGCGCCGCAGCAAGGGACGTAACGCGGAATTTTACGTCATTGAACTTACGTCAACAGCTGAACAACCAACTGACTTTCACACTAGTGAGGAGCTAACTGCAGAACAACGTGACAACTTCCGGTCGTTACTCTTCGATAACTTCCCGGAGTTACTGCAACTTGTCGCCTCTCCACATGTAAGCCGACAGTGGGATCATCCCATTGACACATCTGGCCCGATGCGACGCCAACGGCTGAACAGATTGTCACCTTCAGAGCGCGCTAAGCTAAATCGACATCTCAAAGACGCAGTGGAGGCTAGTCTGGTCCGTCCCAACTACAGTGAGTTTGGCTCGCCAATTCTTTTTGTGCGGAAAGCTGATGGCTCGCTACGTCTGTGCATTGACTACCGTGGCCTTGACAAGGTTACGCATAAAGATGCTTACCCACTTCCGCGTGTGGACGACAGACTTGACGAACTTAAGGACGCGAACTTTTACACTCACCTCGACCTCGCCTTTGGGTTCCGGCAAGTTCGAGTGCGTGACCAAGACATTCACAAAACAGCATTTTAGACCCCTGATTGCTTAATGGAATGGGTCGCTATGCCGTTTGGCATGTGCAATGCGCCGGCTACATTTCAGCGGATGATGAATGACATACTTCGCGACTTTTTACATAAGCTCGTTACTGTCTACCTCGATGACGTCTGTATTTACAGTCGAACTCTGGAGGAGCATCTGGAGCACCTGCGACTCGTGCTACAGCGATTTAAGGAGGAGAGCTTGAAATTACGCCTTAAGAAATGCTTCTTTTGAATGCAAGAGATGGAGTACCTAAGCTATACTTTCGGTTTCAGCCGGTAAAATTTCGGTTTCCACAAAGAAAGTCGAGGCCGTTGCAGACTGGCCAGTGCCCAAGACGCAGAAGGAGGCTCGCAGTTTCGTACAATTCTGCAACTTCTACGCCATATTCATTCACCACTTTAGCGACCTTACGGCTCCATTGACGGACTTACTGGGGAAGTCCCAGCCACAGAAGGTTACGGTGACGCCTTCATATTTGGAAGCCTTTGAGACTCTCAAGTTACGGCTCATTTCCGCGCCATGCCTAATCCTTCCGGAGGTCAGCTCGGACGCGACGTTCACCGTGGCTACAGATGCTTCAACAGTGGGGATTGCAGCAATCATGTTGCAAGACCAAGGAGGAGGTCTTCAACCAGTCTCTTACTGGGCGCGTAAGCTAAATCCAGCTGAGCGTGGTAACACTTACTCTGCGTACGACTTAGAAGCTTTGGCCGTATGCGAAGCCGTCAAGCGTTGGAGGTGCTATCTTGAAGGATGCTCTAAGTTCCTTGTCGTAACAGACCACGACACACTGCGACATATGCTCAGGCAACCGAACAACAGGTTGAGCAAGCTGCAAGCAAGATACCTACGGGATTTGCAACCGTTTGTGGGCTCGATGACACTTGCATATCGCAAGGAAGCTCTGAACGAAGCTGACCCGTTAAGCCGGCGACCAGACTTCGTACCTCAGGCCACAGTTCCATTATTTTGGGATGGCGAGGTTCCGTCAGATCGAGAATTACGACGAAGTCCCAGCTGCTGTTTAAAGACGCGCAGTTAAATTTACTGACTGTTAACGCGTTGCAGCTGAGCCCTGAGTTCGCTGATCTCATTCGCGAGGGGTGCTCCCAAGACTCATTTTATGGGGACGAGGGTGAGTGGACGAAAGACAGCCGGATTGAAGCCAGAGACGGATATTTTTTGGCGCCTCGATCGCCTCTGTATTCCGCAGAACTCTGAGCTCCGACTGAGATTGATCACAGAGCTGCACGAAAGTTCGTCAGCTGGTCACAGAGGAGTTGCTAGCACTCTTGCTAAAGCACTCGACAGATTCTAGTGGAAACGGATTCGCCAAGATGTGAAAGACTTTTATGAACGATGCGTCGTATGTCGCAGAGCGAAGATTAAACCGCAGATGGCAGCGACTCTTTACCCTCTGCCTATTCCACCCAGACCGTGGCATACAATTGGTCTTGACTACTTGACACACTTACATGAGAGCAATGGCTTTAACAATGTGCTGATTGTAGTAGACCATCTAACTCGAATGGCCCATTTTCTGCCGTGTACATAGACGGTTACTGCCGAAGAAACGGCAACTTTGTTTTTACAGGGAGTCTAGCGCTTACATGGACTACCCCGAGTGTTTATCAGTGACCGCGACCCGAAATTCGTCAGTGCCTTCTGGCAGACACTTTGGCGACGCCTCGGAACGCGTCTGAACATGTCTTCCAATCGACATCCACAAACCGACGGCCTGACAAAGCGCGCGAACATCACGTTTCAACAGCTTCTTCGTTGCTTGTGTTGCTATGATGGCTCTGATTGGACTACGCTACTACCACAAGTGGAATTTGCGTACAACACCTCGCGTGCACTCGGAATTGAGCACACACCGTTTGAGGCTAACTTCGGATTCTCTCCTGAGGAGCCTCTTGTCATGCTATTCAACATGCGACCGTCGATTTCACTTTCGCAAGACGCAATAGAACGGTTAAGATTGCTACAGGAAGTGCATACTCTCGTGCGCTTAGTGTTACAGCTACACAAGGACGAGATGCAGGCGCGCACAAAACCGTCTACAGGGCCACACTTCGCCAAAGGAGACAAGGTGTCAGTCGTCACAGCAAACCTTTTTCTCCGAGGATAACCGAACCGAAAACTCAGCAGAGATAGACAGCTTGGACCTTTCACAGTGGAGCAAATTGGGAAATACAGTTACAGATTGAAACTTCCAGCGACAATACGCTTACATAATGTGTTCCATGTGAACAATTTACGACCCTGCTCTACCGCACCGCTACGACAAGCTGTCCCAACAACTGTTCCTTAAGGAGACGACGAGGAGTTTGATGTCTCGCACATCTCTGCTGTGTGCATCAAGTCGCTACCTGGACGACGAGGCAAATATCTGCTCTTCATGACGCACTTCAGCGATGACGACATTCCACCTATCTCGCACCGGTTGAACGAAGTACACCGGACCACAACGTTACAAAATTTCTTGGAGACGCCCCAATGGCACAAGTTTGCCAAGACTCAGGCGTACATCAACTTCATCCACGTTCACCCAGCGCGCATTCATGATTCCCAATAACTGCTTCAGTAAAGGAGCTTAGACCACGGAGGTCTGCCTCGCGGCGACCTCAAGATCTGTCAAGAGGGGGAGGGTACGAGTGTGACGAGTACAGTCATGTAACACTACATTGCAAGACATTGTACATGTACTCGTCACAAACGCCAATTCGTGCTTTTCCATCGGACGGACGTACAAACGTGGGTACGTCGCTACTGCAATATTCATAAGGGTATTGATGCTACTGTATGATCAGTACCTCCCGGTACGTACAAATACGCACAGTTAATCTAACTAGCTAGACGACGTGCCTAAGCGAGTTCTTTGCCAGCAGAACATGCCGCGTCGTGATTCTCAATTCTAGACGAGCCGCGTCTCTGGACAGATGACGACGGTTAGACAGCCCTAACGCTTGACACGTAAGCGAAGCTACGAGGCGTAAACCATCTGGGCAGAAACCTATTTAAGCCCAGTGTAGTATAGGGAGGTGACAAAACCATGTAACAATTCCATTGTTCACTTACAACATATGTTGCTTACTGTCTATTTGTGCAAGGGGTCACATGTGACCCCTTCCATATGTAAGAGGTCACATGTGACCCCTTACAGAATTGGGTTTTTATATAAGGAATTTTTGGCATGATGCTAAGCTCCACCATATATTTTTAAACTAGACAGTTTTCTGGTTCGTGAAAAAAGATCCTATTGAAATTGGTGGTAGTATTGCGGAGTAATGCGCATTGGAACCAGTGCTTGTCGGGTGGGTTCAGTTACTCCGACCGCGGCGTACAGTCACATTTCAGGTAATCACCGTGCGGGCGAAAGTCTACCGTGCTGCTTCCGGGCGTAGAAGTGGAAGCACTAGCCACTCAAACTGACGAGAGTGGTACATATGGATACCATTGAGCCCTTTACAGTGTGAATTGGGTCATTCTTGCAGCCACGGGGGCTGCTGACGCGGGTCGGACACTGCCGCACGGGTGCGATCAGCGGGTGGCGATGGGCGGAGGCTCTGCGCGAAGACATATAACTGGACGGTAAGACCCCCCGAAGAGCCCAAACCACCTTTGCTAGGCAACTTTGATCCTAACCAAGAAGTGTGTATAGTTATAGGTAAGGAGGTGGTGCTGCGGCGGCGCTCTCGAAGTAGAGCCGGAGTCGGAGGGGGGGGCGGTTTTGCACACAGGCGTACAGGACGGCGTGGGCGCACCGCACCAACTCGCCGTCTAGCCAACATTCCGTCGTCGCGTCGCCCCAAAAATGCTAGCAACGAGGCACCGAACAAGAATCCTAACCTAAAGAAAGGTAAGAGCCATGAAATTAGGTAGGAATAGTGAGTTTGAGGCTCATGAGTGGCCACGGCTGTGGTGTGCGTGTTGGCGGTGTGTCATCGCGCGGCCGCGCTTCCGCCAATGGCCTTTGCAGAGGCCGTAGGCGTGACCATGGCCGTGAACTTGCGACTGTTTCGTTGCTTGTCTAGGACAAGATCATCCGAGGTGAGAGGGCCCCGGATGAGGACGAGTAGGGGCCGGAGAACGACTCCGGACCGAGGGGAGAGCTCGACAGGACGGCGTTAGGAAAGGGGGCTAGCTATGTAAAAGCGGCAAGGATGTAACATCTCTCTCTCCCTCTCTCTCGCTCTCATTTGCACACACACACACATGCACAGACACCCACAGATACACAAACTCAAAGACACAAGCATGCACGCACACTTGCACGCACATAACCCACTCCCCCCCCCCCCCCCCATTACACACACCCATACACGCACGCACACAGGCACGCACACCCACACACACACACCCACACCCACACACACACATATATGCATACACATTCTGCCTGAATGTGTGTAGATATTGCTTGAAAAAACATAGCATGTGTCGCTGTTGTTTGTGGAAGACATAGCACCATTGCATTAGTGACCCTTGGGTAGTAGAAGGGCCAATGTGCATGTTAATACATATGCAGCCTTGCGCAGAATCCGGAGTGCTTTGCTAAGCACAATGCTGGTATCCCACCCCCCCATAACCATTCTCTTGCCGTTGCACAGCAGTGGGTGGCATAAAAGTTTGCCAATGAGGGTTTCAAGGAAGTTTTGGGGTGTAGTAGTGGTAGCACCTCAGCACCGTGATAGACCGGGGAGCGGGCTGACACCCCAAAATTGTAACGACTATAACGATTGCATTTTTTGCTCCTGTTTTTGCACCATGCTGCATTTTGATAAAGTTTTGACACTGAGATACTAGTTTGCTTGTTTTAGAGGTTGTCTTGACCGTTTGAGGGTCAGACATGAGCCACAAAGGCAAAGAAATGAAAGGGGTCACATGTGACCCATTACATTACCCACCCGAAAACATACTAACTCATTACATTTCGCCATTGTTCTTCAATATGATGTATGATTGAGAGAAAGGATGGAGTTGATGTAATTTCAGGTCATTTTGAGGATAATTGAGAATGTTACAGCGACTTCCGCAACATACCCTAAAAAACCCTAGTTTTCGCCCTGTCGGATGGCTGAGAGCCCTATATACGCATAACCTGCATGGCCTCTAAACTGTACATATTCAATCTGAAACTTCTACCACAGCTACTACATGCCTTAAAGACCAATATATTACAAATTTGGGGAATTCTAAGATGATTCACTTGTGTTGGCACCGCATGGGAAGAGCCGAATGGGAGGGGTCACATGTGACCCATTCCACGCTCAAATAGACATTACGTACCACAGTGAAACACCTTTCACCATCATCTCTCGATAACATCATTTTGCCATCTTACAACGACAGAACTAGACAGATTAGAACTGATTTGTGCTAGCGTTTAGCTTGAGGAGGCTAACCGCCACACCGACATTTACAACGCGGTCATTTGGGTTACGTCACAATTTGGTGGTCCTGCGTTAAACTCGTGGTTAAATGCGAAGATCAGAGGACAAGTCGCGCAATCTTTTATAGAGTTGGATTAGGCATTGCAAAAGACGACTCTTTTGCCTAATATCAAGAACAACACTATTAAGTCTCTAATGACACTCACTCAAGTTGACAAGACCTTTCAAGAAAGCACCAACTTCGAGAGGCGTTCAACAACGGTCATAAATGACGATGTTATGTGCATTTGTTTTATGAATGGCTTGGGGAATGCTATTCTATGGATACACGCCATGTCGCACCGCGCGAAGTTGGTTACTCATTTAATCATGGTTGAGTTACAGAAATTTCTCAACCGTATGGTGGTCGACTCTCCACATATGGGGCGCGCTGTGCAATCTCAAGATGATACTGCCGGCAATGGTGACGGTCGTGGCAACGGCAAGCGCCCTCGAGACAATGGTGGGAATGGTATCGATTAACGGAAATGGAGGCAATAAACCTCGTCCGGACAAGCAAGAGGACGGCCCCAACGACAAGACTCGACGCAAAGGCGATGCCAAGGGCAAGATGCGGCACAAAAAAGGGCAAAGGCGATTTGGCTTCAACGCTACCTCCTAAGCAACAAGAACGTCATCGAGATGAACAACTATGTTACAAGTGCCACGGGCCCAGACATCGTCTGTCTATATGCCCAATGCTTCATACCGAGTCAGCGGACTTTGCGGGCAAACACGATTGATGGTGGCCAAGGTGTCATGATGATGGACAACAACAACCGGCTACTACTTTTACCGCCCATCCTGCACCGCTAGCTAACAACTACAAGTATATTGAAACTGAACCTTCGACCTTATCATAGTATGCAGGAGAGACGACAACGAAGGTAATGTAATTCGTAAACCATGATGTCGTCAACAAAGTAAGCAAATGTTGAGTGGTATACTTGTAAAAACTCGACGTTTAGTTTACTAGAGACCGGTCCTTATTTGCATGACTAATCCTCTTTCACCTTGGAGGGGTGTGATGATGATGGAGGAATGTGCACGGGGACTTGCATCATTGTTCTCCTAGCGATTTTAGCAAGAGATTTGTCTCGTGAGCGAGCTTTCATTCATCCAACTTGGGAGCTCACGGACAAAATCGGAAAAGCTTTTTAAACTTGTCGGCGTACATCTTTACAATCCACTCTTGTCATCTTTGTTCTATCTCAGTGGGCCAAGGTCAACAAGCTCACAGTGAACAAGGAGTTAAACCAAGAGTTTCATGCCCGCAAGCATATGTTTACTCAATAGTCGACCGCAAATGCTACGCTTCAGAATACGGTGGCACCTACTCCATTACACGTACAACTTTAGTTGGTGGATTCGGATTGTCCGCTTCCACCTACCCATGATGAAAAACCGCCGGAGGATCTAGATATGCCGGCAAAGGAGGGTTTCGACTTCATCGCTAAGAAACGACTAGCGCAACGTGCTTGTCTTGCCGTTCTTTCGAGCTACACCTAATTTTGTCCTCTTCATCAAATTCTTTTGTCGGTTTCTACGTCGGTTGGTAAGCGACAACACACGTCGCTAGTGGATTGCGTTGCGACGCTGGATTTCGTGTCGGACGACTTTGTTACGCGCATGTGTTTACATATGAGTGAGTCACACGTGCGACTTGCCAACGGTTAGCGAGTTAGTTCGACAAAGGCGTGTGGCATCTCATTTATTGTCGCTCACCGTGACTTTGTGCAATTGTTCGTACGTTTCACGTCCTCCGCGATGTGCGTGCTGCCGATATTGTGTCGGGTTTACCATGGTTGGACGACGAGCAAGCGACACTTAGGCTTGGCACCGAGCGACTTTTTTCCATTGATGGATGGTACTTATCGACAACCACGTGATTGAGCGACGCCCCAAGTGTCTACTCATCATGTCGTCAACGAAGGGTAAGAAGTTGATGTAGAAGTCAACTCGAGTTAAGGGCCGGGCTGCGGAATCTTTCACGATACATTTGACGGTTGCTAAACAACAACCTCTATCTGAGTTCCATCTTGGAGACGGGCTCAACGATCAACGTCGAGAAGATTTACGGAAGATGTTGTTTGATGACTTTGGAAATAAGGGTTTAAGATATCTCGTCGGACGCTGGGGCTGAATATCGCGTTCCCGGCACGGCTAGTGCCTCAGGGATATGTGTATGATCTGATATATCTTACACCGGCCTGTATGATTACGCGTTTTCATAATCATTACTTTTTTTTGTTAAATACCGCTATGTGTAGTCTGTGGATATCTAAAGTAGCGGCAGGCACGCCTAAGCTCAATATCGTATGCACCACCGACTTCGGCTACGTATTGAGCGACCATCCCTATCATAAGGCATGGTGCACCACGCCCGCTGAATATTGGGGAAGGGAAGGGTTCAAGATACTAGAGGTGCGGCCATGGGGCGTATTTATTCCGTACGGACCCGCCTTATGTCACCAAAAGCTAGGAGGTCGAGTAGCATTTGGTGTTCGTAGCCAATCGCTGTCGTGCTGTGAGCGGGACACTAATTGCAAAGTCCCACACTCAACGCACAGAAAGGAAGTACTCTGCAAGGTACCTCGTCGAGGTTGCACGGGAGGTAGCATACTCGTTTGTTGTGACCGTTTTCGGAGCGTTCATTGTTGTTTAGGGTGTGGACGCGTTCTTCTTGGGATCTTTCGGTTCGGCCGAATAACGGTCCGCATAGTAATCACATGTCCCGACATTGGGTTGACACAACGTGATCCTGTAACACGTTGGAGACCAACGACTGGTATGCAATCTGTTAAGGCTCCTAAATAGTTCGGTTCGAATAGGGCTGGGTTGTTTGAATGTGAAACTTAATAGGCTCCAACAGTAGGTGACGCATATGTTGCAGTAGTCGAGCACGAACATTTAAGCTTCCTCCATCGCATCAGTAGTAACTAACGCTACCAATCCACGGATTTTCTTCGAAACAAACACACAACACTGTTGAGATATAGCATAGGTATCGATATAGCATGGCACCTCAAAGTTAGAGATAGGGGTTGACGTAGTCCACACCAAGGCCGCCATGCCTCCTGAGCTTATAGTGGACGTAACACAACATAACTCTTATGCGCCGTTTGCACTTGCCTGTTGTCACTAATCTTACTTTTGTCACTTATCATGCTGTCACTTGTCCGCTTGTTGACACTAGTTTTAAAGTGATCCATTGCAGTGCTAAGGTAAATCATGGTCTATGCTTGTGGTGTAGATTTCTGATGGAAGGAAGGCCTTGGGAAAGAGGTTGTGCGTACTTTACGATTTCGGTGAAGTAGCTCTTCATTTTGCGAGCGGCCACATCGAGGGATGTCCAGCACGAAAGTAAGTGCCTATTCCACATTTAATAGAAACTAAATGACTTTTCTCAACTTCTTTTCCTTAAACACGCCCGAACCAAGCATTCCGCAACATAGTCATGCGTGCATCTTTGACGTCATTCGCCATTCGGTGCACACGCAATGTTGAGCTACATGTTAAGCACAGGCACCCGACGGACAAGAAGGGACGGCATAAGTACGGGTACTAGGACGTGTACTTATGTTTTGGGAAGTGCGATGAGAGCGAATCGCCGGTCGACTACGATGAGTTCACAACCACTCTGCTCACAAACGCTCTGCTCGTCACCATACCCGCGACCCACTACAGAATCAGCGGGAAAACTACTTATCACACACGCGTCACCTTGCTGGCTCGTAGAACAGCTGCTGCGTTCTCTGTTTTTCGGTGCCGTCGACGGATACCTTTGCTCTCTCGCTTCGGGTACCGCGACTCCTCCTCCGCCGCTCGATCTGGTTCCTCCCACCACTCGAAGCAACCGCGATGACCGTCCGCGCCGCACTCACCACAACACCCGTCGATAGAATGCGGGCTGCTTCCGCTATCACCTCGAGGCGATCCCGAAGTTCGGCCGTCAGCCGGCGGTGCTGCACGCGGGCGACCCGGGCGGAGCGGAGTAACGGCGACGTCAGCGACGACGACTCGCCCCCCCGCGCCAACACCTACTCCAAGGTCTACCCTCGCAAAGCCACCTGGGAGGGGACGTTCGGCGTGGAGGCGCCAGCGGCGGGGGCTTCCGTGCGGGGGTCGCGCATCGCGCCGCCGTGGGAGGCGGTCGGGCAGCTGAACGAGGCCAACTTGGTTTGGAACGACCACCTCGCGCTCGGACTGCTCAAGGCGAGGGCGAAACAAACCCTGAATAAAACCTTGAGTCACTTCAATGCGCATCGAACCTCTGCCTGTGTCCACACCCCTCACGTCATGTCCAGGTGGGAAGAGGTAGAGGCGGTGTAGGTGAGGCGGCTGAATGGTGTGGTGGCGGCGGGACAGGCGGTGGTGGC
>JAPMLY010000026.1:407500-470959 GCA_026401115.1 Tetraselmis chui
GGGGGTCTGTACTCTGTCAATAAACTTGGGGAAACGAGGGGTACGGAGGGAGGGAAAGGGGGGGTTGTTGATGGATTACTCGAAGGGGACAACGGCGTTGATAGCGGAGGGCGAGCAGGCCGGTTGTGGGTAATGTGTGTGTATGTTGTGAAGATGGGCGGTGTGGGTATGTGTATGTGTGTGTTTGTGTGTGTGTGTATGACGTGTGCGTATGTGTTCGTAGCGTGAGTGTGTGTTTAAGTGTGTGTGTGTGCGTGTGTGTGTGTGTGTGCGTGCGTGTTCGAGTGTGTGTGTGCGTGTGTGTGAGTGTGTGTGTGTGTGTGTGTGTGTGTGTGTGTGTGTGCGCGTGTGTTGGGGAGACTAGCAATTTAGGAGGTATGGCGCGGGTGACGCCCTTTTCGTTCAGCAATCGCACTGATTGCCGTTTGGATTCAGTTGTGCCTGTCATGGCTTGCGTTCAGATTGTGAGCAGGAAACGGTGGCAAGAGAAGAGAGGAAATCCGGAAAGCAGTGCTGTTGTTAGTGTGCGTCGCTGATATTGGGAAGGGTAAACTTGTTCGGTTTGCGAATTTCTACCCCAATGTGGGATATTGGGCAAAGGGATACTGGGAATGAGGGAGAGGGAGTGAAAGACAGTAGCGGTGAGCGCCGAACCGCTTTCTTAGCATGCGTTTCACACACACATACACACACGCATACAAACAATGTGTGTGTGTGTGTGTTTGTGTGACCAGGGCGTAGAGGGAGGGGGAGGGGGGGGGGGGAGGGGTGGAAACAAGACAACAGCGGTGTTGTTAAAGGGAGGAGGGCGGCGGTGGGGACTGAATGAACGCGGTTTGTTTCTTTACATCTGATATTTACACAACGAAGCGACGATGAATGGTAAGAGGATACAGCAAACTGACAGTGGTGGGGGGGGGGAGAGAAGGCGTGCTCACTTCTGGTTTAGATAATACACTGGAAAATCGAGGAGACTTGATTGCCGCATTTCAGCGACACGTCGTAACTACGGCGGATTTGTGATCCATTTTTTTAGTAGGTTTCTTGGTTTTTGCGCTTGGGGGAGGAGATGACCTTTCTCCCCTATTCGACACAATTTTCAGGGAATTCTTGGCCTTGGTGCGTGCATGACACGGTGAAGGAGGGCTCGCTCGAGAGGGGCCTTCACTTGCACATCTTGGCGCCAAAGCGGCCGCTGCAGACGCCACTGCAGCACTGGATGTCGAAGCCGCATGCCGCGCCGCGAGGCGAGCACGATGTCGGAACGATCTCCACCGTGATGCTGGCGACTTCGCGGCGATCGTCCAGCGAGAGCATCAGGCCGTCGACGGGGCGCGTGATGTATGAGGGGCCTGGGTCGACGTTGTCATCGTTGTGCAGCGGCAGCGGCACCTCGAGCTCTTCCACCGCGTCCATTAGCAGCACTGTCGGCGGCCCGCTCGCAAAGTTGACCTCCACCACCAATACCTCTTCCCGTCCTGCGAGCCGCGCCTCCTCGAGGCTCGAGAAGTCGCCTTCGACTTGCTTCCGGCTGGCCAGGCCGGGTGGACCGGTGGAGCGCGCGGTGAAACTGGCGGCAGAGGGGCCACCGCCGCCGCGGACGGAGGCCGCACCGCCGCCGCCACCGACGGACACGATCACGCTGCGCGGGTTGTCGACCTTGAGTACGGCGCCCTTCCCACTGTCCAGCCCTCGAGTCAGGCTCTCCACGCCGTAGGCCGCCTCGCCGTAGCCCTGGTAGTCGTTGGAGCGGCACCAGTTCTCAAGGTAGCCGGGGCTAAACTCGAAGCGGTCGCAGTAGGCGGGGAACTGGCCGCTGTAGACGAAAAACGTGCAGCAGCTGAGTCGGTTGTTAGCTTCGCCCATCTTGCGAACGCTAAGTTCGTTCATCACGCTGCGCTGCGCCACCATGTACTCGTTGTCGCGGCATCCGCGGTGGCCGCTCTCTGTGGCGGTGGGGTCCTCCTCGCACCCCACCTCGGGGAAGCCGCCGTGCGCGATTAGGTCCGCCCACGCGGGGCAGCCGGGCCGGTCCTCGCAGTTGGACCAGCGGGAGTCGGAGCCGCTGTAATCGTACTCATCGGCGAGCATGAACATGCTGTGGCCCAATTCGTGCAGCGTGAGCATGTCGGTGCCGTCGCCGTTGGTGACGGCGGCGTAGCGGAAGCCGGGGCCGCCGGAGCCGCCATACTGTTCGGACTCAAAGATGGCAAGGACGTAGAGGGTGTCGGATGTGAAGGCGCAGCGGGATGCGACCTCGATGGAGCCGGGGAAGTCGCAGCACATCATACGACCGACGCCGCCGCAGTTGAAGGCGCACCCGAGGTCGGTGAGCTCGTCGACATAAAAGAGGTTGAACTGGTCGTTGAGCGCGCCGAATTGGTCGAACTGCGCCAGGCTCGCCGCCTTAGCCTCCGCCGCCGACTTCCAGGTGTCGTGGTCATTGAAGTGGGAGCCGACGAGGACCATGTTGAGGACGTTGCCGTAAAAGGGGGTGCCGGGGGTGTATTTTAGGGGCTTGCACGACTCGCCGAAGCAAATACCGTCCCTGCACAGGCCTGACTCGCAGTCTGTGGCGTCGGAGCAGCGCTCGCCGAGACGGAACGATGCGTTTCCGGATGGACGGCAGTCGTCGGCGCAGCAGCGCACCTTGAGGTGTGTCGAAAGGGGGAGGCAGGCGGCGTCAGAGCCGTCGCTACCGAGGCCGGCCATAAAGCCAGCTTGCGAGCCGGTACCGGTACCGTCGTCGGTCAACACGCACTGCGTGGACGTCCAGACGAGGTCTTGGTCAGCCAGGCAGCCGGTGCCCTTGGTCTCGCCCGCGGTTATCTCGCCGAGGCTGCACAGACGCGCGCCGAGCGACTCGCAATGGTCGCGCGCGAGCTCGAAGTCGCCGCCCTTGCAGCCGGGGGAGTCGCCGCAGACGTCCAAGGACAGCCCCTTCTCGAGGTTAAAGTCGGGAAGCTCGGAGCAGCAGGAGGCGGAAGTGGTGACGGGGAGAGCTGTTCCGGGGTGGGGCATCGTGCTGGCCGGCGTGGTGGGGGCCGGGGTCAAAGCAGGCGCTGTGGGTAAAGCGGGCGTCGGGGCGGGCGTCGGGGCTGGAGGTAGGAAATCAGACACAGGCCACCACAAGAGGCACCCGTCAGTGATCAGAACAGGATACATATGCATTGGCTCGTCTTCTTGATGTAACATTTGCCATTTAGACTGATTGTTGTCTGCGGTGAGTGGACAAAGTCGGACAAAATGAAGAGAGAGAACCCGGTAGTAAATGTGAATCAAAGAGGTGAATGAATGAATGGCATGCAGGACCACAGGCAGGCGGTCAGGAAAAAGGGGGGAAGTTGGCAGAGGGGAAAGAGTGACAAGAGGGTCAGCAAATAAAGGACATGGCAAATGGAAGGGCTTCATCACAGAAAGTCTACTCGTAGTCTGATGACATGAGAGACAAGCATACGATGATGACGATGATGATGATGATTGGCATTTTTGGGGTGGCGTGGACGGGTCGCGGCGCACCTGGCTCGGCGAACACTTCCACCTCGCACATGGAGAGAATTTCGGCGCCGGGGACGGACTGGATGTTAAGGAAGCGGCCGACCACGGGGGTGTCGCAGACAAAGGTGTACTCATCCTCGGATAGGATGCCGGCTTGATGCGTGCATGTGGCGGTGGCGGTCCGTATCTCTTCCCGCCAAGCGGTCGGCACCACAGACCCGACGGTGATCTTGAGGTCGCGCAGGCGCTCTGCGCAACGTCGCAGGCGGGGCCACAACCACAACGGTTAGAGGCGTCTCACAACACCTGCGCACTTGCTGTGTCGGGCTCTCATCATCTCGCACATCTCAAACATTTAGGGTTGCAACCAGTATCGGAGACAACAGCTGTAGAATTGCGTTTAGATAGCCTGTCGACCAAGCAAACAAGTTCTAAGCAGCCACAGCGGGTACGGACGGATCGACAAGAACGGCTGTCACGAAGCATACTTTCCTGTGCCTTGACTACCGCACTTGCTTGTATTGTAATGACTGTATTTGACTCAGCGCTGACTGTTACGAGTAGCAATGAAAACCGAACGCGATATAGGAATACCATCCAAACTATGCAGTGTTATGAAGACATGGCGTGAAGGAGGCCTCACCAGAGCAGCAGTCTTGTCGGTTGACGATGTGAACCGAGTACACGGTGTGGGGGACGATGAGGTCGACAGCCCACCAGGGCCAGGAGTCGCCACTGTTCGGGCCTCCGGTGTGGGTGCAGTAGGTGTTGTCATGGTCCTGAGGGTAGCAACAGTAATCTATCAGCGTTGGGTGCTCTTAAACTAGGCGGGTGTGGGTGGATGCAATGGGTGTGCAAGTAGGAAGATGAGTTTGTGATGAAGGCAAGGTACGAGACGGTAAGGGGCGACGTGGCAAGAGTAGAGGGAGTAGACACAATAATGGAAACAACGGTGTGTAGCCGTGCATGCTGGGCGTTGCCCGTACCCCTGTTGGGTTGCCGTCCACGGCATTTGAGCTCGATCCGCCCCAGCCGACGGTGGATTGGTAGGTAGGCTTGCCCAGGGCGGCGTTGGGAGGAAGTGCTGGGGAGGATGTGGGAGTGGCGGGTGGAGGTGTGGGTGAGGGAGTCGGAGAGGGTGTTGGGGATGGTGTAGGAGATGGAGTGAGCGAGGGTGTTGGAGACGGAGTAGGAGATGGCGTCGGGGAGGGTGTTGGGGAAGGGGTAGGAGATGGGGTCGGGGAAGGAGTAGGAGATGGGGTAGGGGAAGGTGTTGGGGAGGGTGTAGGAGACGGAGTAGGAGATGGCGTCGGGGAGGGTGTTGGGGAAGGGGTAGGAGATGGCGTTGGGGAAGGAGTAGGAGATGGGGTAGGGGAAGGTGTTGGGGAGGGTGTAGGAGACGGAGTAGGAGATGGCGTCGGGGAGGGTGTTGGGGAAGGGGTTGGGGAAGGAGTAGGAGAGGGGGTAGGGGAAGGTGTTGGGGAGGGTGTCGGAGACGGAGTAGGAGATGGCGTCGGGGAGGGTGTTGGGGAAGGGGTAGGAGATGGAGTAGGGGAAGGTGTTGGAGACGGAGTAGGGGATGGCGTCGGGGAGGGTGTTGGGGAAGGGGTAGGAGATGGAGTAAGGGGAGGCGTGGGGTCCATTGCTGCAGAAATCACAATCCCGCATCCATTGTCAGTTCCGGTTGGGCATCTGTATCCCCAAGTAATAGCAAAGCGAGGGCGCATGTAAGACGGGATAATATTGCGGAAGTAAGGCGTGTTCGCACCTGGATCGGCGTAGACCTCCACCTCGCACAGCGTCAGGATTTCGTTTCCGGGAACCGCTTGAATGTTCAGGAAGCGGCCCACTACGGGAGAATTACAGGTGAAAGTGTACTCGTCATCAGACAATTCACCCGCCTGGTAGGTACAGACCGCAGTGGCGCTTTCTATCTCTCGACCCTCCGCGATCGAAGGTGCCTCAGAGCCGACCGTGATTTTGAGGTCGCGCAGGCGGCCTGCGTGATGACACGGAGGCAACAGAAAGGGTAAGCGAAGGGGGGAAGGTCCAGGTAAGAAAAATAGGCACCAACCGACGACGTGGTCGGCTTTATCAATTTTCAAACGAGTGTCTATAGGAACAAGTTTATAGTGGCGTTTTTCTTACTTGAGCAGCAGTCCTGTCGGTTAACGACGTGCACCTCATACACGGTGTGCGGCTCTCCGAGGTCGACAGCCCACCAGGGCCAGGTGTCTCCAGAACTTGCGCCAGCAGTATGAGTGCAGTCACCGCTGCCGTGTATCTGCAGGTGGCGCGCAATAACCACATTAAATATGCGTGAAACAGGCTGGCGCGTCACGGTGTCGCCGATATATCGACGGGCGAGTTAAAGGGAAAACGAAGTTACACGTATGCGATGGGCGGTCCGTCTCGCAGGCTGTGGCGTGCGGGTAGCATGGGGCGTACCCCGGTTGGATTGCCGTCCACAGCGTTTGAGCTGACTCCATTCCAGCCGGTGGAGGACTGGTATGTCGGCCTACCGAGTGCCGCGTTCGACGGGCGTGGGGCTGTCGGGGAGGGGGGCGGGGGGCGTTAGCTATTCCCATCCAAAACGGGTCTTGCGAATTTGCGGAGACACGTGTCGTTGGGTACACTCGGAGTGTTCTCAAGCAGGCAACTGAGTTACAGAGAAACGAACAGGTACGTCGTACACTGCGTATCGAGGTCGTTCGAAGCGTCGGCATACATCCTTACTTCGCACCTGGTTCGGCGTACACTTCGACTTCGCACAGCGTCAAGATTTTGTCGCCAAGGAGCGGCTGGACGTTCAGGAAGCGACCCACGACGGGGCTGTCGCACACGAAGCTGTACTCGCTTGCTGACAAGACACCGGGCTGGTAGGTGCAGACCGCAGTGGCGCTGTCGATCTGTTCTCCTAAGCCCACGGAGGGCGCCGAGTTGCCCACGGTGATGTTGAGGTTCCGCAGGCGCTCTGTTGCAAAGCAAATAAATGGCGTCCGTTGATAAATATGTGAATTTGCCTCCGATGTATTGCCATAAGCAAAATCGCGAATTACACCGCATACATGCAGTAGCGACAGTACATGCAACGGCTGAACATGTGCATACAGTACAGCCTTTTGTCTTTACCTGAGCAGCAGTCTTGCCTGTTGACAATGTGTACAGCGTATACGGTGTGCAACTGGCCCAGGTCGACAGCCCACCATGGCCAATCATCTCCAGAGCTCGCAGTGTGCGTGCAGTGGAGATTTTCGTGGAGCTGCATAAGGGAGAGAAGGGAAAAGTTTAAGACGGGCTGGATGGGGTGACGCGGCACAGTCGCGGAAAGTATCGAACGTGGCGTACATTGTACAAAGTGACCGTTGCGACCGGTTACAACTACGCTCAAACAACAGCAGACGCCTGTCGTGGGGTCGCAGTCAGTTCTTTACCATCTTACAGCAAGATATTATGCGGGTGGGGTGGGATTCGTACCCCGGTTGGATTTCCGTCGACAGCGTTCGAGCTGTCGCCGCCCCAGCCGACGGATGATTGGAAGGTTGGTTTTCCGAGAGCGGCGTTGGGAGGGAGAGTGGCCGGTACAGGGGCGCGAGCGTCGCACTCAGCGTCGGCGCAGCAGCGGACCCTGAGCCGAGTGTCTGGGGTGGGGCAGAAGGAATTGACCCCCGTCCGTCCCTCGGCGGCGATGAAGCTTGCTTCGCCGCTGTCGGGGACTGTACACGGGGTGGCGCTCCACACGGGATGGAAGTCGAACACGCACCCGGTTCCTTTCGTCTCTTCGGCGGATAGCTCGTCGTGGGTACAGAGTCGAGCACCGGCTGCCTCGCAGTGAGATCTAGCCCCTTCGTAGTCGGAGTTCGAGTTGCAGCCGGGGGAGCCGCCACAGACGTCAGGAAAGCCGCTGTCAAGATTCAGAAAGGAGGGGAGTTCGGAGCAGCACAGCGACGAGGTGGCTGCGGGCTCGGTGAGTTGACGGAGGGCTCGGCGCGCACGCAACTCGTCGATGTAGTTGAGAGACCGACGGGTGTGGGATGCGCCCACGAGAGCTGAAGCCACGAGAAAAACTATGACTGCTGTGGCGATGATAGAGCCACGAGCCCCAGCGGGACCCCGGCGGCGGGAGGCCCACATGTCGAGGTAGGGCTTTACAATGATAAAGCGACGCAACCGTACGTACGAATATCGAGCGAACCAGGCGGGTCGATGTCGATGCGTAATTAGCGCTTCAGCGTAACAAGTTCTCAAACGACCAGCTAGACGCACGAGTCACACCTGAAGTAGCGCTGGGGGTTGACAGGTGGGCTCTCAGAGTTGCGATTGGCGTGAGACATGTGGTGGTTCGACGCGCTTTGGTTATCTCATCAGGCTGTCGTCGACTGACAGCGCTGTCCCGTCACAGGTTTTTTCCGTCGCGCAGCAGGTTGCGGTGTAATAAATGCTGTACTTAAGAACAGTGTACGATGCGCCGTACGTGTTTGGGTAAAAGTTACCGCCTTATTGATGTTTTGCGCTCGGCCGGGCTGACGACTTGCTGCCAACCCGCCGAATGTTTATTTATGTTTGGTACGGGTAACAGCGCTGATGGAGATGCGACGCGCCGCGGGGCTGTACGTTACAGGTATCCATCGCTGCTACAATACAGGATTACATGTCGCTACAGGCCTTCCATGTTTATGCTCCCATATTTTAAATGGCGTGGCACACCATCGACGGCAGCAGACGGTAACGTACCAGTGGTCCAGTACCGCTAGTACATCGCTTCAGTGTATCCATCATCAACGTATTAATTGATCTGCGCGCACTTGGTTCACATCCGCCCATATCATCATCACCTGCTGAATACGCATACATGTACAGGTACCGTACCTGCCTCGTACGAGGATGGGATGCTTCCATCAAATTTAAATTGCTTACTTACAATAAAGACAATTGCAACAACACGGAAATGGCGGCGGGCATGATGTCCTCGATTTCGTGACCCCCTGCCATCGCGCGGCCCTATAAAGCCCATACTCGAATTAAGGTCGTTACATTATTTCAAGATACCTATCATCACGTCTACGGTACGCCGCTCCGGGTTCTTGCTCCGCACCCCCTCCCACCCCCCCCATTATATATAGGCCGACGATACCCTGCTACATATTATTGCACATACAAAGGCCCGTTAGTATTGAGTCTTCCGAACCTTGGGTGTCTCTCAAGACGCACAAACACTCGATCAACCGAATTGCGCTAAGCGCCAAGTGTCCTTGCCAACGGAGTTTGGGGGTTTAATTCACCGTCCCTCGAGCTCGATGCTAAACATGTATGCTCACTGTGCGTCATGCCGTCATTCACTACGACCCTCGCCAACATGCTTAATGATTACGAGTCGCAGTCGCTAGATTATATGTATGTACGGTCCTATCCGTCTGGAATTAATGCATGTCGCTACTTGCACTTTACCGTGGGCGGTCCAATTGCGCAACTCGCATGATACGATCTCCAATATGGGCGCGTTTTCGGAATCGGATCTCGTGGTGCTGACCAACACATTGAAATTGAAATTGAAATTGTTTACAACATGTACCGTATGCGCCGGTTGCTGTCTCTAGGCCCTCCCAACAATGCCATTCAGGAAACTTACAAGTCATGGCTATACCGTTCACAGCGCAGAAAACGGGCCTTTTTTCAGACATTTTAACTTATGCGCACGCTGTACCACACTGCACACTGCTTTAGACACCTCCGAACGCCCCACAAACCCCACCATGTCTAGTTTAGGTCTTTCGTAGACCGTACGGACTGTGTGCGCCCTCTTGGTGGCCGTACTTGTCAGAGGTAGTGCTTGATAGGCGGCCCAGTAGTGGGGCTAGCGATGGTTACCGTATTGCGGCATGTCGACTTACCATATGTAAAACATACCATTTCTCAGCAGCAGCACGTCGAAACCCGCAGGCAGTATGCCTTTTCAGTCCAAGAGGCAGCGAGCGGCAATAAGACGGCAGGTGAGGGAGCAGGCCGTGGCTGCGGAAGTATCCATTGCAGGTAGCCGCCCGAGTGTCGGAGTGGAGCAGCGACGAGGCGGCGTCGGCATCATCGTCAACAAAAACAACACCGACTCACCATCCCGCGCTGACACTGCCCGCGCGAGAATCCGTGAAACAACAACCGTGCAGAATTTGCAGTCACGCGTCCACGACCTCCGCCGAAAGGTAGTTAGTTCGAATGAGGCGGAGAGATACTGGAGGGCGAAGGTTGACAACCATAAGGATAGTGAGAAAAGTCTGCGGTCGCAAGTATCGGAACTGGAAAGGCAAATTGTCGAGGGAGAGATTAAGCGCAAGAAGATTCAGCAAGAAGCGGCACGGCTGAAACGTCAAATACTGCTGAAGCATAGCGCCGATCGAGGAGGCGCACTGGGAAATATTGCCAACAACAGTGGGAGTAGCAGCGACGTGGAGGACAGCGGTAATAGTGACGACGCCGAGGCCGAGCCTCACCGCCGCCGGCGGTCGCATCATCAGCGGCAAAGACCGAGCGGGCTGTCGTACAAACTTCGAGATACCGCTTCACGCGCGACAGTGCAAAGGTACATCGGACGCAAAGCTGAACAGTTAGAGAATTGGTTGACTCAGGCTGTCGGTAACGACGACAGTTGGCAACGTGTGTTCGGCGGGGACGGCGAGGAGGAGGCGGGTGATCGCATTGTGGATAGAGAGCACAGACGCGGCGAGGAATTGCGTGAGGCGGGGGACCTAGCTGGACATCCCTCGGATGTTCGAGTAGCACACACACCCCGTTTCATTTTGGGTGCTTTGCTAGCGAACTACCCAGAGCTTCTTAGTGCTATTTTGCAATCCAAGCAATTTAAGCATGTGTTCAAAGCAGCCGAGGAACGTGCACTGCATGCGATAAGAGACCTGTGGGAGCGAAATGGGTTGCAGGTTTACACCGATCTGAGGCTGTCACAAGATGCATATCAACGTCTTATCAACCTGACAACGCATAAATGGGATGAGGACATGGAAGAGATGGTGAGATTGGTGTTGCCAGGAGGAGCTCAGATGTGCAAATGGCCAGCCGTACCTACAGTGCTACAAACCCAAGAGCAGGAGTTGAACGCAGTAGGGTTGCAATCGTCCACAGACTTAGTGTCGACAACATTGGATCTATCACTAGTGTTGCAACAACGTGCACGGAGGCTGCTGAAGGAAGGACTGATCAAGCCTGGTGAGGAATTGCGGGTGCAAGTGATTGCCGATGCTTCCGGAATTTTCAACTCCACTAGAACAAATGGGATTGTGGTGGTGCTGAAGGTGAGTTCTTTGCGTATTATTGATGCTATTAGCATAGTCAGATTACCAGTCGATAGTTATACTGAAAATGTATTTTACGTGGACAATGATGTGCACAGATTGTATATGACGACAGCTCAGTAGTAGGTGTGAAGGGAAAGGAAGGTTTTCTCGTCAATTCAGTGGAGAACAACCTGCCATGCTCGTTCTATCTTCGTGATGATTGCTACGAGGACATCATGCGGAGCTGCCCGGGAATTCCAGAGGTGATGCAAAACCTTGTCGCTGAAGGTCTTATTGTGAACGGGAGGCACCACAGTGTGCAGTCATGTATGGGTGGAGACCTCAAGCTGCTTAACGGATGGCTAGGGCTGTGTGGGTGCTCGTCGAAGTACCCGTGCATTTACTGCAAGGCAAAAAAAGAGCACCTATTCAGGACAAAGTCAGCTTGGAATCCCTTGGGTGGAATGCCTCTACGAACGATTCAGGAAATGTCGCAGATGGCGCACGTAGTTTTAGACTATGATTATGTTTGCCCTGCTCCCGGTGCGTTTCAATATCATTCGATTGCAATTTACATGTGTGTGTGTGTGTGTGTGTGTGTGTGTGTGTGTGTGTGTGTGTGTGTGTGTGTGTGTGTGTGTGTGTGTGTATGTGTGTGTGTGTGTGTGTGTGTGTGTGTGTGTGTGTGTGTGTGTGTGTGTGTGTGTGTGTGTGTGTGTGTGTGTGTGACTTGCTGATATGTGTAATTGATTTGGCAGATTGTGCTTCCTCTGTCACTGCGGCAAGTGAGACCCCATCGACGGAGGGCATGACTACGAGCAAGCGCCAAGCCTTGCAGCAACAACACTTCGGCCAATGCAGAGGTCGCCAACCCTTTATGCCCATGCCTAGCGTGATGTACTACATCGCGGACATCCTGCACAACCTATTGAGGGTGGTGCCACAGATTTTTCTTCATACCGTACAAGAAAACTGTGATGAAGAGCAGCTCAAGCAGGTTGGGCAGTGGTGCTACGAGAATTTATCCTTGATTATCAGTGACGATATCTATCTTCAGACCGAAAAGGGTGTGAAGAAGCTGAACGTTTTTGCAGAGAGCTGGCCGGGGTCGACATGCCGTCTGCTCCTTGACAACTACGATACTATCCTGAAGATCGCCATTAATGACCACGGCAGTGGCGAGCTGAATGAGGATGTCTACGCGGAAGCACTGGCAGTTTGGGAGGCGTTCTTCCTTTTCAACGATGCTGTCACGAGAGGATGCGATGACACCGAACCAGTGGCTGTGGAAGCGCATGCGCAGGAATTGGACAGTTTGGGCGCCCAATTTATGGCTGCATATTTGGAGGTGGCCGCTGACTCTCACGTGACTGTCTACATGCACATTATGGCGTGTCACATGGACGACCTTGTGAGACAATGGGGTGGCTTAATGAAATGGTGTAGTCAAGGAGCCGAGGCCATGCACCAGATGACAAAGTTCTTTGCCCGAAAGCGCTCAGCAAGGAGGGGGAATGTGTCGAAGGTGGTGCTCACCCGAGTGCATATGACGATGAAGATGCGAGCCCAACCATCACGCAGGCAGCGGCTTCGGCATACTAGAGTGCATGTCACAGGCACTGGCCACGTGTCGAAGGCCAAGAGGGAGGCTCACGAGCAAACCCAAAACAAACTCAAAACCAAGTACCCTTCCCACAACTTTAATGAATCTCGTGCAGTGAAAAAGGCAAGGGGCGAGTGACATAAATGTAACAACAGAAATGATTACATCTGATTGCCTACCGCCGGCGGCGCTTGCTAGATGCTGCACGATATGCCCCAAAAAAGTTTGTTATCCATGCGTCATATTGATAAATGTTCGTTGCTGGGGCTGGCACCTCCGACAGCTCCATGGCATGCTTTACACCCGCGGCCTTGTCTTGGCCGTTGAACATGGGGTCCCGGCTGGGCGAGTATTGCATGTTTTGCTTGAGGCGCTCCCGCCCCTCAGGTACGACCATCAACCGCAGCCGCTCGTTCCTCTTCTGTAGGTACTCTCCTTCCTCCTTTAGTTTCTTCTCCCGTGCCGTGCGCCTAGCGTCCGCAGCATTCCACGCCTCAACCACTCGCAAGTGGTCAGCATAGGTCGCGAAGCCAGCCTTGCTCTTCGTCAGGCGCGGGTGTTGATATGGTTTTGCTGTGACTGGGAAGGCTAGTGAATACTTTATCTTCCCCCACGGTGGGCGCAAGGTGGGCTCAGGAAACGTCCAGCTCGCTGCCCGTTGCTGCAGGTGCTCAAAGTCAGGCAGCTGAAGTTTGCTGCTGTAAATCTCCGGCTCGTCCCTAACAGACTGCATAAATTTGAACTGCGCATACTCGCGCTGATTGCAGTCCCATGGGGGGAGGTGGGGGTACCTTGATAAATCGGCGTCCTCGGCCCCCGTCGAAAGAGGATGAGAGGCTGATAGCTTGGGTCGGCAGGTGCTTGGAGGATCTACCGTGACCACAACCTTGGCAGTGCTGAACTTGAAGGTAACCTCCGACGTAACGATACCGTTAGGCTGTTTTCTCAGCGTCTCCGTCACCGTGCCAGGTGGGACAATTATCTTCAGCGTGCTATTCCTCCTCCGGATGTTCCCGTACGCGACGTCCGCGCCTGCTTGTCGCGTTAGATGCATCCCAGCCAATTGCTCCATCGCGTACCAAGTATGAAAAACCCACCCGCGAACCCTGCAGCCGACTCCCGACTTCTTGCAGCTCCCGCGGTCACAAAACTGCACGGAGCGAAACTCGCGGTCCCAAAAATGACATGCTGACTTCCCCGTCCTCGTAGTCGTGGCTATGTCCTTCATCCAACTACTCAGTAGGTCGGGAGGGAAGCCGACCAACTTCACAACCTTGGACGCGTTGGATATTTTGAAGTCCCGGCCGAGCTCATCGAATGTTGCTGCATGAAACAAAGTCTCCCACGTCTCGCGCTCCACGACCGCCATAGGAGTCAATAGCGGGCCTAGGCATATTGTGCATGCGCTATCTCGGTATCGGGCTGGTTCGGAACGGTACTTTTCGTCGAACTCTTCCGCGAGGCAGTCCAAACACTCGCCGTCCAGGGTGCGTATTCGCCGTTTCTGAGCCGCCATGGCACTCTCCTGCAAAATACACACCAAAGATAGACTCAGACTTCATCGTGATACTTCGTCGATACAACAAAACTCAAAAAATCCCCACATGGTTGCCTATGTTTGGTCTCTAGCAGGTCATTTCGCAAAAAATCCGGCGGGCATCGGGGATGTTGGTGTCGGCGGTTGCTTTACGGCGGGGGCGAGTGAGCGGGCTAGTGAGTGGTTGCATGTGCCGGCAGTGCATACCTGCCGTGGCGACCTATCCGCGTAAGGAGAATATGCAACCGCACACCTTCAGCTTCCGTATTTGATAAAGTTGTGGTCTTAGCAACACTTGTTCGGAGTTTCAGCGTGAATGGCGCCGTATCGACAGTGTTAGGAACGCGTAAGCAACAATGGCTATGAGCGAATGGTACAGGTGCGTTGGCGGCGTGTTTTGACGCGATTCTCGCGTCTGAAAAAACGCGTGTACGATATTAAAATGTCCATTGTACAATACCGGTAAATGTGCTGTGTTAACCGCCTAAATCCAACCTCTCCAAAGGGTGATGGGGGTTTTTACTCCGACCCCCCCCCCCCCCCCCCCCCCCCCCGGGAAGTGTGCGATGCGTGGTGGTGGCGGCGTGCAGTTAGCGGCGTGCGTAGATACGGTGGGTGGAGGCGCGGCGAGTGATTGTGCGGGATTTGATGCGGTATATGAGTAGGATATGATGCAGCCATTGGACAATGTGCATGTGGAGTTGTGCAATGATGCGGGATGTATCGACTATCGAGTCGTGCTTTCGATATGAGTTTGTTAGGCGGAGGGTCAATGCGGAGGGTGAGAAGAGAGGTGAGACTTGTGATGGTGGATGAGTGCGGTGTACCCGTGCGGCTCATGACGATGGGAAGGATGTCGACTTCAGTCCCTAACAAGTGCTGACGGATGGCATTGGCGAGGGGGGTTTGGCATTGGCATTGGCATTGGCATTGGCATTGGCAAGGGTGTATTTGGCGCGAATCAATTGAGCTGTGTGGGAGAGGTTGTGGTCCGTGACTAACACACTAAGTCAAGGCCTTTATAATTATGGTGGCCCCGACATGATGTCGGGTTAGTGGTCTCTCCGATTGACAGTACGGCGGCATCCACTACCCAATTGACTTTCTTCCGACTTCCGACTCTCGACGCTCGCACCAGCTCGGAAAATTTCGGTGGCCACATTTAGCGTGGCAATTCGCGCATTCTTCGTGCCCGGGCTTACCTTGACCTCTTGACGTTTTGCAGACCTTTCCCACCGGATTGTATGCGGGTAATTTCGGGTACGGGTCGCGGTGCTTTGGCTCTCCTTTTCGCTTCACATGAAGCAAGTTTCAAGGTGCCGTCCGATTGCTATACGATGGCAGCGCACCCGGTACTTGGCCTTACTTTGGAGCGCGCCTCTCATGTTCGGAAGGGCCCACGGTGCAATGAAGACCCCACCGCAATCTCGAGGGTCAATCTCGAGGGTCTAATTCTTAGTCGACAATATTGTGTACCTACCTCTATACCGGCTGACTAAGGTGGGGTGGAGGGTGGGTTTTAAAGCGCTGATTATACTCGCGATACCGCCGACTACAAGGTGAAAGTACTAAGTATCTATGTAAACTTGCCTTCTGCGGGAGAGGTGGCGATCGCAGCTCGCCGAACCAAGTTGTCGAGCGTGAGTGACGTGAGGCGGGGGCCAATAACATGTTAAACCGTGCACACACGATTAGGAAGGAAGATAACTAACGCACACGTAGTTACAATCATAGTCACGCAAAGGGACAGTCACAGAGACAACCAGCCCGAGGCGTGGTGTCGGGACAACATAAGTGTTGTAGCTGTAGCCTAATGCCTCGGGAGAATGTGTGGTACGGTACGTGTACCACAAAAAACGTGTGGTACGGAGCGATATTTTTCATTAGTACTTGATTATTAAATACTTTTAAGGAAGAAGTCCGTTTGGTATAGTGCGCGCTGCTCACACTTAGAGCGCACTACCTCTATGTCGGGCCATCCTCCCGACTCACAAGAACCAAAGTCAGTTCAAACTCTATCTCAAGCCCGACGCGTCTCATAGCAAGTAGCCAAGAGGATTATGAATCTATGGGTAGTCGGAGGCGTACGCTGGTGTGCTGAACTAGGCGTGCAAGCAACGTGAAAGGTCGGGAGTGAGCGGTGCGCGATGAGGTCGGCGACAAGCTGACCGTCATGGAGATAACCTAGAGCTGTGCAATAAGACCCTCTCGTGTATCAAAACTCAGCTCGATAACGCCCATAAGTATCCTGAAATGGATGGACCGGTTGTTTGGGTCGCAGGTGGCTGTGTTGCGGCGGGACTGAAAGTCGAGGGGAGTGTGCGAGGTAAGAAAATACATGTAGCCGCTCCCCGCCACGACCGCGTCCCGCATTTACGCTCGGGTACCTCGCTTTTTGAGGTACCTAGCGACCAAAAACCTACTGAAACTCGTTCGAGTGGGAAAATAAGGAACAATTAGACACTACGAAGGAGCTGAGGCGTGCTGGTTGTGATCGTGGGCGTGGATGCGGGAGTGAGCGTGGTGCATGTGCGAGCGCGGCTTTGTGCGCGGGCTCGGCTCGAAGCCCCGCGCTCCGAATGTCGAGGAGGCGACCCTTCCCGACAAAGAGAATGCCAATCAGCCCTCGTATAGGAAGGATGATATCGAGGGAGCGAGTGGGTGTGAAGTTCCAGACATTGGGAGTAAGTGTAGACATAGGCGATAGGCACAGGTCGTGCATTACATCGGGGGGGGAGGGGGGGGTTAGTGGGTACGCCAAAATTCAGATTACACAGTTCTTTAGAAAACAAGAAGTTAAAACCACCTATCATTCCCTTCCAATTTGCATGACAAAGCGCATTGCTACTGATTTAGCTTCTTTAAGGGGAGTTAAGCTAGGCTTTGTGGCGATCCATGGGCAGGTATGCATATCACTCGACTGCATTATGGCGTCACGTTGCTGCATCATCCTTATGCTACTGGGGACATTTCGTTTCAATAGCGTAGCATTGTGCTGGAATTCATGCATGTTAATGAGCATGGTGTTTTATAGTTGCTACCTATGGATAGGTGGTGCAAACAATTATGATTAGGGGATGCATGTTCAGCCCCGCCCAAACCCGGTGGCTTCGCCCTCCACGTTAGCAACAAGGAGCTAGGAAACCAACTTGATATGCCTTTAATGCGAGCATGGGTGAAGGGGGAGGTAGCATGATGTCCGTAGCATATGGGTCGTTGCGATAAAAGTACCCGCTACAGGTCGAGCCGCGTTTTGCAGAAGGAGATGCGTCGGTGGGTATTGTTGGCTGATTTTCGAAATTTACATTTTCAGCTATTTCTCTACCATTACCCTCCGTCGGCGCGGTGCGCACAGCGGAGTCGACATGCAGAAGCTCCACACAAAATTTTGGCAAGGCATTGGAAGGGTGAGAGGGAACTAATTTCCAGATAAGCCTTTATTCCAATAAGAAAAAAGTACACGGCTCGTAGGAACACGGCTCGGCCGGTACACGGCTCGCGGGACCGAGCCGTGTTCCGCGCGCTTTTCAGTATTCCAATAAGGCCGGTACACGGCTCGGACCGCAGTACATACGGGCTTTACATCCGGCTCCTACAGGCATCGCGCCCGCACACACCCCCTCTCACACACCTACCAGCGCCCGTACCTCGATGCTGAACATGAGGCGCATCACGGTTGTAGGGGATCTAGCCCTGCTTTTTGGCTTGGTGGCACTTACGAACTATCTCCCGCCTATGTAGTGATGAGTACGGACCCCGCAGCCGGGAGCTGTGTGTGTGTGTGTGTGTGTGTGTGTGTGTGTGTGTGTGTGTGTGTGTGTGTGTAGGAGTAGCGCTCGCGGCCGCTACTGCATCGTACTGGTATCCGATAACACACACCGTCACACACACACACACACACACACACACACACACACATACACACACACACACACACACACACACACACACACACACGCGCGCACACACACGCACGCACTATCACATACACACCCACCCCCATACACATACACACCCACCCCCACACACACACCCACATATCACAGTCACCCGATCATAGATAAAAGTGGGTACATGCATTTTGTAGCGTACAACGGGCGTTACCAGTCGGGCCGGAAATATAATGCCTTCTAGCCGTGCTTAACCACTGATATGTAACCATTCTTATATGTAACCACTCTTTCTACTCACTATGCACTCAATAGCAGGTGCACAATAAATGTCATCAGCAGGATCATCATCAACAACAATCGCAGCATGATGTTTAAGTGGCGCGCGCGCGGGCGCGCGCGCGCGCGTGTGTATGTGTGTGTGTGTGTGTGTGTGTGTGTGTGTGTGTGTGTGTGTGTGTGTGTGTGTGTGTGTGTGTGTGCATCAACAACAACATTTGCAGCAGCAATAACAGATGTTTGAGTAGCATAAAATGAAAAAGAACAACGACAGCTACACAGGGAAGAGCAGTTGCAGCAACGACACAAAGCACATGCATACTTTACCTGTTGGCGTGTCTATGATAACTGTGCGCGCATGCGTGCGTGCGTGTGTGTGTGTGTGTGTGTGTGTGTGTGTGTGTGTGTGTGTGTGTGTGTGTGTGTGTGTGTGTGTGTGTGTGTGTGTGTGTGTATGTGTGTGTGTGTGTGTGTGTGTGTGTGTGTGTGTGTGTGTGTTTATTTGTCTGTAGGTCTGTGGGTGTGCGCGCGCGTCTGTATGTGTGCGTGTGTCTTTGTGCGTGCGTGCGTGTGTGTGTGTGTGTGTGTATGTGTGCGTGTGTGTGTGCGCGCGCGCGCGCGTGTGTGTGTGTGTGTGTGTGTGTGTGTGTGTGTGTGTGTGTGTGCACCTACAACAACAACAGAAGCAGCAAAAACAGATGTTTAAGTAAAGCAAGAAGTAATAAAGAACAACGATAGCTACACAGGGAAGAGCAGTTGCAGCGACACAAACAACATGCATACTTTCCCTGTCGACGTGTCTATGATACCTGTGCGTGCGTGCGTGTGTGTGTGTGTGTGTGTGTGTGTGTGTGTGTCTGTGTGTGTGTGTGTGTCTGTGTGTCTGTGTCTGTGTGTCTGTGTGTCTGTGTGGGTGTGTCTGTAGGTCTGTGGGTGTGCGCGCGCGTCTGTATGTGTGCGTGTGTCTTTGTGCGTGCGTGCGCGTGTGTGTGTGTGTGTGTGTGTGTGTGTGTGTGTGTGTGTGTGTGTGTGCACCTACAACAACAACAGAAGCAGCAAAAACAGATGTTCAAGTAAAGCAAGAAGTAATAAAGAACAACGATAGCTACACAGGGGAAAGGAGTTGCAGCGACACAAACCACATGCATACTTTCCCTGTCGTCGTGTCTATGATACCTGTGCGTGCGCATGTGTGTGCGTGTATATGTGCAAGCAGCGAAGCCAGCCGCAACATCAACATGCAGCAACAACAGTAACAATAATAACATCAGCAAGTAGCGGCAACAATAACAAAGTCAGCAATAAGTATGAGTAGCAGGAGCAACATGAGTGGTGCGACTATACATGCACCAAAAATGTGGCGATCATCGTTGCAAAGTGACATGGGACCAGCATAACAACACGAAATACATGTTACAGCTAAAGGCTGTTGGTCATGGGGTTTGATTGAGGTGGTATACACCAAAGCTCACCCCCCTGACAAAAAAGACCTTTTTATATATTTATGTAATGCGTGTAAATCACACCTACGCGCCCCCTCGCCGGAATACCCTCCAGCTAGAGCCGTCCCCCTCCTGCAACCCTGTGCTCCAACCTGTGATACTATTTTTTCTATATCCCGCGCTCCTCGAAGGTAGCCCTCGTTCCTGTGGGCCCGATTGGCATCGGGAACTTGCCCGACCAAATGCATCTCCTTGCGCTCCCCTCTACCGGCACGCCCTCCCGACCACTAGCTCGCCAACACCCTTACTACGCGTCGGAGGCGCTATTCGAAAAAAACATTATGACAGATGGTGAGTCTTTGTCTAAAGAACACGAAGGCGCTAGTCCAATGTCATATGAGCGACGGTAGTGGACAGCCTAACTTTTCCCGAGGAGGTGGGTGGGTGTGCAAACGACGAGAAAACGTGCGCATCCCACAAACTCGCTATCGCGACGGACCTAAATACGACACTGAACCTAATTACTTAACGCACCAACTCCTGCTCAGGCAAGATTTGGGGCTTGACTAGCTTCGTTGGGAGTTTCAGTTGCAGGGTCCTACCAGCGCTCTCGCAATGGCGTGTAGGGGCCGGAGTATACCAGCAGCGCGTTCGAGCGCCTCCTTCTTCGCCACCTCCTTCCAACTCTGAGGCGGAGAGGGACGCCTCAAGGGCAGCCTGTTTCTCTACCTCTGTCCAGTGCCAAGTTGATTGCGCGGCCCCTTTTTCGGGGTGCTTTCGCCGAGGTATATAAGGTTGGTTGTGCTCGCGCGCCTATGGACGGGGATGTGGGTGGTGGGATACTGCGTAGCGATAACTGCCAGCTATAGGAGGGAAGAGCCCCGCGCGACGCGATAAGCGGGATGTATTGTGTAATGTACTCGGCGTTTGAGCCGTGTACCTCCTCCCGGTACACGACTCTGGCGAAGAGGAACACGGCTTGAGGCTCAAGCCGTGTTTCTTTTCCTCAGAGCCGTGTTCCTATTTGGCCGGTACACGGCTCGCGAGCCGTGTACCGTAATCGGAATACCAGTAAAAGCGATATTTTTGGTACAGGGCTCGCGAGCCGTGTACCATTTTCTTATTGGAATAAAGGCTTTAGTGTGGTCATCGCCAGGCGTGGCAGGCGGTGAGCTAGCAAGTTCTTCCCCGGCAGTGAGCAGCTCTGCCCGGAGTTGAGTGGACCGCTCGGTAGTTTCCGCACCACCATCGCACCGCACGGTCCACAACTTCGGTCCTACCGACGCAGTAACTAAGCCATATTTCCGGGCACGTTGATGGCGCCTCGAGCCGGGCCTTAGGTCCTCTGTAGGGCCTCTGCGAGCCGAGACTCTTTGGCCTATCCGGACGTGCCGAGCGGTGCTACCGCGAGGGGTAGATGGGGGCAAAATCGTCACCATGGCGAATAGCCGCGGCCGGTATCCGGTATTTCTTGAAAAATGAGTTGATTGGGACCTTATCCACGTTTTGGACCCATTTCTGTAAAGATTGCTTAAATCAGCGGCCTGCTTGGAGGCTCCAAAGATGCCCACTTTTTGTGGTACGTCTACCACAAACGTGGTACGCGTACCACACATTCTCCCGAGGCACTAGCGACAGCTCTGTACCAAAACAAATAGGTTATCGGTATGTATGTCCGATCAATATCGGTATGTCCGATCGGTATGTTATCGGTATGTCCGATCGGTATGACCGAGAAATGTACTAATCATATCTTAGCTTAGCTTAGAATTAGCTAGGCTTAGCTTAGCTTAGCTTACAATAGCTTATAGTAACTAGTAACCATAAGGTATTACTTACAACAGTTAGCGCTCGACATCTGCTATGCTTATGGATCACCACTCCTACATGAACATTGTAGCGATAGGGCGGAAATGCTCAAAATCTAAAAGGAAATGCAAAAGGACACGTAGGTATACGTGTACTGGTAATTGATTACAAGAAGAAGAAGATGAGCACGGACAGGGGAAGTGGGAAAGGAAACAAAAGGGCAAAAGTGACAAGAGGACCACGGAATCCATAATACAATTTCTTGCAAGAAAAAGCAGTGGAGGCCACCACGCAAAAAGAAGAAAAGAGGAAAAAACCTAAGCCCGAGGAACAGGAAGGCATGTCACAGCATCAGCACTGCCCTCCTGAAAAGCGTCGCGGAGACAGGAACCCTGAGTGCCATAGATAGGATCACGGAATCCAAAGCACGGCAAAAGGAAAGCACTAACTACATTGTGCACAAACCTATACGTCTACTAGTGCAAGAGATGAGTATGCATAATTACCGCATTCCTTCCGTAAAATTGTCAGTAGTTGATGAGGAATCGACTGAAGAAAGAAAAGTACTTTATCTGATGAAAATTCTTACAAGAAAAAAGCAGCGGAGACGACCAAGTAAAAAGAATACAAGAGGGGAAAAACATATAAAATGAGGAAACTTCCCCCCCTTTAATTCTTTTTACTTGGTGAACCACACTGATCCTAAAGTGGAACAGATTGTACCTCGTAGCAAAGTAACATGAGAATCGCCCATGGATCGATACGTGCACGTGCACAACAAGTCACCCTGGGATAGATAGGAGGTTAAACTATCACACAAGATGTAACGCCCCTTGCGGAAGTTGAAGGCACGGTTCAATATTTGAGCAACAACTACACATAAACGTCGGACGGCCCTTACATGCGAGAGAGAAAGAAGCTGAGAGGGGCAACGCGGCAAAACGCGGTGTCATAAGCCTCACACCTACCCTACGGCCGTTCAACCTAAACACTCGTCTACACACGTCACCAACAACGTGCATGTGTCTCCCACGACTAACGTCATCCTAACTCAGCCCCCCCACTCGAATGTCGTCCTGAATACGACCCCGTTCAATACCATGTAAAGAATGGCCGTTATACAAAGACATTTCAGTCGGATGCAATTGAAACCGGTTGTTCAACGCCTTACCCAATGGCGTTGGGAAGAAACGCAACACCCCCCCGGTTGAGAGGTTGAAACAACAAATGTCCAGCCGCTAAAGCCGCCCCACATACAGCCATGGCACGCAAGTACTCTCCAAGTAGTGTGAGTAAGCAGCCGGCGCGTCGGTCACCACTCAACAACTCAAGTTCCGTTGCCCCAGTACACGGGGTGTTTTTACCCTTTGTCCCTATTCCGGGCTCGACGAAAACCACATCAGCAGGACGCAGACCATCACCGTGAATAACATGCCACGCGGGCCGACAAGCCAATCCCCACATGACGAAATCATCGACCAAAAGGCGCCCACTTTCTTTACCCCGGGCAGTGGTCTCCCACGTATACTAAATGGCGCAAAGGTCGCGTAGCAAAACAGCGCGCCGCAACCCGTGCGAAGGAGATGTGGACTCAACAGGTGGCAACAAACCAAATAAATACCCCACCAATTGATCAAGCACCTCAAGGGTCAAGGGCACTGCCCCGAAAGCACGATACCCGAGACAAAACATCATTCGGGAATAGCCCACCGCGTAGTAAGTCTGATTCCGGCACATAGAGCGCCGCGTTCTGGGCATCAACAACTCCTAATTCCCGAAAAGCGGTAGCCAACCGAGATGCAACACCCTCCAAGTACTCAAGACTAGTCACATACCGCCCTTCAACAAAATGTACAAATCGACCATTGTGCCGGAGGTGCGAAAGCTCTTGTAGAAACACAAACACACCGTACCCAATAAAACTCTCAGCTACTAGGATATAAGGCCGGGGGGTGGGTTCGCGAAGAATTTCATGCCGTCTCTGAGACGTCACGGTTGTTTCGGGTTCATACGCCACTTTCCTGGCGGCCGTTAATGCGTGACAAGTCCGACGTTCGTACTCCAACAAATCCGCTCGGGCGGGCCCCATGCCGTGACTCGACCATGTGAGACTTTCCAAACAAAGATCCGAAGAAAAGCCACTAGCACGCAGATATGTAGCTCTTTGATTCACGGCCATTAATCCCATCGGGGACAACACCACCGCGTCATTGTGCACCCCAAGCTACAAGGCCACCACACACACACACACAAAATATCGTCTCAAAAAGTTTTAAAAAGCCTTTGAAGTACCTCAGGGGCCCGAAGTAATCGTGTAGAATTAAAAGGGGTTGCCATGAGAAGTATTATGGTACATCAAATAAAGACGGATGCGAATATACATACCTAAGGGGAGGAGCACGGGCAACCATAGGAGTTATCATACCAGAAGTCTTAAGCTTTTCGAGAGCAATTCTAGCTATTCAAGAACTTCGGGGCACTAAACTACACCGAAGTCAATCGGTTGCAAATACATGCACAAAAGGAAGGTTAAACAAAATCGCAGAACAGCTGACCGCCACCTCAAAAGACGGGAAGTGAAGTTAGATAGTGATTGCCAATTCTGTAATACATGGTAATTTGAATGAACTCAAGAATGAGGAATGATCGATGGTTGCAGAAACGACCCCAGAAACATTTATTAGTAGGGCACGAGCTCAAAACGAATAAAAAATATAAGTGTTGTATTATGACGGCTCGCAAATGTCGACATGCGAATTGGTGCACTACGGATCCACCGTACACAACCTAGCTCACCCCAAAGCACAGCAGCGGTTCAGATTGTATATATTGTCTCAGCTGCTTTTTAAAAGCATGAAAACTCTTACAAGAAAAAGCATTAGGAGGCTGGAGGAGGCCACCAAGCAAGACGAAGAAGACAACTAGAGGGGGGAAATTCTTTTTCCGCTGCTTTTTCTTGTAAGAAAATCGGAATTAAAAAAAAAAAGGAATGTACCCTGCTGCGAAAGTGTGGGCAGGGTACAGGTACAACGTACGTGTAGAGCAGCGATACTCCGCTGCTTTCCTTGCGGTAGTACATATCCCTGACGGACGAAGGTTGGAAGTGTGGGCAGGGCAGCACAGTCGCGAGACAGGTCAGTCCCTCGTCTGCCGTCATAGTGAAGTTTACCCACCGATAGCTTCGAGCAGAGACGTGGGTACTGCACGATTACCCCTCCCCCCCCCTCGGTTCCTGCGTTTAAGGATAGCGCAATCTCAGCAAGGACCGAATACCGCTAGCTGCTTGTGCATTTGGCGCGAGGCCGACTGATTAGCAGTCCGGAGGGGCTGGCGATGGCGGCCATGGCAGCCGTCGCATCGCGCCGCGGCGCTTCTGCGCTGCTGCTCCGCTCTCACGTCAGTGCGGCCGGGGCTGTGGCGCTGCAGCGGTGGGTGGGGTCTTGGGCGACGGTGGATCCAGATAAGATGACTTCCGATGCGCCTGCGCGCGCTGAGAACATCGGTGCGTCACCCCCCTCGAACTCGGAATTTTCACTCAGCGGCGCTAGTCGAGAGTTGAGCGACGCACCTAGCTACTGGACCCCCACCACGTTGCGCCGCTTACAGTTGCTCCTTCCAGCCGGATTAGCTATTTCAGCCAGTTTTGTAGGAACGCCAGGTAGATGTGAGCGCGCGTCAATGTTTTGGGGCTTTCGGCGTCGCTGTACGACACGGCGCTGTCGGTTCAACCACCGCGAGCGGCTTCATCAAGTCATCGACGCACCGCCGAGCCAACGTCCAGGACGAGCGCTAAATACGGAATCCCCCGCCCGAGTGCTTCGATGCCGTGCTTTCTTGCCCTTTGTGCAATTCTCTCCTCCATACTGCCATCTTCGTCGCGTCAACGGCGTTCCAATTTGTTTTCACCCCTACCGCCAGTCCTTTCGGAGTTCGATAGCGGCTATATTCGTCGCCGATGTAGCAGTGGAGCGGCGAATGGGCTGATCTAACCTTTTCTCCGGCCTCGGCGTCCGGATCCGCACCTCCCACTTTAGCGTGACATCGATAGCTCTGATCTTGCACTGTTAAATTGCGCACGTCTCAATACCGCACTCTCTCACACTCAATGCCTCTCTTCCTTCCCCTCCCCACTTTTTCGACCCGGCCACGTATTTCAGTGGGCGGCAACTGGACGGCCACCGCTGCGACCCGCACCGTCCCTGACCCGCTTACCGGGAAGCCTTTCCTGGTGGTGCCTGAGACGGCCTCCTCTGAGATTCGCCCCTTTGTGGACTCCCTGCTGTCGGTGCCCAAGTCGGGGCTGCACAACCCGCTCAAGAACCCCGAACGGTAAGCCACGCACCCACTCATTAATGCCCCCCCCACCCCCCCTCCCAACCCACCCTTCACCCGCACCCACCATTCGCTTCCTCACCCGCACCCACTACTTTCCACCCATGTAGTGGACACTAAGGAGAATGTGGGTGGCATGCGGGAGTATCCTTTGTCCGCTATTCTTTCCCCAACTTCTCCCTTCACCTGTTCTGTTTTACTCAATTCAAGTCGGTCATGACCCTGCGATGGCGCGTTGCGAATGGATGATGGCAGGTATCTCATGTACGGTCAGGTGACCGCCAAGGCGGCCCACGAACTGGGGAAGCCCGAGGTAAGGTTTCCTCACCCACACGAATCTTTAGCTGGATGGGAGTTTATGCCCCTCTTCACACCCGCCTCCAATTCAAATCCATAATCCCTTTCAATTTCTAACTGCCGTCCCTACTCTTAATCGCCACACCCAAAGCCGCCGTTTCCGTTCGAGGGCACGGATAAATTTTCGCGTTGTCTTGGTAGTGGCTGCGTCATCCGTCTGCAAGCGGGCAAGTTTTCAGACGCTACTGCCGACCCCGCCACCCGCGCCCATTACTGCAGGTTCGCGATTACTTTGCCAGGCTGATCCAGCGGACGGCGCCCAAGAGTTGGGGGCAGGCGATCGGCGAGGTGGTTGTGACTCAGAAGTTTCTGGAGAACTTTGGCGGCGACCAAGTCCGCTTTCTCGCGCGCGGCTTCTCCGTGCCGGGCGACCACCAGGGACAGATGAGCCACGGCATGCGCTGGCCCTACGGCCCCGTCTGCCTCATCACTCCCTTCAACTTCCCACTGGAGATCCCCGTCCTGCAGCTCATGGGCGCCCTCTACATGGGCAACAAGGTTCTCCTTCATGTCGACTCCAAGGTACCCCGCTCCCCATCATCCCCCTGCGGTGTGTTACTAGGGTTTGGCTTAGGGATCGTAGCATCGGAGTGTGAGTCCGCTGATGGACGAGGATGGTGGTGATCGAGAACAGGTGAGCGTGGTAGCCGAGCAGTGGCTTCGGCTGCTACACCACTGCGGCATGCCCAAGACGGACGTGGACATGCTTCACGGGCCTGGGCAGGTCATGAATGAAGTGCTGGTGCAGGGCAAGCCACGAAACACCTTGTTCACAGGTTACTCCCCCTCCTCCCAAAGCTATTTTTTCCTCCGAAATTAGCAGCTGCACTGTTAGCTCTACGAAGGGATGCAGTTCACTAAAAATATATAAATAGATTTGGAAATATGGTGACAGCGGGAGACCGGGGAAATATCTGGCTGCTGCTGCGGTGAGCATGAGGAACTGGCAGACAAGTTTGATTGATAGGGGAGCGCGCCGGTATTGCACGAGTGGCTATATGACTGAGACAGCATGGGATTCTCTGTGTGTGTGTTGCAGGCAGTCAGCGTGTTGCTGAAAAAATCTGCGCTGATCTGAATGGGAAAGTGAAGCTTGAGGACGCCGGCTTTGACTGGAAGGTGCGCATCCTCGCTTGCTCATCAATGCGGTCTTGGCGGAGCTTTTCACTGATCCCGGCTCTTGTTTTCACTGGACGCATAGATTCTTGGGCCCGACGTGTCTGAAGTGGACTACGCAGCCTGGGTGTGCGATCAGGTGCGGCGATTGGTCACGGATTGGGGGATGTCAGTGGGCGTTTGATTTGATTCGGGAGGATTCTCACACTGCAGCCGTCGAATAAGGCCACCGTGTACTTCCCCCACCCCACAGGATGCCTACGCCTGCCAGGGTCAGAAGTGCAGTGCGACCTCCATCCTGTTCATGCACGAGAACTGGTATATCCCTCCCACTCACCCCCGTGCTTTCCCACACACACAGACGCACTAAGACAGATACGGTCATACAGACAGCAGATGAAGCAGTAAAGGGTGCCGCATGCCTGGCGAAGAGCTTTACGAGATGACGCCTAACGCTGCCCCCGTAACCTGCAGGGCTAAGTCTGGCTTGGTTGAGAAGATGAAGGCCCGCGCGGAGTCGCGCAAACTGGAGGACCTCACCATTGGACCCGTCCTCAGTTGGACCACAGACAAGCTGCTGGGCCACGTGGATGCTCTCCTCAAGATCCCAGGTGCGTGTGTGTGCGGGCTGGGGCCCGATGGAGTCATGGGGGCTTAATTCACACCTGTACTTATCGCACTGTGTTGGGGCTCCCAGGATCCAAAGTTTTGTACGGCGGCAAAGCCCTCACTGGCCACACCATCCCCGACTGCTACGGCGCCATTGAGCCTACCGCCGTCTTTGTCCCGCTCAAGGAAGCCCTCAAGCCCGAGCACTGGCCCACCGTGACTACCGAGGTCTTCGCTCCTCTGCAGGTACCTAACCCTCATGTAACGCAATGCTCAAATTATTGCCTTACAGGTTGCACAGTAACTTGAACCACCTCGCTGTCTCGCTCAAAGGGGGGGGGTGGTCTGACCCAACGACGTCTGGATCCTTTAGGTTGTGACCGAGTACAAAGGAGGAGAGACAGACCTGGTGTTGGAGGCGTGTGAGCGCATGGAGAACCACTTGACCGCGGCAGTGGTATCCAACGATGTTCAGTTCCGTAATCACATTCTCGCCAATACCATCAATGGCACCACCTACATGGGCATCCGCGCCCGCACCACCGGCGCGCCCCAGAACCACTGGTTTGGCCCTGCGGGCGACCCGCGCGGCGCGGGCATTGGCACCCCTGAGGCCATCAAGCTGGTGTGGTCTTGCCACCGCGAGATCATCGAGGACTCGGGCCCCGTGCCCCCCAACCACCCCATGACCCAGTCCTAAGACACCTCCATCGTCTTCCCTTGTATCCTCCAAGTAGTCTCCTGCACGCATACCAACCATACGGCCAAGCGGGAGCTGCCATACTACCTCCCTGCGCCCAGTCCCGACGGGGTATTGTAACTGTTCCATCCTCCACGGCCATTTCGTGTCGTACTTTTCCATTCAAATTTCCCCGGGACACATGCGCACTGCCCAATCATCCTCACCAGACAACTCGCACTGACGGGTAACATTCACCCCCAGCCCATTGAATTGAGCGACTAAAGCACAGTTAAGGTTATGAGGGTCGGCTACATTCAAAAATAACGTAATCGACCTACGGGTGTTGGGGGCAAGTGGTGGATAAATGAAAACGACCGGAATGACTTACAATGTATACGTATTTGGCACATTCGGCTGAGCCAGCCCCTACCCCCGATACTTGAACAATTGGAAATGAGCAGTCCCAACAGCAAATGTCCGCCTCACTGGAAAGTCATGCCCTCCGCCTCATCGCGGATAGCCTGGAAGAGGACAGAAGAGAGGTAGCGCTCGCCGAAGCTGGGGATGATGCACACCACCATTTTGTCTGTGCATCGACACATCCACAATAAAGCATGTCAGCCGAAATGCCTAAATAACAGAAGCCATTACATTGCATCAAAAGCAGCGTTACGGACACATCAATAGTCAAAAAGGTAGCGACCCTTATTAGATAGACTTCAAGCAAGTAGGGGACATACCCTTCGCCTCAGGCTTGTTGCCGACCTTGATGGCCGCGACAGCGGCAGCGCCGGATGAGATACCCACCAGCAGCCCTTCCTCCGTGGCCATACGGCGCGCCATCGCAACGGCGTCGTCGCTGGACACCTGAATGACCTCGTCGATGATGGAAGTGTCACAGTTTCCGGGGATAAAGCCCGCGCCGATGCCCTGGATCTTGTGGGGACCAGGGCTACCGCCCGACAGAACCGCGCTCTCCGTCGGCTCCACCGCAATCACTTTGATGTCGGGGTTCTTCTCCTTCAGGTACTTGCCTGTGCCAGTGATGGTGCCACCCGTGCCCACGCCCGCCACAAAGTAGTCAATCTTGCCGTCCGTAGCCTCCCAAATCTCAGGGCCCGTGGTCTCATAATGGATCTGCGGGTTGGCGGGGTTCTCAAACTGCTGCAGGATGTAGGAGTCGGGGGTGGCGCCCGCGATCTCCTCAGCCTTCATCACCGCCCCCTTCATCCCCTTGGCGGGATCCGTCAGCACGAGGTCGGCGCCAAACGCGCGGAACAGCACGCGACGCTCCAGGGACATGGAGGCGGGCATGGTCAGGATGAGCTTGTACCCCTTCGCGGCTGCCATGAAGGCGAGTGCGATGCCGGTGTTGCCACTGGTGGGCTCCACCAGCACAGTCTACCCACAACACGCACACGCACGCACGCGTGCACACACACACAACTTAGACCATCCATGCTACTAGAATCGTCCCATCTCCAAAGGCCCCGCCCTTGAACCTGCACCCATCAAGACACAACAACCCTTCCGCTGTTCGAGGGGAATACCTTGCCGGGGCTGATCTTCCCCTTAACCTCAGCGTCCGTGATCATGCTGTAGCCGATCCTGCGCCGCCGATTTCAAGTGCACACAATAAGTCTACGCGCCGCCACGAGAGATGGCATATGCATTTCCTAGCCGAATTAAAGGAGTCGTCATCGCATCAGGTAGTGGGGTCGCTACAAAGAGAGGCAGAGGCGGGGACAGACCGGAACTGGAATGGGTGGGGCTGCATTCATCCCCGACGGATTTGTGAGGGTGCTATTCATGCTGAAGGGTGATTAGTGTGTGAGGGCTCACCTGTCCTTCACGCTGCAGCAGGGTTCCATAGACTCCAGCTTGCCCACAATATTGGCGGGGCAGTTGTCGGTGACGCGGTTTAGGTACACCATGGGGGTGTTACCTGGATAGCAGGGAGAAGAGGGGGTGAAAGGGCAGCTGCCTCGCACTGCTTATGGGGCTGAAGGGAGGGAAGAGGGAGTGGAGGTGGCGGGGTTCAGGGTTCACCGCATGCATGGAGGGGCTGGGCTCACCAATGAGGTCAGACACGTTGTCAGCGATGGCCATCTGCTTGTTGGCCTCAAGGACGGCACGGGTTTGCACGGGGCGTGCGGTCTGCGCAGGACAGGAGCACGGGCGAGCGTCAGGTAAAGTACACAAAGAAATGCTTCCATAATCAATATACATCCATAATAGGGTTGAACAACATAAAAAGGAATAATAGTGCCGATTCGTATGTGCCGCCGAACTTCAGCGGCGATGCGAGTGGCCGGCGTTGATTAGGGTATGGTAAGCAGTGGAGATTGGCAGATACCCGGCATTGCGAATATCGACACTCAAATAGAACTGGCGTCGAGCGACGACCATACGAGTGTCGAAAAAACTACCGCAAAGGACGCTGCGATAGTCACGTGGTATGAACCCTCACGCACTGTGCTAGTATACTTGACATAGGGAAAACAAGCTCGGTAGGGGGGGGGGAAAGGTTCCTTAAAAGCGCTAGGAGCTGGTAGCAAGGAGCGAGACACAACGTTTCGACGTTCTGAAATCGGGCGACCGGAATTTTTTTGCTAGATCCCGCGTTCTGACGGCAGATCTCACTCATCGCGGCGAATCGGTGCTCGGACACACAGCGCGAAATGTGCCACCACCAGAACAGCGACTACTGACTAAGCACTTAATTCTAGCACAGTTCACATGTTTACAACAGCGTGCCCGGCGCCGGTCCGACACTGATGCGGCCCCGCCTGGCCAGAGAGATGGGGCGGGCGACGGACAAATCTCGGTGATGGAGTGATGGGCGTACTCGCACGGCGGCTCGGGGGCGGCGGGGCTGCAGGGCCACCGGCCTGGCGGTCAGAGAGGATACGGAGGAAATCATGGCGGCGTGCATGCTACTTGTATGATAACTGGACAGATGTACGGCTGGCAAGTGAAGGTGTTGAGGAAGCGTAGAGTAAGTGGCTGGCTGGAGCAATGAAGTCGTGGGGGGTGGTTCCGGTATAAAGATTCGTAGTCACGCGTTATGTTCCTGTTCCAGCAGCGGTATGCTCGCAAAGGTACGAAACAGCTAGAGACATCGCTTTCTACACTCCTCCACAAGATTCCGGACAAGATTTCGCACCTTCGCAATTAGAAAATGTAATCATGCGTTGATTTTATTGACAAATCTCTTGAAATCCTAGGCAATACTTTTGCGCCCAAAATGGAATGCGCCAACAACTGCGAGGGGCGAATTCGAGCACTGCCGGGCTTGTGTACTTGGGGTTATCGCGCCCGCACCCGTGCGGCACGCTATTTCAAACAGTCGCCGTGTTGGTTAGACGAAAAGAGTAATAAGCGCACAACGCCGCAATATGATTGCTTATGCGACGGTCGCGTAAATATAATGCATAGGCGACGGAGGGAGGAGGTGTTGGGCAGGTCGCTGTGGGGGAGACGTACGAAATCGCATATGTAGACTTACCAGTTACCACCGATATGCGCACAACTCAAGGGCAAGCCGCTTTTGGACATAATGTTCAAACGATCACAAGCTACTCACATATGGTCCAAACTTTTTATGACATGTACCGTTGGACGCGTCGTTCCAATGCGCGTCGATCGCACATACTCCGGAGTTCAAACACTCACATATGGATTTGTTATGAATTATATCAATTTACGGATTATTCCGGCAAAGCTGAGCCGCACTGCCAAGCAATACACATCGAATACGACTCACCACATGAGGCGATTTGCGCGGGGCTTGTCGATATATGTTTACCAGTTCTTCATTCCTACTGACTTCCGAGCTTAATGCCCGACGCGTGCCACGCGTGGGGTGGGTGTTGTTAGCACAAGCACATACCCAAGCATTCCAAACACCACCGTCAACGCGATGCGTCCCTAACGTCCAAGTTGGACCTCGCCCCTCCCCTAAGCCAATCGCCCTCGCATGTTTACAGCGTGTAGTGTTTATCCAAACTTGCGTCATGTGCGTTTTTGCTTGCTTGCTTTCCAAAAACATCACCCGTGCAAACGGCGTGAACTTCCGTGCTCTATTCGCACACCCGCAAACCAAACCTCGCGCCTTGAACACGGCACCCACGCCTCCAAACCCTCTCCCAAAAGCCCCCCAAAATACGGTTATGTGGAACACACAGTAATATGCAGCTTGGTATGAGCGCTTGAGCAATGCCCAAGCGTGGCGCTCAGAACGACGTGTGTAGTTCGGACAATTTCCCGGGAATTTATGGGCTTAATTCGACAAACTCCACCGACAACACCCGCTTTAAGCTGAGGTCTAACCACCCCGGATGACGGCTTACTGCTTGCTTCTCGGCTCTCCTACCATTGGGTGGTACTCGGGTATCGTCGTGCTTGACGTGGTGAAGGGGGAGCGTGTTCTTGACTAACTTATGCTTAACATAATGCATGTCCGGACTCTTGTGGAGGAGTGTACTTATCGCTTTATCAACTACTGCCTCGGGGATATGTGTATGATAAGTACTACATTTGTATGACTAATCATACACCAGAGTCTCGTAAAAAACTGGTCACCCCCACGCGAGGAAAAGTTAGTACTTTGTCAAACTTCAGGGCCGTGTACCTCAAAGTGTCCTTAGCTTAACTCCGTCGGCTCACGACCCATGAAGGGGCGGAACCTGTTCGAACGGCTGATTTGGTCTGATCGCTTGTCGGCATACATCACAACAACCACGAAAACGACCGTGACGCGAAAGGCATCTTTCTCTACCCGCACATACTCCCTTTTACATCTAAAAGGTGGTGCGTGACGACAAGAACGGTACCAAAGCTATGGGACGGTCGGCGCGTCCGTCGGCTACTGTGTGGGCTGGTCAATTGCGTCGACATGCCGCTAGAATACGATCCCGCACGCAACTTTTACGCTTAACTAGACAAAGCTGGCAGTGCAACTCCCAGACCCACACAGATCATCTACACAAAATGCGTTGCAGTGCGAATGCCCTTTCAATCCCCCCGACTAGCTATGCAAATTCCATGTGCACTTACGGACGATGCGTTACTCGTACCATTTATTACAGAGGGTCGGTAGTGAGTGATACCGGTCCGCGGACTATCGAACTCCCACTACCGAACTACCTTACATGGTGGGGTGCTTTCGCTAGCTATAGTTCGAGCTTAATGTCACGGCCTACAAACGCAAAAAGCATACCCGACCACACCAACGACGACCTCGTTATGGAGCCTCGTTATGGCGAGTCTTCCGATGACGAGGGCGACCACGGTCCAAGAAAAACACCGTACCGGATCCCCGAGACGGCTATCTCCTTGACGTAGCGATGCTCCCACCTGTGCTTCAAGTCACCGTTGCAGTATGCAACCCAAATATATTAGCGATGTGGGAGGTGTTGAGAATAATTACTGTGGCGATAATGTATGCCTAATTGGAATGCGTGGTGCTCTATATGTAATGGTGAAGGGGCGGGGGGGGGGGGGGGAGGGTAGAGCCTACATGTGACAAACGGACGAGTAAACATCTTGAAGCTGTGTATCATGCTTTCCCACGAGAACATACACGCCGACTTGCGTGCTTAATAATTCTTCATCACCTAATACTAGCCCTCGGGGATAGACTGAATGATGCTTGTTGGTATTCATAGAAGTGCAAATGGATAAGCCATGCATGGATGAAAACATGTAGCTCAACAGGGTGTCTGCACCGAATGGCGAATGACGTCAAAGATGCACGCATGACTATGTTGCGGAATGCTTGGTTCGGGCGTGTTTAAGGAAAAGAAGTTGAGAAAAGTCAATGTCATTTAGTTTCTATTGAATGTTGAATAGGCACTTACCTTCTTGCTGCACATAGCTACTTCACCGAAATCGTGAAGTACGCACAACCTCTTTCCCAAGGCCTTCCTCCCATCAGAAATCTACACCATAAGCAGAGACCATGGTTTACCTTAGCACTGCAATGGATCACTTTAAAACTAGTGTTAACAGGCGGACAAGTGACAACATGATAAGTGACAACAGTAAAATTAGTGACAACAGGCAAGTGCAAACGGCGCATAAGAGTTATGTTGTGTTACGTCCACTATAAAAGCTCAGGAGGCCTGGCGGCCTTGGCGTGCACTATGTCAACCCCTATCTCTAACTTTGAGGTGCCATGCTATATCGATACCTATGCTATATCTCAACAGTGTTGTGTGTCTGTTTCGAAGAAAATCCGTGGATAGGTAGCGTTAGTGACTACTCATGCGATTGAGGAAGCTTAAATGTTCGTGCTCGACTACTGCAACATATGCGTCACCTACTGTTGGAGCTTATTAAGTTTCACATTCAAACAACCCAGACCTATTCGACCCGAACTATTTAGGAGCCTTTTCAGATTGCATACCAGTCGTTGGTCTCCAACGTGTTACAAGATCACGTTGTGTCAACCCAACGTCGGGACAGGTGATTACTATCCGGACCGTTATTCGGCCGAACCGAAAGATCCCAAGAAGAACGCGTCCACACCCTAAACAACACTGAACGCTCCAGAAACGGTCACAACAAACGAATATGCTACCTCAAGTGCAACCTCGACGAGGTTATCTTGCAGAGTACTTCCTTTCTGTGCGTTGAGTGTGGGACTTTGCAATTAGCGCCCCGCGCACGGCACGACAGCGATTGGCTACGAACACCAAATGCTACTCGACCTCCTAGCTTTTGGTGACATAAGGCTGGTCCGTACGGAATAAATACGCCCCACGGCCGCAAAAATTGAAATTGTTTACAACATTTCCAGTAAGAACCGGCTGTCGTCTCTGGCCTCTGGGCCCCCCCTTTTGCTATGCCATACAGGACTTAGAAGCGTGAGGTAGACCGTGAACCACTAATCCCAACCTCTCCAATGGCAGTAACGATATCGTCTAAAAGATACCCGTACCAGTATCCAGGTATTTACTATTTTCTGACCTATACTATTTTTTTTCCTTGGATACAGTATGAAATAAAAAATGTCGCTATTCTCCACGATACGCGGCCTGCTCCAGCCGCGGCGGGGTTGCCGATCAGCAAGGCTGGTCAGCTTGAGCTGGTCGAGTCGAACCTGCCTGACCTCGGCTCCTGTGCGACTCCGGTCGTGCCGGAGGTAGGGGGAAAGGCAGGTGGAAAACCCCCCTCGCGCAGGTCGTCGTCGGACTCGTCTCGATCCTTGCTCGACCCCGTCCGAGATATCATAGATAGTGGTCGCTCTTCTCGGCGCGACCCTCCACCTAGTCTAGCCTTCTCCCCCCCCGCGGGGGCTGGGAGGAGAAAAAGCGAGGCTGCAGACGGTGTTCGGCTGGCTCTCCTGCCTCCGAGCCAGATGTCTCCTGTCCCCTGTCCGTTTGCCGTCTTTTTCCACCACCCATCTGATCGCGCTGTGCTGGCCGCACTTGTCTCCCCCGGTGATTTACGTTGTTAAGGGGCCGCCTATACGAGCAGTGTGCCGTTGCGATAACCCGGGGCACACTGCCTGAGGCAGCCTATCGATAACCGGGTACCGACTAGGGGAGGGGGAACGGATAATGCCAAGGGATCGGCTATCCTCAAAAGATGGTGGGTACGGGAATATTTAACCAAAAACCCCCCGTACCGGGTTTTTCCGGCGGCGGGTGATCCTCCCGACCTCCGCCGCCAGACCGTGCCGCTCCTCCGGCTGCGACTCGCCTCCGTCCTGCGTGTCTTCGGGCCTCTCCCCCAAGGGAAACCAGAAGGTTTCGCAGGGCTGGCGGCTGCTAGCGAGCGCCGTGCCCTAGCGCTGCTTCCCAGCTGTCCGCCGCCAGCTCCAACACTCTCGTCCCACCGCTGATCCGTCCGTACCCCTCTTCGCCAAAAAATATTTTGCAAACGCCGCCCCCGCTCCATCGTCGGGAGAGTATCTGCGAGTATTTAGTCGCGGAAAAAACATATCGGACTGGCCGAGCGGGAGATCCACGGCCGCACCTCTAGTATCTTGAACCCTTCCCTCCCTCAATATTCAGCGGGCGTGGTGCACCATACCTTATGATAGGGATGGTCGCTCGATCTGTAGCCGAAGTCGGTGGTGCAAACGATACTGAGCTTAGGCGTGTCTGCCGCTACTTTAGATATTCACTGACTGTACATAGCGGTATTTAACAGAAAAAGTACTTATTATGAAAACGCGTAATGCCGATGTATGATATATCAGATCATACACATATCCCCGAGGCACTACAGGTACCTTTAGCTTTCCTCATCAGGAATCGCAACGGTCTGAGGCCGGTCAGTAGAATATACTCCTCCACAAGAGTCCGGACATGCATTATGTTAAGCATAAGTTAGTCAAGAACACGCTCCCCCTTCACCACGTCAAGCACGACGATACCCGAGTACCACCCAATGGTAGGAGAGCCGAGAAGCAAGCAGTAAGCCGTCATCCGGGGTGGTTAGACCTCAGCTTAAAGCGGGTGTTGTCGGTGGAGTTTGTTGAATTAAGCCCATAAATTCCCGGAAATTGTCTGAACTACACACGTCGTTCTCAACGCCACGCGTGGGCATTGCTCAAGTGCTCATACCAAGCTGCATATTATTGTGTGTTCCACATAACCGTATTTTGGGGGGCTTTTGGGAGGGGGCATGGAGGCGTGGGTGCCGTGTTTAAGGCGCGAGGTTTGGTTTGCGGGTGTGTGAATAGAGCACGGAAGTTCACTTAATAGGCCGGCTCATAGCAAAGCATGTGCTGCGGTAAAATGCGACATAAAATTGAATGTTACGATAAATAGATGTTACGATTTCAATAGGGCCCCATGAATCCAAACGTAGAGTATGGAAGGATGGGTACTCACGTGAGCCGGGCGCCCGATTCTTGTTAGCAATGGTTGACTTGGATAACAGGGACTGGATCCGCCATTTTTTTGTTGGGTTCGGATCCATGAGTACTTGAATTTTTAGGATCCGGAACTAGTGAGTACCTCTGAAAAAGGGATCCGGATCCCGCGATTACTTGTGATTCTAGGGTTCGGATCCCGCGATTATCTGTGATTCTAGGGTTCGGACCCCGCGATTACCTGTGATTCTAGGGTCCGGATCCAGCGATTACATGTGTTTTCGGTTCCGGAACCGAGTACATGAGTACTTCTAAATTTTTGGTTCCGTTGGATTCGTTGGGCTCGCGATTCCAACAAGTACTCGAAGTACTCATGCAAATTGATACAAATTGCGCATTTTGGGGGAAATTTGTACTGCAAATTCAATTTTTACATCTCTACTAGTTCTATGCGCCTGCTCGTGCTTGGATCCCATACGGTAGATTTTGATTGAGGTATCCTGAACACCCTATCTGAATTCCCAACAAGCTCCTCTTCTGTACGTTGGATAGCCGTCGATGACAAGCTCTTCCCTGATCTAGACGGTCTACTACTTCCCGCTTTCCCCGCCATTGTTGCTAACTATGATAGGAGTTGGATGTGGACGGGCTGATTATGGTGGATTTCAAGCGCGTACGCACCGTTTAACTAGCCCTTGGGTGGGCTACAATCGATTCAAGGCTGCGGAATGACAACAATCAGGGCTATTGAACCAATCCTAGACATACACCTCAGCAGATTTGCATTGCCAAATACCTCCCAAAAAAACAGCGTGTCACTTCGGGCCACCACAGAGTCGTGAGATTACTCGGAATCGTGAGTACTGATTGGGTATCGCGATTCCACATCGTTTTGCGAGGATGAGGTACTCGCGATTACCGCGGATCCATTAAAGTACGATGAATACCGGATCCAACGATTACTTACAATAACTGGTACCGGATCCTACGATTACTTACAATAATTGGTACCGGATCCAACGATTACCTGTGATTCTAGGGTTCGGATCCCGCGATTACCTACCGAACCTAGGGTTCGGATCTAGCGATTACCTGTGATTCTAGGGTCCGGATCCCGCGATTACCTATGATTCTAGGGTCCGGACCCACGAGACCGAGTCCAAACCCGAGTAGTCTCGGGGATTCGCGGAGCCGTAGGATCCGGATCCAGTCCCTGTTGGATAATGCACAAAAGCCACAGAAGTCAACGGTAGATAACGAGGCAGGTAGACCAATTGCGAGGGGCAGTGTCTTCCGTATTTCTTCAGCATGAATGTGCCCGAGACGCCGGTGTCATACTTGAGCAGTCCCCGGGGAGGAAGTCCTAAAAAGTGCCGAAATAGGAGGTGTAGGCGCCCGCCGGCGGCGCAGCGGCGGCGGCCCCGGAGGGGGGTGCGCTCGCAGGCCCGTCGGCATCCCCTCACCTCCCCGTGGTGGGCGCTGGAAACCCCGTAGCCGTGCCAGGCCTGGCACGGTAGGGGGCTAAGAGGGCCGACAACTCGATCCGTGGGATCAGCAGCTGTCGGGAAAGCCCCGTACATAGGGCTTTTGAAAAAAAAAATTCTGTGCACTACCGGCGCCAAGATCTCCCGCTCGGCCCGTCCGATATGTTTTTTCGCTAACAGATACTCCTAGATACAGGCTTACTTTTAGGAGTGGGGCCTGTACTACGGCAGCGTTTGATGGCGAGGAGGGTACGGCCGGATCAGCGGTGGGAGGCGGGTGTTGGAGCTGGTGGTGGCCAGCCGGGAAGCAGCGCCAGGAAAGGGCGCTCGCTAGCTGTCGACCACCCCTGTGCCGGTCGAACCTTACCGAGGGGTGAGGCAAGACATGACACAGGACGGTGGCGAGTCGCAGACGGAGGAGCGGCTACAGGAGGCGGCGGCGATCCTCAGGATCAGCCGCCGCCGGAAAGCCTTGTACGGAGGGCTTTTTTGGATACTAAAAACAATGTCCGTACCCGGCGTCGAGCTAGTTGGGGAGCAGCACCAGGGCAGGGCGCTCACTAGCGCGTCGCTACGTCGTCCAGCGTCATCTCCCGGGGGGAGGAGTAAGCTGGGACGGCAAGGAGGACAGTCGCGTTGGGAGGAGCGACACGATCTGGCGGCGACGACCCTTTGGGTCGGCGCCGCCGGAAAACCCGGCACGGAGGGTTTTGCTTAATTCCGGGCGCCCGCGGCCCGCCGGATCCGGCTACGGTGACCTGCCCCCCCCCCCTCTTCGACACCCACTACCCCGACAGACCTTCATACTCATATGGGTCCTTGAGCGTGGGCCCGGGTGAGCGCGGAGGCCCCCGCTCAAGAAAAGGCTGCTCGGTGGACGCGCGATCAGAGGGGGGAGGGTACGGCCACAGGCCGGAAAACCAACAGGTACCCGGGTACCAGACAGAGAAAAAACCGGGGATTTGAGCGGGGAAAATTCAGGCGCGGAGGCAGGAGCGCTAGTTTTTTCTATGTCTGAGTGTCTCGGCCCCCCCCACCTGTCCTCGAGGTGATGGGGGACCTCGACACGGAGGACCGCCGCGTAGGTGGACGCGGCAAGACCTTGGGGCGGGGTTTACGGGATGGAGCGGCGGGATCGACGAGCGACCGCGCGAGGAGGGTTTTTTTGCCAGCCTTTCCCCTCCTACCTTCGGCAAGACCGAAGTCACGCGGGAGCTAGATTAGGCTGGCCCGTCGTCCCTTCCGAACGCCGACCGGCCTAGGCCGGTCGACACCCCGGTTCGGTGGGAGCGGGCCGTGCATCGTGAAGGTCGAGCAGCAGCTTAGTTTTGCATTTCTAGACAAGTGGATTTATTTTTAGATCTGTTTTTCTTGATTACAAAATTATTACGCTGTTACTGCTTAGGTGGGGGGACTGTGGCAATTACTGAGGTTGCTTACAGTTATATAACTCCCGAGGAACGTCGAGTCACACATTGCAGATAGGTGTGCCGATAAGAAATGTACCTGGTCGGAGAGACCCGGGCCCAACTTGGTAATAAGTCCTGTATGGCGAAGTAGAGTGGCCCGTGAGACAGCACTCGGTCCAGTTTGCCGGGACATGTTGTAAACAATTTCAATTTCAATTAGGAGGTGTAGAAAGTAGAGGTGCCACCAAGATTGGCTCCAATGTGAGGCCACAGAGCCCCCATTCTCGAAGTCGCCAAATAGGTACGCGCGCTCCATTAGGTAGGGTCATGAAGCAGTCTTGAGCATAGCCGAAAGTAGCACCAGTAACTCGAGCTCGGCCTCGGCTGAAAATGTGTGAAATGTCACTAGGGGCATATGAGGTAAAATAAGGTGCATGGAGCACCATGCTGAGAGTAGTATCAACCTTCCCTCCGTCCAGTGTAGTATAGACCTCCCTAGTAGTGCCTACTCCACAAACCGTGGCAAGAACTCTAGTCAGGGTCCATCATGCATGCGGTGGTAACTCCTTATAGTCATGGAATTCATGACGGTTGGCGGTGATGAACTGAGAGGTACCAACGTCAACAATCTGAATTTCAGAAGTGGGTACAACATATGACTACGCTAAAAATATTTAAGCTGGTAGAGGTCGTGCTACATAATATCACAAGCTGCTTGAATAATCCACTTGCTCGTGTAGATATCCATGTTATTGCTCAGGATTGGTAGAAATAATACCTCAATAGCTTGCCCATGATGTTGTAAAACATTGATATCATGTACGCGAACTCCCATACCAACCGCACGTACTGGACATGGGGGCTTAGCAAACCGTGATGGAAGGGATGATGGATCGGCAATTTGAAGCACACCAAAACCGGGGCTACCATCCTCGTGGAGACGGGAATGTGGCCCAGTCATGACTCATGATAGGCAAGGTATATTAAGTTGTTTATCTTGCCGTCCCCGGTAAGTGGGTGAGAAACCTATAGATGGTAGAAGGGATGACAGATGACACCGGGAATCAATGATGACGGTGCTTAATGTAATGGTTCACTAACTCCGAGTGCATGTCCATGTTGGTCCATAAAAGAGAATCACGTTGCCATGTAGATCCCATGGAAGTCTCCTTGATTGATGCGTAGTGGAGTGCCAAGAGCTTCAATAATATCAAAATGGTCAACACCTCCCGCACGATTCTCAAAAAGGTAGGAAACTTCACTTTGTTGTGAGTCCGGTAAAACTTGACAATGTGGGGGAAGAACCTTGATAAAAAGCCTAGATCCAATAGTTGAGTGGGGCGCCCGCCGGCGGCGCAGCGGCGGTGGCCTTGGAGAGGGGTGCGCTCGCAGGCCCGTCGGCACCTACCTCTACCTCAACGCGGTGGGCGCTGGTAACCATGTAGCCGTGCCAAGCTTGGCACGGTAGGGGGCTAAACGAGGTACCAACAGCTGCGATCCGCGGGATCATGAGCTGTCGGGAAGCCCGGTGCGGAGGGTTTCGGAAAAACATAATATCCGTACACCGGCACTGGGATCTCCCGCTCGGCCAGTCCGATATGTCTTTTCCGCGACTAAATACTCGCAGATACTCTCCCGACGATGGGGCGGGAGCGGCGTTTTCGAAATATTTTTTGGCGAAGAAGGGTACGGACGGATCGGCGGAGGGACGAGGTTGTTGGAGCTGGCGCTAGGGCACGGCGCTCGCTAGCAGTCGCCAGCCAAGCGAGAGCCTTAGGTATCCCCTCGGGGCGAAGCCTGATGCTACGCAGGACGGAGGTGGGTCGCAGCCGGAGGAGCGGCACGGTCTGGCGGCGGCGGTCCTTAGGATCACCTGCCGCTGGAAAATCCCGGTACGGGGGGTTTTTGGAAAAATTCCCGTACCCACCATCTTTTGAGGACCGGCGACTCGATCCATGTGTCCTACCAACCCCTTCCATAGTCGGTACCCGGTTATCGATAGGCTGCCTCATGCAGTGTGCCTAGGGTTATCGTAACGGCACTTTGCTCATAAAGGCGGCCCCCTAACAACGTAAACCACCGGGGGAGGGTAAGGACGGCCACAACGCGATCAAATAGGTGTTGGAACCAAACGGAACAAGGACATGGGACAATAGAGAATCTGGCTCGGAGGCAGGAGAGCCAGCCGGACACCGTCTGCAACCTAGATATTTGCTCTTCTCAGCCCCCGAAGGAGGAGAGAAGACTCGGCTAGGTGGCGCGCTGCGTCGGGAGTAGCAGCTAATTCCTCGGGCGGGGTTGAGCACGGATCACGACGGGACCGACGACGACCTGAGCGAGGGGGGTTTTTGTTTACATATCCCTCCGTAGGGCTACTGATGGACACATTTGTACGCTAGACTTTGGGGGTATCCTTGCCCTCCACCTATAGGTGTTCGCTATAGGCGTTCGCAACTCATTCGCGATGCGATGCGATGGGTTCATATATGCACAATATGTTCCTATCGGGTACCGACTTTTGGCGGTACTTGGATAAAGCGTACAACTCCGTTTAGGGAAGCGGCGGTTCTAACCCCCTTCATGCCATTCCGTGTGTACATGGATTAACAGGTTATGGGCCCTCCGCGTTTACTGCGGGGTTTACTAGGGCACCGGCCGGAGTTCATGGGATAATGTCCATTAAGGGGGAGTGTTTATATATCCCTCCGTAGGGCTACTAATGGACACATTTGTACGCTAGACTCCGGGGGAGTCCTTGCCCTCCACTTATAGGTGTTCGCTATAGGTGTTCGCAGCGCATTCGCGATGCGATGCGGTGTGTTCATATGCACAATATGTTCCTATCGGGTACCGACTTTTGGCGGTACTTGGATAATTCGTACAACTCCGTTCCGGGAGGCGGCGGTTCTAACCCCCTTCATGCCATTCCGTGTGTACATGGATTAACAGTTTTTCACTTGCCTTTCCCCCCTAGCTCCGGCACGACCGGAGTCGTACATGAGCCGAGGTCAAGCAGGTTCGTCTCGACCAGCGCAAGCTGAACAGCCTTGCTGATCATCGACCCCACAACGGCTGGAGCAGGCCGCGTATCGTGGAGACTAGCGACATTTTATATTTCATACTGTATCCAAAAAAAAAACGTATAGATCAAAAAATTAATAAATACCTGGATACGGGTATGTTTTAGACGGTATCGTCATTGCCATTGGAGAGGTTGGGATTAGTGGTTCACGGTCTACTCTGGTTTATAAGTCCATAACTAATTGGCGTTGAACGGGGGGGGGCCAAAGACAGCAACCGGTTTATACTGGTATTGTTGTAAACAATTTCAATTTCGATTTCTAGTTGAGTGGTCAGCTAAACAAAAACACGTATCCTACCGTCACTTAACACCGTAATGAATTCCAAAGTAGTTCTTAAGTACTACTGACCACGTAACCCGGGATGGGTCGGCGCTCGAGTGAGCTTACCCGGCCATCTTCACTCCGGGTTTGGCCACCCCATGAGCTAGAGATTGGTGGACACCGGAACCGTTTAACAACGGGATCCATCCACTTCTTCTCCCCCCAGCCTCACTCACCCCGGTCAGTGGATCCGTAAGCCCCTCAGACGGTACACACACAAAAAGGCGCAGCTTTTAGAAATTTAAATCTTGTCCCCCCGACATCTCCCGCGCCAACCAAAACTCAATAGATACAAAACACTGCCAAAGTATACCAACTATTAAAAGTCGCCATTACTTACAACACAATCTCTCTCCACGGGCCCCACGGACTCCAGCGCGCTCCACATAACGTCTGGACGTTCTCGTCCGCCGGCCCCAAAACCCAAGTCAACTTTGACCTAGTCGTGAGCGGCAAACTTACGCACATCACTACAAACCCAACTCCAACTCCACCACGCCTTCCACACCTCAGATACTCTCCTTTGTAATATATACCATGTCGAAGACCACCTCTAACCTCCCGGAATCATGTAAGAAGGTGTTGTTACGGGACCGGCACACGACCCACAAAGTCCAAGGGCGACCGGATCTCCGGAGCCGCCTCACATGGCACCCCCTCGCTCCTTTTCTCACTGCTCTTCAACTCCCACACATGGAGCCGGACTCGCGCCCCCCAAATGTTAGCACCTCATGGTTGGGGACTTCAGACCCCCATGTTCCTCGTTGCTCCCCGATCCGCCACCCCGCTGGGAAAGTCCGTCAACTTGTCGACGAGGGTGATCGAAACCCTCTTTATTATAGGCGAGTACTCCACCCCTCCCTCACCAATTTCTGGCTTCACGGACTTTTCCTTCTCGATTTGACGTGCCTCGATGAGCCGATCCCCTCGGTTTTCTCTCTCGCAGGCCACTAGTTATTGAAAAAAAGTAAAATCGCTCACTTTTCGGCTCGCGTCAAAAATTATCGGCCGCTAACTCGCACACCTCAGCCGTTGGACAACATCGTCGGACCGCACCCCTCTCCCCACCAAACCCCCCACTTCGGTCGCCACCCCCATCCCCCACAACCACACATACCTCACCGTGAAGTACGGCTCGACATACCCATTGAAATTGACATTGAATTGCTTACAACAATACCCGCAAATTGGACCGGCTATTGTCTATCGGCCGTCTATAGCTCAGCCATATAGGACACTTGAGAGCGAAGATAAGACCGGGCACTCTTCGACCAGGTACACCTACTATCGACACACCTATTTGCAATGTGTGCCGATGTTCCTCGGGGGTTTAAAAATATGTAAGCAACCGCAGCAATTGCCACAGCCCCCCCCCCCCCCCCCCCCCCCCGTTTTTTTTTTTTTTTTTTTTTTTCGGCTCGCGTCAAAAATTATCGGCCGCTAACTCGCACACCTCAGCCGTTGGACAACATCGTCGGACCGCACCCCTCTCCCCACCAAACCCCCCACTTCGGTCGCCACCCCCATCCCCCACAACCACACATACCTCACCGTGAAGTACGGCTCGACATACCCATTGAAATTGACATTGAATTGCTTACAACAATACCCGCAAATTGGACCGGCTATTGTCTATCGGCCGTCTATAGCTCAGCCATATAGGACACTTGAGAGCGAAGATAAGACCGGGCACTCTTCGACAAGGTACACCTACTATCGACACACCTATTTGCAATGTGTGCCGATGTTCCTCGGGGGTTTAAAAATATGTAAGCAACCGCAGAAATTGCCACAGCCCCCCCCCCCCCCCCCCCCCCCCCCCCCCCCGGCTAAGGTGTAACAACATATATAATTTTGTAATCAAGAATACAAGATCTAAAAAACAAATCCACTTGTCAAGAAATGCAAAACTAAATTGCTGCTCGACCTTCACGACGCACGGCCCGCTCCCACCGAACCGGGGTGCCGACCGGCCTAGGCCGATCGGCGTTCGGGAGGGACGACAGGCCAGCCTAATCTAGCTCCCACGTGACTTCGGTCTTGCCGAAGATAGGAGGGGAAAGGCTGGCAAAAAAACCCTCCTCACGTAGGCGCTCGTTGTTCCCGCCGTCGCAGCCCGTAAACCCCGCTCGAATGTCGTTGCCGCTCCTCCCGACGCGACGTTCCGCCTTGTCAAGGTCCCCCGTCACCTCGAGGGCAGGTGGGGGGGGCCGAGACACACACATATAGAGGGAAAAGTTGGCGCTCCTGCCTCCGCGCATGGATTTTTCCCGCTCAAATCCCCGGTTTTTCGCCGTCTAGTACCCGGGTACCTGCGTGATAATCCGACTTGCGCCTGTGCCCTCCCCCATATGATCGCGCGTCCACCGAGCAGCCACGTCTCGAGTTTGGGCCTCCGCGCTCACCCGTGCCCACACTCTTTGTATATAGGCTTGTCAAGCGGTAGTGGGTGATGGAAAGTGGGGGGGGGGGGGGTGGGAGGGGGTGGGGGGGGGGGGGGGGGGTTCGGTTGGTTCGGGTTCGTCTTGCATGTGATCGATAGGTGGCTCACGGGCCTCCTTTCCACCCTCCGTCGCTAGTGTTGCGTCGGCGGGAATGGACCGTTGTCGACTCGTAGTAGCGGGCGTTACGCTATGTCCTTGGAGATGGACTAGCATGGCAACGTTAGCCGCCAAGAAATGCTAAGTGATCCGTTGTTCTAAAGCGAAAACCGCCGTACGAAGATGTTCGGTTGTGTGTTGCTTGATCGGGGTGGCGTGAGCGTCGGCCTCCGGCGCAGGCGTAAGTTGCTAAGGTTGCATGATGCAAGGTTGAGTTGCTCAACCAGGGGAAACAATACCGCGTGAGGCTCGAGTGCGCATGTGACGAAGGTAGATTGGATGAGCGCGAAAGCAAAGAGTGCCATGCTCTTAGCTAGTTGTGGCTTATGAGGGAAGGGCTAAAACAAATAGGGTCCTACCAAGGGTCACCTATTTAGAGTCGACCGTGCGTTACGGAAGTCATTTGGTCGTTGGTTGCGCCCTACTACTAGTACAAGTATGGTTGTCTTGGAGGTACGACGCGCCGTTACTAACGGTTGGATTTACCCCGGGGGTCACTGTCCCGTACACATGGGAGTTGGGTTTGCAAACCTCTAGATTTAAATCAATCTGACCATATGTGAACATCGGCTTAATAAGTGGGGTAATGAATGGGTATCCGCTTGTTTACAAACGGTGGGTCGTTGGTTTTGTAGCTGGCGGGTACTATAACAGTGGCGCCTGGTAACTACAGGTACTGGCAACAATCTCAGGCAATACATATAAACACTGGCGGTACCAGTGGAAAGGGTGAAGGTGCGGGCTTACCTGCCAGTCCCATATGCCGGGGGGGCAGTAAAAAAAAAAAAATCACTTTTGATATCTCTAGAGAGACTGGGGTTATCTACTGCTGCTCTTGCTTTATTTTTTACCAGTACGAATCGCCTTCGAACGAACCGTCGCCAAAATGAGCACGAGCTGCCTAGCTAATAAACACAATACGTACCACTAGGAGTCGTACCGCAGGATAATAAGTATCTGCTGCCATGAGAGTTGCGCCTGCTCACATGAGCTGCTTCCCGCGAATGTACATAAACGTACCGTACCGCCGTAACGGGTTGCGTCTCCCTCTTCCGCCGGTTGGACCGCGTCGCCGAGTTGACAACGAGCGCCCGATCAATAGGAGCATGAGTCAAGGGCGGGACTCTCAAAGCTTGCGAGACTGTCACAATCACGCTACCGTGAGGAGCCCGCTCCATCTGTACCATTGCACTGCTGTCCGTCCCCAGTGTATCGAGCGAGCAGTACTACCCGTTCAAACGTACCCCTCCATCCAGCCCGCCCCGCTGATGCCCGACGAAGAGCAATCAGGCTCAACCATGTCTCCTATTGTACGCCGGTTCACGATTGCCATGGGCCAAGGTCTACTCGTCTTCACAGCGGCCGTGGCCATGATGTTGGTTGTGTGCCCCGTTAGGGCGTCTTCTTCACGGCGTTCATTAAATCGCGTCGTCATCTACAACGGCCGACTGTCAGATCACCAGAATACTCTGAAAATAAACCAGCCAGCACCTGCTTCGTCGCTTTGTTGCTCCGACTTTGCCTCATTCACCAATCTTGATGCGGGATTTCCTGACGTGTGCGGCCTTTCTCTTGGCTGCAAGTTTGACGCTGGATACGAAGAAGCCAGAGCGCACTGCGAGGCAGTCGGCGCTCGGCTGTGTACCCACGAAGAGCTTTCCGCCGAAGAGGTAAAAGGCACAGACTGCGCGTTCGAGAATGATGCCGTATGGAGCGCCACCCCGTGTATTGTCCCCGAGAGCGGCGAATCGAGTTTCATTGCGGCTGAGGGAAGGATGGGCACCGATCCGTTTTGCCCGACTCCAAACACACAACTTGGAGTTGGCTGCTGTGCTGACGCTCAGTGCGACAACTTTCGTGACGACTCGTCGTTCTTGTCATCACCTGCGGCTCTTCCTCCGAACGCGGCGCTTGGCAAGCCTACGTTTCAGTCCTCAATTGGTTGGGGAGGTGACAGCTCCAATGCTGTGGACGGAAATCCGACAGGGGTATGCCTGATACGACGCAGCGCCAACGCTTTTATTTTGTGACATTTCACCGCTTATCATTATCAAACTTGACAAATAAACTGCTTATTTTCCTCCACTTTCGCTTATATCCATATTGTCGATGCCTTGACTCTCGCCACAGTTGACATCGTCGCTGCTACTAAACTCGATATGTTGCAGGTACTGATTATTTCATGTGGCATTCTCATCTTGCTTCTTTCTGCTCGTTATCCCCTCTGGCGTTACTCCGTCCGGCGTCACGTTTATGCTTATGTTGCTGGCTGCTGGCCGCGCGCGTCTTCCGGCTTATATTGTCCCTAGTCCAAATTAATTGGCATTTTACAAATTTTAAACCTATTCTACCTTTCCCCCGGATATGCAGCTCCACTACGACCGCGACTGTACTCACACCGCGGGCTCGGGGTCAGGAGACACATGGCCTTGGTGGGCTGTCGACTTGGGCGAGGCTCACATAGTATATGCAGTGCATATCGTCAACCGACAGGACTGCTGCTCAGGTGAGAAGCGGCCAGTCCCAGTTTTGTCGTGTCGCCATACGTGCCATATAATTTAAGTGTTGCTAAAAAGAAAAAGCAGTGGAAACCACTAATAATCATCAACAAGGAAAAATAAAGAGGAAAAAGCCCCACAGGCGTAACACTGGCGTAACATACTATAAACATATTCATTGTACCGCGAAAAGAAATTCCGTCAGCCATGTAGTTCCTGCATGTACTTTTCATTGTACCTCCTGTACATCGTTATTTATTTAAAATTGCTTGCTGCTCTGAATAATACCGTGGAGTGTCCATTCAAGTCGGTATGTAATCGGTATTATTGTCGGTAGTCGGTGTGAGTACTGCTGTACCCCATCGATCCCCGTATGCAGATCGCCTGCGAGACCTCAAAATCAGCGTCGGCTCTGAGGCGCCCTCTAGAGGGCAGGCGGGCGAAGAGATTGACACCGTCACTGCAGTTTGCAAGCACGCCAAGGGTACCCTAGCGGAGTATCAGTACACATTCGTATGCGATAGTCCCGTAGAGGGCCGATTCCTGAACATTCAGCCTGTACCCGGCGCCGACATTCTGACACTTTGCGAGGTGGAAGTGTACGCCGAGCCAGGTGTGTTCACATACTCCCCTCTTGTCCTGATGACTAGAAGCCCCCGTGAAAACAGGGATCACGTCGAAATGAAGTTCCTAGTGCTTTATTGAGAATGCTTGTTTTGTATTTCTTCCAATGAACATAAGCGCTCCACTGTTGCCAGGACCACGGCTGACTGAATTCACCGATCGACCTTTTTTATTGATTTCATAATTTGCTATTTGCAGCTCAAGCTCCAACGCCTTCCCCCACACCCTCTCCGACAGCTGCTCCAACGCCTTCTCCGACGCCCTCTCCAACGCCCTCTCCGACAGCTGCTCCAACGCCTTCTCCGACACCCTCTCCGACAGCTGCTCCAACGCCTTCTCCGACACCCTCTCCGACAGCTGCTCCAACACCTTCTCCGACACCCTCTCCGACAGCTGCTCCAACGCCTTCTCCGACACCTTCCCCCACGCCCTCTCCAACATCCCCCCTCACAGCTGCCCCCACCTCGGCGCTCCCTCCCAACGTTGCTCTGGGAAAGCCTACATACCAGTCCTCCGTTGGTTGGGGGGGGGACAGCTCGAACGCGGTAGATGGCAATCCAACAGGGGTACGGCCACACCCTGTTTTACTGTTCTGAGGGTTTCAGTGCATACTCGATTCGGCACACGTGTATTTTCTGCGCTTCTCCACTCATTTTCTAGAAGCGACGCCCTGGTTTTGCCTAACGCAACGCGCCCGCCGTCCTTATTTTGGTTGCCGTTTGTCTCCGCCGCCGATGAATACAGTACCACTACGACCGCTACTGCACCCACACCGCTGGCGCAAGCTCCGGTGACACCTGGCCATGGTGGGCTGTCGACTTGGAGCGGACGCACACTGTATACGCTGTGCACATTGTCAACCGCCGCGATTGCTGCTCAGGTAAGGTAGTTGAGACGCCCCATCATGCTTTCCATCGAACCCTTGATTTATTGCCTTGCGTCATTGATGGTCGTGACAGTCGCGAAACAAGCGACTATCTATCAACAGCCGCACCAGGTACAGGTACCTGTACCGGCACCAATATTTTCGATTTAAAAAAATTGTTACAAGAAAAAACTAGATGAGCACGGAAAGTGGGAGGGGAAACAAAAGGGTAAGAGTGGGAGGGGAAAGTGTGAGGGGAAAGTGGGAGGGGAAACAAGAGGGCAAGAGTAACAAGAGGATCACGGAATCCAAAGCACGGCAAAAGGAAAGCACTGCATTGTGCACAAACCTAGGAGATTAAACTAAGGAAACTCCTAGGCCACGCCGAGAATGCGTGGAGGCGACAATATTTTCGATTTATGTTCTTCTTTTGAGAATGTATCCGTACCTTATTTGTGCTTCATTAGGACTTTTGCAAGTATCCGTACCGAACGATGTACCCGTACCTTATATGTACTTCATTTTGACTTTTGTAGTCATATCTGTACGGGACTCAGTTTCGACGCTTTATTCCTTGAAGTACAATTAATTACAAAAAGTGCGATTTTCTTACAGTTTTTTGCGCCCCCGGAATATGGGACTGGCAGGTAACCCGAAGAAACTTGTTGTGATTAATCACAAAGATATTGGGCGCTTCCCTTTGCCCAATATGATCCTTCCTTCCCTTACTATAAATCCTGATGATGTAGTGCTTCCCTCTGCCGTGTGTTGGATTCTGTGACCCTCTTTTCGCTCTTGTCCTCTGCAAGTATGGGTATTCTAGTACTTGAACAAAACCGGTCTTGTGGCGTTAAAAAAGGTCAATGCCTGTCGGAATCGGGAACGGATAGTTACAGGCAGGTCGTGCCGGCCCCACAAGGTGGCCGGGTGTGGTGACTAGAGAAGTGAGAGGAGAGAGATGGCGGCCGGCGAACGCACCGGTAGGGCCGGCCGACCGCCACTAATAGGGAATAGTGTACCGCTAATAGCATAACAATAAATACTTGGATGGCAAATAGCTACCTTGTACATAAACACTAGGCAATGGGATGCTATTGCTAACAATGCCGCAACCTTTTTAACTCAAGCAATGTAAAGTTGTGTGCAAATTGGCACAACAATCCATATGCCTTAATATGATGTGGAGAGGGGGTGGGGCATATTTTGGAGCCATGATGACCATATTTCACGAACCCCAACCATACGGTGGGCCTAGCCACCCCTCCTAGTACATATGAAACGCGCTTTGAGGTTGCGGAGCTGCCGGCGGTTATTGCGTCATGTTATTGACTGTGCCGTGCCCTCATGCAGAAGGCACCCTCCTTATCGCGAGCGTCTTCAACTTCTTGTCGCAGTTGACCTTGAGACAGGGTTCATAGTTACCCTAAACCGTATACTGTAAAATCCTACATAGGGGTCATAGAATGCTTAAGTACGCGCATACGGAATTGAAGCACAAAAACGTACCCCCGCTTAATTTCCGCAAGATTTTGCTCTCTGGCTAAAGCGACGCAATAAGTCGACACAGCCTTGTTTTTATTTGCCTTATTTTTTTTCCCATGGCAGAAGCCACCATTCAAAAACGAAACGCAAAATTAATCAAAATCAACTGCCTTTCACCTTTACTGAACGTATTGTTTACAAAAACTGGAAGTTCACCACACGAGCAGTAGACCGATGAAGAAGACTGACACTGTAACGGGCGCCGCTTTGTATCGCGCTATTTCTTATTTTTACCGACATAATTGACGTCGGAACGGGGAACCTGACCTTTCGTGGCGTCAGTTCTCCATTATTATGTGGTTTTTTCAGTCTTTGCTCTCTAATTGCGCCTCTGTTTGCGCCCAAAGAGCGCATATACTTGTTTTCAGTTCGATTTTTCACTATTTTATTCTTTCCTTTTTCCCGAGCGCTGTTTGTGTGTTTCTCTAATACCGAGGTTTTTTATAAGTGGATTCTTTTAATCATGGACCGGAAATGATAAGAGAAAAACAGAAACGAGAAGATAACGTAGTTTGTCCTCACTTGAAAGCGCCTACGGTGCTGAGAATCGAGCTTCTGTCCCCACGCCACACGCAGACCGCCTCCGCGACCTCAAGATCACCGTCGGCTCTGACGCTCCGGAAATTAAGGAGGGTCAAGAGATAGAAAGCGCCACTGCGGTTTGCACTTACCAAACCGGGGAACTGTCTGATGACGAGTACACCTTTACCTGCGAAACTCCCGTGGTTGGGCGTTTCCTCAATATTCAAGCAGTTCCCGGCAACGAAATTCTGACACTTTGCGAGGTGGAGGTGTACGCAGAGCCAGGTGCGTCGGCGCTCGCTTGCTCCCTACCGAAAATTTTCTTTGAAGCGGCTGAGTTGCCCCGCAGCTCTCCCGACCGTAGTTTCGTCGCTATATGTCTCCGCACAAACGATCGTCCCAAATGTCCGAACTGCTGTTTCAAGAATTGATTTGCTGACAACGTTTGCTTGTTTCGATGATTTTGTCTTGCAGTGCTGAAGCGCTCTAGTCTACCCCCAACCCCTTTCCCAACTGCCTCTCCCACCCCGTCTCCGACACCCGCTCCTACTCTCGCCCCCACGCCTGCGCCAACACCCTCTCCTACTCCCTCTCCAACACCTTCCCCTACTCCTGCACCAACACCCTCCCCAACTCCAGCTCCAACACCCTCCCCAACTGCTGCTCCAACGCCCTCCCCAACTCCAGCTCCAACACCTTCCCCTTCTCCCGCTCCGACACCCGCCCCTACTCATTCTCCCACACCCGCCCCTACTCCTGCTCCAACGCCCTCTCCTACTCCTGCACCAACTATTGCGCCAACACCTTCCCCTACTTCTGCTCCAACGCCCTCCCCTACCCATGCTCCAACGCCCTCTCCAACTCCTTCCCCCACACCCGCCCCCACCCTCCCTCTTAACGTAGCCCTGGGCAAGCCTACCTATCAGTCCTCCATTGGGTGGGGCGGAGCCAGCTCCAATGCTGTGGACGGCAACCCAACGGGGGTACGGGGAATCGCACTACATTTTGCTTTGCAAGGACACTGGGCAAAAACCGCACCCTCACCTTCGGAATTTACGATGTCTTTCACGAGACACCAAGTCCATACACCGCACCACAGCATGGTCTTGTTGAACCTGACCCAACCGTACTTTTGCTTTGCGCACAATCCCCAGGATCATGATGATCGCCAATGCACTCACACTGCTGGGTCGAACAGGGGCGACACCTGGCCCTGGTGGGCCGTCGACCTTGTCGTTCCTCACACCGTGTACTCGGTGCATATCGTCAACCGACAAGACTGCTGCTCTGGTGAGGCCCTACGTCAAGCTTATGGAATGCATCGTGTCTTGTTGTCTTCAAAGTGTGGGGTTGGTCGCTAGTAATAGGCATGTCGGATATTGTTCCACTCTGAATCATTTTCGGTCATTTACGAAGGAATTTAGACTATCCTGACAATATTATTTGGTTTAGCTCCCAACTTCCCGGAAAACGAGGCGGGGGCCTGCTATGTGGGGGAGGAAAGTTAATTACGTAGAACATTGGACCAGTACTTAAGCGCCTCAGCCCCAACCGTCGATGAGTCAGCGCGCCTCTGCGCTGGCCGTCTCGGCAGATTGAACTATATACCCTAGAAGCCTAAACCCTAAGGTAGCAGCACAACGTATGATTGTGGAACCTCTGCTGAGAATTTGCCCTATCAGTACTTATACAGTACCGGGCTTGGTCTACAGACAAAGTGCGGGGGGGGGGGGGGGGGGGGGGGGAGGCAACCAGCTAATATAATTGGGACAGCCTTAAGGATTACAAATGTTAACATGTCACGTATGAAAAGCAGCTGTGCAAGTGATGGAAGAGCCCACCTAACAGACAGGAAAGCAAATTTACAGCAAGCAATATAATAATTGGTATGTCACTAGATGAGTGTTCTTTCGGGTATGAAGGAATGCCTACTTTGCGTCTCATTCAAGACGGTTTTTGGGTGGCACCGCGGTCTAGTATCTGACACTGTCCCTCACCTCACCCGCTGCAATTGTTCCGCAGACCGCTTGCGTGACCTGAAAATCACCGTCGGCGATGTGGAGCCCAATGGACTGGGGGAAGAGATTCAAACCGCCACAGCGGTCTGCACACATCAAAGTGGCGTTCTTCCGGATAGCGAATATGCTTTCGTCTGCGACACTCCCGTGGTGGGCCGCTTCCTAAACATTCAATCTGTACCCGGATCGGACATCCTGACGTTGTGCGAGGTGGAGGTGTTCGCTCATCCAGGTGCGCTGTGCCTCGACTCGCCGTGGTTCCCTTTTATGATCTGCTTTGTGTTCAATGCTCGCAATAACGATGGAACAATTATCTGACGTGACTGTTCTCGCGTGTGCGGTGTCCTAACTCAGTCCCGATGAAGACCTCGATGCGCATGCTGTCTAGTGTTGTGTGAGTGCGTCGCCAATGCGTAAAGCGGCGAATGTTCGGCACACATCCAAATTAGTATGCCTTTTGCGGTAACATGATCCGCTACATGTAAAAATACGTCGAGTCCTAAATTGGTTATTGAACAACGGTATTATGAAAACACCGACCCAATGCATCATCAACAATGTGATACCTTTGGCACTTCCACACCAGCACGGATTTGAGAACATCCAAGATGGAAGTGCCCGGACAGCGGGAAGTTGACTTTGTTGAAAAGTGAATACACATTTTCTCGGGAGTGTTTTTGTTTATCTCATTTTGACTGCCTGATATGTGCCCTTATACACGAGTCCTCTCAACAGCCGTACTAGCTGCACTCTCCGACGATAGTATTGGCACTTCACATCTAAAAGATTAATCATCGTGCCTAACATCTTCAGAAGTGGTACACCTTTTGGTGTCATCCCACTAGACAATTGCATGGTTTTCCCACTAAACGGTTTTTCCGCGCGATGACTGTTTATCTGGTTATAACGGATCGCGAAATCACCGGAACTTCGACCTATTTCAGCGGCCCCCAAATGGTGAACCCGCATGCGTACTAAATAAAACAGTTCATGTTAATATGGTTGGGTTGGCTGTCGTCCATGACCCATTTTGTTCATGACCAAAATCTTCCTATCACAAGTTCTGGGTTGTTGATTGCAACCTTGATCATTCCGTGTGCAACGCCTTGCTCTGGCACCGCAATAGGGCAAGGAACACCCGTTCATGGCAATGGGGTACCATTCAACATATGTGCCAATAAAGATGAAAAAGAATTCCAATTGCGACTACGGAATTCCCAAGACTCCACTCGATAGTCGGGCATTCATCTTGATCACGTACATGGCCTTCTCTACTGATCCAAGTGGAGGTGGCATACCGTGAGCTGCACAGGTGTGGGTTTCAAAGAACGAGGGGAGGCCGTAGCCGAGGTTCAAGACGGGGCGGTGGAGGGCTGTTTGGGGGGCGGGGGGGGGGGGGGGGGGGGGGGAGGGTTCTAGAAACGGAGGGAACCACCGACATGAGGGCGCGGCAAATAGTGCCATCTAAGGCGAGGAGGTTGTTGTAAGTAATACCTTATAGTTATTAACTGCAGATAGCTATTCTAAGCTGTTCTGGATATGATTAGTGCATGTCTAGATCGGACATACCGATAACCTTTTTGTATTGGTACAGAGCTGTCGCTAGGCTTCAGCTCAAACACTTCTGTTGTCCCGACACCACGCCTCGGGTTGGTTGTCTCTGTGACTGTCCCTTTGCGTGAATGTGACTGTAACTATGTATGCGTTAGTTACCTTCCTTAGTGATCGTGTGTGCACGGTTTAACAGGTTATGGGCCCCCGCCTCACGTCACTCACGCGCGACAACCTGGTTCGGCGAGCTGCGATCGCCACCTCTCCCGCACAAGGCAAGTTTACATAGATACTTAGTACTTTCACCTTGTAGTCGGCGGTATCGCGAGTATAATCAGCGCTTTAAAAAACCACCCTCCATCCCACCTAAGTCAGCCGCTCGAGGACACCAGACAGCCACCCACACCGACGCACTCGTCGTGTGTGGACAGGGTACATACATGTCCAAGCTAGAGACGGGGGGGGGGGGCGCACTACTTTTGAATACGCATACACAGAGTGCACGACATCCTTAGATTAACGTATTAATTAATATATTATCGTAGCGACTCAGCCGCCACCACCTGCATCGCCCCACCTGCACTGGCCGTGGCCCCGACTTGGCCCCGACTTGGACACACAAAGGGTGCTTTGAGACACCCCGGGGCATCAGGCCGAGGGGTCGGCGGGCATCAGGCCGTCTCTCTGAAACCACTGTTAGGCACACGTCCGGCTAGCGGTTTTTACCGCTGCCTGTTTTTTCAGTTCTTTCTTTTTCGCCCTCTGTCAAAATGGCGCCGAAAACTCGCTATGTCGACTATCCACCCGATTCGCCTCCTGCTTCCCCTGACCTCGGCTCTCCGTAGAGCTCAGTCAGTCCCACCCCCGCTACCCTCGCACTCGTCATGCAGCAAATGGCGCTCATAAACGCCCGCCTGAACGCGAAGTCCGCCGCTGTTGCTCTTGTTGCTGCCCTTGCGGACCCCTCTTTCGCTGTGCGTCGTCGCGATGCGCAGCTCGACTCCCATCGCGATAACCACTCTCTGAACCTCATTGCCTTCGCCCCCCCACACATGCATCTACCTTTTCCGGCGCTCGGCTGAACGCGCAGCCGGCCCACGCTGCTGATGTCGCTGCATCCTCGGTTGGCAACCCCCATGTCGCACACCGCCGCCACGATGCGCACAACGCACCACAGCCTCACGAACTGCCCGCGGAACACCTACCACCACCTCCTCCGTACCCTTCTGCAGGGTATGCCCTCCCGGATCCCGGACCTTTTTCCCGGAGGCACCGCCGCCCAGCGTCCCCGCCTCCCGTGGCCACCCGCACCCTTACGGCCCGCCGCCTACAATGGCCGGCCACGCTCCTTTCCCCGGCGGACCACCGCCTCCCTTCTCCGGTGGGCCACCGCCTCCCTTCTCTGGCCGGCATTCGCATCCTACACAGCGTGATGGGTACACCACCCGTGGCGGCCGTCGCCCCACCATTGACCCGGTGGTCATCGGCCGCGCGGCCCACGAGGCCACCGGTTTCGACAAGGACGCCCTCAACCGGTCCATGAAGATGTCGGTCCCTACCATGGGGCCCACCACGAACTTCAAGCAGTGGAAGAGGAACTTCCTTAATTTCCTCTCCATCAAGGCCACTTACCTCATCCCACAGCTTGCCCTCCGCGACTCGGGCGTAAGGTTAGACGAACCGGCGCAACACTACGCCTACACCGTGCTGCTTCATGCAGCTAGCGCGAACCAACGCGCTGACCATGCGATGAAGTGCGTCTCCCTAGCACGTCCTGACTGCGCAGCGGCAACGTGGGACATCCTGTGTGAACGTCTCGGCAGTTGGTCCTTTGCTCGCTCCTTGTCTCTGCTTGACAACTTGATGGTCAGACAACGCCCCGGACAGTCACTCAGTGACTATGTCCACTACATTCGGCACACGTTCGACGACTGCAACGAGACCTTGTCAAATGGTTGATGGTTCCGCTGCCATTCACCCTCACAACCTCGATCTCCTCATGCTGCGCGGTATTTCAAGCACCGGCCCACACGGTCATGCCAAACAGTGCGTCATCAACGCGTTCGAGACAGACTACATGTTGTCCGTTGATGACGTGATGGCCAACATCCTCCACTTGGCGCACAATATGGACGAGGACGACGCCCCGGCCGCAACAACTCCCCACACCTCACCGCCTCCCATCTCCGCCTTTGTCGCTGCTGGCCGCGGTTCACACAACGGTCGAGGCCACCCCCCACGTGTGCCTCGCGGTGGTCGCGTCCTACCCAGCAAGTGTACTGCCTGCGGCAGCCCGACCACATCTTGTCCTCTTGCACTGCCCCGGATGACGCTCTCTTGCGGTGGACACTCGCGAAGCGCAAACTTATCATTCAAAAGTACGGCACCCCTGGTGGCTCTCACTCTACGCACGCCGCTGTGCTGAGCGACGTCCCCGCCGATGACTCTTACAGTTTGCCCACCCTCGAGGAGTGCACGGATGAATACGATGACACCGAGGTGAGTGTGCCTTTCAGCTCTGTAGCCTTCTCCTCTTCCCTAACCCCCGGTCGTAACCTCTCACTGTATTGGGTAGTCGATTCCGCGTGCTCGATCAACCTCACCGCGTTTAAAGGCGATTTCGTACGATTCACACCCCCCTCCGCTCCCTCGCGCGTTGGAGGGGTTGGTGTTGACGTCAAGGGCAGTGGCTCCGTCCGGATTTCAGTCAGACTTGCTTCTAGCTTGCTTATTCACCGCACTGTGCATGCGTTGTACACCCTTGACTTGTCATCTCGCTATGCTCAACGCATCGGCCGATTGCTTAGTGTCAGCTAGATGCAGACCCACAGCGGCTGTGAAGTCATCTTCCCCTCTGACTATGACACTGGTATGCTTGTGGTTCCCATAGGAATGGGTGTGCTAGAGCCCTCCGGAAACGGACTCTACCTCCTCCCCCACCAGCCAAAGATCCCCCCATGTACCTCCATAATGACAGTGAATGATCCCTCCCCTAGTGTTGCCCTTGCTGCCCAGTGCGACCCTATCCTGTGGCACCGTCGGTTTGGACACCTAAACATGCAAAGCCTGCGAGCCCATCACACGCACGGTGTCCCGACTAGCCATGCGTTAACCAGCTCTGTAAAAAATGTCTCTTGCGACTCATGCTTGTTACACAAAGCCACAGCTGCACCGCGCAACACCGTTGCCTGCGCGAAACCTTCCCGTCCCCTCCTCAACCTATCCTCTGACCTATGGGGACCAATCAACGTCCCCTCCCCACATGGCCTCCGCTACTGCTTGCTCGTCATTGACCACCACACCCATTACATGTGGGTGCGGTTTCTCAAGTCCAAAGACGATGCGTGTTTGGAGTTGAAAACCATCCTCTTGGACATCAAGCACTTGCATGCACGTTATCACTCCCAATCGAGCGCGCTTGCACCAGTCATAAAATTTGACTCGGACTCTGTCTTTGAGGCTGCAACAACCCGCCAGATATGCGCACATCTCGGCGTCGGGGTCCAGTTCTCTGCCCCATACGCCCACCACATGCTCGGCAAAGCCGAGCGTCCTTGGCGTACTATCCGGGACAATGCGTCGGCGATGCTCCACAGTATGGCCGTTCCCAACTCCATGTGGTCATGCGCTATCATCACTGTTGTGTACCTCCGCAACCGCACGTACAGTCGCTCAGTCGGACCCACTGGTGGCATCCCCCTCACCCTCCTCACGTCGTCAGTGAGGAGGGTGCAACGCCCAGGCTTGCAACGCCCAGTCCCCCCAGTGGCAAGCCGCTATGCAGTTGGATTACTCTTCACTCATGGACAACGGCACTTGGGAACTCGTTGACCCTTCCCCGGGTCGCATGGTAGTTAACAACATGTGGATCTACAAAGTCAAGTCTGACACCGCCGGTGACGTCTCCCGCTTCAAGGCGCGGTTCGTCGCCAAAGGGTGTAGCTAACGCGATGGACTAGATTACACTGAGACGTTCTCTCATGTCATCCGCATGGCTAGCCTGCGTTTCTTCATGACCTTCGCAGACGCCCGCGACCTTGAGCTTTACCAACTTGACATCGACACCGCGTTTCTCTACGCACCCATTAAGGAAGACGTGTACATCCGCCAGCCCCTTGGCTTCAGCGATGGCACGTACAAAGTGTGTCACCTCAGGCTCTGCCTATACGGCCTGAAGCAGTCCCCCCGCGAGTTAAACATGCTCCTCCGTGCATGGGTCGTCGACAATGGGTGGCAACAGTGCGTTTCTGACCCTTGCATCTACATTTTCCGCACCGGCCACGTCTTCGCCATGATCGCGTTGTACGTCGATGACATCCTTGCAGCCTGATGATACCGCATGGCTTGCATCGTTCAAGGCCAAGCTCGGAGAACGGTTCAAGATCAAGGACCTCGGCGACCTCTCCCAATTACTCGGCATGCACATCACCCGCGACCGCTCGGCACGCACCATCTCCTTGGACCAATCCAAGTACTTGCGCGACATCCGCGCAAAGTACGGCATGACCGACGCTAAACCGTTGTCCCTTCCCATGGGCCCCGGCTTCCTCGCCGGCCTCGCGCACATGTCCTCGCCCTATCTCACCGGCGTGGCCAAGGATGTTTACCCAAGCCTCATGGGCAGTTTCCAATACGCGGCCGTTTGCACGCGCCCCGATGTCTCCACGGCGTTGAGCATCCTCGGCTCAGCCCAAGCCTCTCCCACGGACGCCCACATGCATGCTCTGAAGAAGGTCCTTCGATACCTCCATGGCACCATCGACATGCGCCTGACGTTGGGGGGGGGGGGGGGGGGGGGGGGGGGGGCACGGACCACAATCTCTAACTCACATGCTTTGCCGACGCTAAATGGGCAAACGACAGCATCACCCGCAAGTCCCGTTCGGGCTATCTCTTCACACTCGGACGCGGGCCCATCATCTACAAGTCCAAACAACAGACATGTGTGGCCCGATTCACGTGTGAAACTGAGTACTACTCTGCGGCGGATGCCACCAAGGAGGGACTCCACCTCCGGCAACTTATGGGGAGATCTTTAACGCCCCCATCATCGAAACCACCACCATCTTGGAGGACAACCAAAGCGCCATTGCGTACTCCCGGAACGCCTTGGTCAGCGAGAAGACCAAGCACAACGGTCTGAAGTGGCACTTCCTCAAGGACCACGTGGAGCAGGGAACCATCAAGTTGAGGTACCTCCCCACCGACCAAATGGTGGCTGACATGTTCACCAAGCCCCTCCCATGACAAGGACTCACAAGACACCGAAGTGCAATTCTTGGAGGACAAGACCCAATGCAACGCTTCATCCCGTAGCAACCTTCAGGGGGAGTGTTGTAAGTAATACCTTATAGTTATTAGTTGCAGATAATTGTTGTAAGCTGTTCTAGATATGCTTATTGCATGTCTAGATCGGACATACCGATAACCTGTTTGTATTGGTACATAACTGTCGCTAGGCTTCAGCTCTAACACTTATGTTGTCCCAACACCACGCCTCGGGCTGGTTGTCTCTTTGAATGTCCCTTTGCGTGACTGTGATTGTAATTACGTATGCGTTAGTTACCTTCCTTACTTATCTTGTGTGCACGGTTTAACAGAGGTTGAGGGAGAGCACGAAGTGCTCGCCGATAATGAGGCCTCGAATGGCGCGGAGACGGTGGGAACGAGTGAGAGGGGAGCGGCGGAGGGAGGATGTGAGGGCGATAGATTGGCGGCGGTGTTCGCGGCAATGTTTGATGAACAAGAGATCGAGGTGGCTAGTTACGTTCCTAGTACTCGATAGGGTTTTTTGAGGAGATAGACGGGAGCGGGATGGGTATTGTGTTTACGTGTATTGTCTTTACATGAGGTGGGGCAGGCAGTGTTTGACAAGGAGGGCTTCGTCGACATGCGAGGTAGCGTCGCTGTCTCATCATGCTATATGATACGTCAAGCGGTACGTTTCAGCGTCATCGTCGAGACCCGTATATTTGTTATAAAAGCAAAACATTTGTAGCTGTATTTTAAGGTTTTAGGTCGTACCGGTAGCGGTGCTAAGACCGCCCGCGAATCCATGGCCGGGGTACGCTTCCGTTGGTGTATGGTCCGGGTTACTAGCGAGGACGGGGGGCTGTAGCCCCGGCTAGCGACTATGAACCATTAAGGAAGGGCTCGAGGAAAGAGGGGGGTGAATAGCATTGAAGTGTACGAGTGCGTTTAATGTCTATACGAGAGGTGTGGCCGTAGGGTAGAGTAACTTAGTTTGCGTTAGGTAATCCATAAAGTTGTTCACATGTCAAAAAAGTCAATCCCACCGTCACTAAGCATAGTTACATTTCGAAACACTAATAAAGTAATACTGACCCGTTAAAGGTGCATGGGTCGGGCACTCGAATCAGCTTACCCCCCGACCGTCTTAGCCACGGGCTTGGCCACCCCATGAGCGACAAACTCGTGGAAACCAGGCCCGCTGAATAGCGGGATTCATCCACCTCTTCCTAACCGAGCTCTGCTCACCCCTGTCAGTGGATCCGTAGATACATCAAACGGTACACACTCTAAGGCGCAGCTTTCCCCAATTCGAGTTCTATCCTCCCGACAGCTTCCGCGCCACCAATTTCAAATCAAATACGAAAACAATGACACTGTACTACTCAGCAACAAAATTACACATCACTTACAAAAAACTTCTCACGGGTACGGCACACTCCACCGCGCCTCGCCGAGCGTCCGGACGTTCTTGTCCGCCCCCCCCCTCCCCCCCCTTCCCCCCAAACGGAAAGTCTAGGTCTCCCCGAACATGGTCGTGTGTCGCATGCACACGTTCACCACCACAAACCACCACGTCAAATACCACGCGACACACCACTCTATCTAACTTTTTCGCTACCTATGTCGACCATGTCAGCCTCTCACTCTAACTTCCATGCGCCACTTATTAGCATGCCGTGATGCGGGATCGACCCGCGACCTATCCCACTGGCGGGAACCCCACCCCCCGTAGCCGCCTCAAAAAATCCCGTAAACTCGCCAAAGCCTTCCGACGCTGCAGCAAAAAACGCGCCCCCTTCCCCTTGCCCAATTCCTCCTCCACACCACTGAATATATGTCCCCCAATACCATCAAACACAAATGCCAAGAACGCATTCGCCACCTCCTCCACGTGGCCACTACGGTCAAAATGAAAAATAAAACTCGCGCCAACACCGCCTACCACGTAAACCCGAAATTCTAGCACCGCCTACTCAAAATCAAAAGCGGCCTACTCCCCAAAAGCGACACCACCTCGGCCCTACACAAAATCACCCACCCAGATATATCAATCGTAGACACCCCCCATGATGTCATAGCCGCCGTAAACGTCCACTTCGACAAAGAACTAGCTTGCGCCACCCCACAGGACCTCCCCCTCCCACCGTGGGAAAACCCGGACAGCCCCAACCTATTCGTAATCGAACCACGCGGTGACCCGTCCGTCACCCTAGCCGACATGACAACTTGTGACACATTCGATAAAACGGCCAACTCAATAGGCACCTGCAAAGCCCCCGGCCGTGACGGCATCCCCAATGAAATCATGAAATTCCCACCCAACGCGACTCGCTCCGCCCTCTTCTCCCTCCTCTCCCATCTCGCCACAAGTCTTATACCCCCCCCCCCCCCCCCCCCGACTGGTGCCAAAGCACCACATGCCTAC
>JAPMLY010000027.1:0-255000 GCA_026401115.1 Tetraselmis chui
AAAAGGGTGGGTTGTCCTGATCCGCCTCCCCGCCCCACTGGTTCCTCATTGCCGACTTTCCACTTGCCGCTAGCCACAGCTCTGTCGTGGATCTTCCAAAACACCTCAGGAGGGACTCGAAACGTCTCACGGAAAAGTCGGCGGCGGTAACTCGTGTACTCGCGATTCAGGAATTGCTTCCATGGCATGACCTTGCCTAGTTCTACGCTGGGGGGCTGATTTCTGATGGCGTTGAGGCCAGCAAAACCGTCCTCCTTCCAACAGTATTTGCGTTGTGCGGTCTCGGCCTTACGCTTCCGGCCACGCGGCTCTGCAATGTTCTGAGCGTGCTGCCTCGCTTTGCGCGACGCAACGGCTGCCGCTGCCAGTGTCATAGCCAGGGCAGCTACAACAACGAGAAGTAGAAGTTTGCGTTTGTGGGTGGGGTCGAAGTTGTGAGTTGCACCGGCGCCATCGCACAGCGCCGCAAATGCGACCAGCGCAATCACGGAGGCAACGTTGAGGCGCATCGTGCACACGCACTCGCAAACGATAGCGGTTTGCGGCTGCGAAGCCGAGGGGGGTGCGTGACAACTGGGCAGCACGTTTGACTGCTTCCGGGGGGTTCCGCCGAGTTTGAAAAACAGCAACGCCGTTGAGCTGATGCTCGTCATGTTTGAATTCGCGCGCCGGGTGCACGCGCGGGTGGTGATGCGCTGGATACTCCTACATATATTCGTACGGGTACTGGTACGGTACAGGTACGGATACCGGTACTCGTACTAGTTGTGTCCATGAAACTTCGATTTCATTTTCTGAACCTGGGTTTACGTAACAGGCCGACGTCAGCACATCGCTACGCGAACGATAAAGTTCCGTACAAAAAAGCGAAAGTCGATTTCGTTTTCTAAACTTCAGCTTCATCGTCATTTTGGGTCCCTTGAATATGGGACTGGTAGGTAATAAATATATCTTACAAGACAAGGCAGTGGAAACCACCGAGCAAAACGAATGAGGAGGGAAAAACCCCACAAGCCTAAGCCCGAGGAACAGAAAGGCATGACACAACATCAACACCGCTCTCGTGTAGAGCGTCGCGAAGATAGGAACACAAAGTACCATGAAGAGCAGCAGAAGGGGGTTGCATTAGTTCTCGCCGCACATAGCCCCAAAAATGTCGGAAGGGGATAGAAGTAGACCGATCAGCGAAATGTTGCATGCGGACATAAGTGTTAGAACGCAATGAACAAGAGTCTATACAACACCCATGCCAGGGAAGTGACGAGCTACCACCAAAATAGTCGGGCGATCAACCAACTCACCCGCCATGGGCGCCAGACGGCCCCCATCCTCTAGAGCGAAGGCATAGGAGTCATGGACCGACATAACCGAAGGCGTGCCAAGCAAAGCGGAATTGTTCAGGTACGCATCGAGTTTGCTTGGTTGAGCTCCCAATGCAAGACTGCCCGGGAGTGGGAGACGAGCACTTGTGTGAGGAACATTGGTGTTCGTGCGAGCACTTGTGACCGTCACATCAACAACGGTATGACGGTGTGGAGCCCTGAAGTCTAGCCAAACCGCATCCCCATGTTATGAATACAATCATGCAACAATACATTGCCGGACATTGTACATGTACTCGCTCCCAACCTGATCCGTACTTTTTCTATCGGAAGGACGTACAACGTGGGTACGTCCTTACCGCAATTTAGGTAAGGTTAGTGATGCGTAATGCCGTATCAGTATCTCCCGGTGCGTAAAGGTACGCACAATTAGGCTAACTAGCGAAATGACACACTAGTATGATTTCCCGAGAGACGCACGACGCGCTAGTCTAATTTCCCGAGAAAGACAAGCCGCGTCGCTAGTCTGTCCAGACCGTTACTAGAACCCTGGCACATGACACGAGACCCAAGCGAGGACAAGATCAAGCTAGCAAGGCTGGAGCTATTTAAGCTTAGTGCGATAGAGGGAGGTGACAAGACCATTTTAACAATTCCTTTGCTCATTTACAATCTACTGTGAAACATTGAACAATCATACATCTTTCTAATCTCCTTTCCATGTGCACTTTCACATGAAGCATCAGCAGCATGCAAGGACTTTGAACATATTTGTGTCTACATTTATGTGGCGGTTAGCCTCGTCAAGCTAAACGCTAGCACAAATCAGTTCTAATCTGTCTAGTTCTATCGTTGCAAGATGGCAAAATGATGTTGTCGAGAGGCAATGGTGAAAGATGCTTCACTGCTGTACTTAAGCAGTATATATTGTAAGTGAACAATGGAATTATTAAATGGTTCTGTCACCTCCCTCTACTGCACTGGGCTTAAATAGGTTTTTGCCCAGATTGCTTACGCATGCAAGCTACGCTTACGTGTCAGGCGTTAGGGTTGTCTAACCGTCGTCATCTGTCATGAGACGCGGCCTGCCTAGCATTGGGTTTCACGACGCGGCCTCTTCTGCATCGAAGAGCTCGCTCTGGCGCGTCATCTGGCTAGTTAGATTAATTATGCATATCTGAACGTACCGGGAGGTACTGGTCGTACTGTAGCATCAGCACCCTTACAATATTGCAGTAGCGACGTACCCACGTTTGTACGTCCGTCCTGTGGAAAAGCACGAATTGGAATCCGTAACGACTACATGTACAATGTCCTGCAATGTACTGTTGCATGACTGTACTCGTCACACTCGTACCCTCCCCCTCTTGATAGTTCAATGAGGCCGCCGCGAGGCTGACCTCCGTGGTTCTTGGCTCCTTTACTGAAGCAGTTACTGGGACTCAGGAATGCGCGATGGATGAGCGTGCATGAAGTCGATGTACGCCTGAGTCTTGGCAAACTTGTGCCATTGGGGCGTCTCCAAGAAATCTTGTAACGCTGTGGTCCGGTGTACTTCGTTGAACCGGTGCCAGACATGTGGAATGTCGTCATCACTGAAGTGTGTCATGAAGAGCAGATATTTGCCTCGTCGCCCAGGTAGCGACTTGATGCACACAGCGGAGATGTGCGATATGCATGACTGTCACCCACCCCACCCTACCCACATGCCCACCCGCCTTGTTGCTGCTGACGAAGGTCTCTCGCCCGATTCCCTAACCTCGTGTCCAGCCATCCTCCCACCTGAGGTTCTCCCCCCCACGCTACGACCCCCCGCACACAAACCCGACTTTATCCGCCTCCTCGAACCTCGATTCGTTGGCCACACAAACGGTCGCCGCCGTTACGCATCCATCAAAAAGATTCAGATAGGGGAATGGAAGTACTGCACGGACAACAACCTCTCCCACACAGCTAACCTCATACGTGCCAAATACGCACCCCTTGCAAACGCTATCCGTAGCCAATGGCAAGGCACAGTGGTTGACATCCTTCCCATCGTCATGAGCCGCACAGGTACACCGCACTCCTCCACCATCACGAGTCTCACCTCCCTACTCACCGCCCGCACCGACCCTCCTGATAAACTCGTCTCCAAAGCACGCCTCGACACGTCTCGCATCCTTGCACAGCTCCACACGCATACTGTCCAATGGCTGCATCAACTCCTACTCATATACCGCATCAAGTCCCGCACGACCTCCCGCCGCGCCTCCGCACATTGCCCCTTCGCACGACCCTAACTGCACGCAGCCCTCGCCTCTTCTTGCACACCTCCCCGGGGGGGAGTAGAACCCCCGACCCCCATTGGAGAGGTTAGATTTAGGTGGTTAACGGTCTAGCCCTGACTTGTAAGTTCCATGTATGGCATAGTTGGGAGGGCCCAAGGACAGTAGCCGACGCATCCGGCTTTTGGTGAAAAACCGGCGCATACGGTACATGTTGTAAACAATTTCAATTTCAATTTCAATTTGTGCGATATGTCAAACTCCTCGTCGTCTCTTTCAGGTACAGTCACCGGGACAGCTGGTCGTAGTGGAGCGGTAGAGCACGGTCGCAAGTTGTTAACATGGAACACAGGATGTAAGCGTGCTGTCGCTGGTAGTTTCAATCTGTAACTGTGTTTCCCAATCTGCTCCTCCACTGAAAAAGGGCCGAGCTGTCTGTCTCTGAGTTTCCGGTTCGGTTGTCCTCGCAGAAAAAGGTTTGCTGTGATGACTGACACTTTGTCTCCCTTAGCGAAGTGTGGCGCTTTAGACGGTTCTGTGCGTGCTTGCATCTCATCCTTGTGTAGCTGTACCACTGAGCGTACCAGGGTGTGTACTTCCTGTAACAATATCAACCGTTATGTTGCGTCTTGCGAAATTGGAATTGAAGGTCGCATGCTGAATAGCAGGTCATGAGGCTCCTCAGGAGAGAACCCAAAGTTAGCCTCGAACGGTGTGTGCTCAATTCCGAGTGCACGCGAAGCGTTGTACGCAAATTCCACTTGTGGTAATAGCGTTGTCCAATCAGAGCCATCATAGCAACAGAAGCAACGAAGAAGCTGCTGAAACGTGCTGTTCACTCGCTTTGTCAAGCCGTCCGTTTCTGGATGTCGACTGGAAGACATGTTCAGGCGCGTTCCGAGGCGTCTCCAAAGTGTCTGCCATAAGGCACTGACGAATTTCGGGTCGCGGTCGCTGATCAGCACACGGGGCAGTCCATGTAAGCGGTAGACTCCCTGTAAAAACAAAGTTGCAGTTTCTTCGGCAACAATCGACTCTGCACATGGCAGAAAATGGGCCATTCGAGTTAGATGGTCTACTACAATCAGCACACTGTTAAAGCCATTGCTCTCAGGCAAGTGTGTCAAGTAGTCAAGACCAGCTGTATGCCACGGTCTGGGTGGAACTGGCAGTGGGTAAAGAGTCGCAGCCATCTGCGGTCGAATCTTTGCTCGTCGGCACACGACGCAGCGTTCACAGAAATCTTTCACGTCTTGGCGAATTCGTTTCCACCAGAATCTGTCGAGTGCTTTAGCAAGAGTGCTAGCAACTCCTCTGTGACCAGCGGACGAACTTTCGTGCGGCTCTGTGATCAATCTCAGTCGGAGCTCGGAGCTCGGTGGTATACAGAGGCGATTGAGGCGCCAAAAGTATCCGTCTTTGGCTTCTATCCGGCTGTCTTTCGTCCACTCACCCTCGTCCCCATAAAACGAGTCTTGTGAGAACCCCTCGCGAATGAGATCAGCGAACTCAGGGCTCAGCTGCAGCGCGTGAACAGTTAGTAAATTTAACTGCGCGTCTTCAAACAGCAGCTGGGATTTCCGTCGTAATTTTCGATCTGACGGAACCTCGCCATCCCAAAATAAGGGAACTGTGGCCTGAGCTACGAAGTCTGGACACCGGCTTAACGGGTCAGCTTCGTTCGGAGCTCCCTTGCGATATGCAAGTGTCATCGAGCCCACAAACGGTTGCAAATCCCGCAGGTATCTTGCTTGCCGCTTGTTCAGCCTGTTGTTCGGTTGCCTGAGCAGATGTCGTAGTGTGTCGTGGTCTGTTACGACAAGGAACTTAGAGCATCCTTCAAGATAGCACCTCCAATGCTTGACAGCTTCACATACGGCCAAAGCTTCTAAGTCGTACGCAGAGTAAGTGTTACCACGCTCAGCTGGATTCAGCTTACGCGCCCAGTAAGAGACTGGTTGAAGACCTCCTCCTTGGTCTTGCAACGTCTCCTCCTTGGTGAACGTCGCGTCCGAGCCGACCTCCGGAAGGATCAGGCATGGCGCGGAAATGAGCCGTAACTTGAGAGTCTCAAAGGCTTCCAAAAAGGCAGGCGTCAGCGTAACCTTCTGTGGCTGGGACTTCCGCATTAAGTCCGTCAATGTAGCCGTAAGGTCGCTAAAATGGTGTATAAATCTGGCATAGAAGTTGCATAATTGTACGAAACTGCGAACCTCCTTCTGCGTCTTGGGCACTGGCCAGTCTGCAACGGCCTCGACTTTCTTTGTGGAAACCGAAATTTTACCGGCCCAGGTACTCCATCTCTTGCAGTCCGAAGAAGCATTTCTTAAGGCGTAATTTTAAGCCTTCTTCCTTAAAGCGTTGTAGCACGAGACGCAAGTGCTCCAGGTGCTCCTCCATAGTTCGACTGTAAATGCAAACGTCATCCAGGTAGACTGTCACGAACTTATGTAAAAAGTCGCGAAGAATGTCATTCATCATCCGTTGAAATGTAGCCGGTGCATTGCACAGGCCAAACGGCATGGCGACCCATTCCATTAAGCCATCAGGGGTCTGAAAAGCCGTCTTGTGAACGTCCTGGTCACGCACTCGAACTTGCCAGAATCCAGAGGCGAGGTCGAGGTGTGTGTAAAAAGTCGCGTCCTTAAGTTCGTCCATAGTATCATCCACACGCGGAAGTGGGTAAGCATCTTTACGCGTAACCTCGTTAAGGCCACGGTAGTCAATGCACAGACGTAGCGAGCCATCAGCTTTCCGCACAAAAAGAATTGGCGAGCCGAACTCACTGTAGCTGGGACGGACCAGACCAGCCTCCACTGCGTCTTTGAGCTGTCGATTTAGCTCAGCGCGCTCTGCGGGTGACAATATGTTCAGACGTTGGCGTCGCATCGGGCCAGTTGTTTCAATGGGATGATCCCACTGTCGGCTTACATGAGGAGAGTCGACAGGTTGCAGTCACTCCGGGAAGTCATCGAAGAGTAACGACCGGAAGTTGTCACGTTGTTCTGCAGTTAGCTCCTCTCCAGTGTGAAAGTCTGTCGGTTGTTCAGCGGCTGATGTAAGTTCAATGACGTAAAATTCAGCATGACGTCCTCTGTTGCGGCGCGTCTTGCGCATGAGTTTCTGAACTTTAGTAGACGACAGCAGCAGACACTCAAGGCGTCGTTCCTCGAGTGTAGTCTCCACAGCTGTGCCATCCATCAGTGTAAAAACCTTGGTTGTACCAAACTGTAAAGAGGCCTTTTCGTCATCAAGCCATGGTAAAGTGATAAACCCAAGATTAAATCAGCTGTACGTAAATCACGTAAGACGTAAAAAGTCCGGTGAAATTCGTGTCGAGCCAGCTCAAAAGTGACATCACAGACTGTTGAAGAAGCCACTCGTTGTCCGTTGGCAAGTCGAACTGGGGTCTTAGTCGCAGACTTCCGAGTCTGTAAAGCAAAACGTCGTACGAAGTCCTTTAACACAAAATCAAGCGTCGCAGCGCAGTCCACTAATCCAGAAATTTGGTGTCCGCCATCAGGAGTTTTCACAATCAACTCAGTTCGAATTAGAGGGCGAGCTTCCGTGAGGTCAGTCACTAGGGCTGTAGCTGGCGAAGAAAATTGTTGCAGCGTAGCGATGGACGGTTCCGCGATGTTTGAAGGTACATGTACCGAGTTGGGTTGATCAGATGTTGTAGGTGTTGTCGAGTCGTAAAACGCACAATCTGCGTCGACTAAGCACAGCTGTACATGCCAAGGAGATGGAGCAACCACCTCCTGTTGCGCTGGGTTCTCTAGTGACTGACGAGTAAAAAGTTGTGTCCTCGCTGGGAATTCTTGATAGAGTTTCAAGTTCTTAGTCACTTGAGTAAATTTCGCCCATTTCAGTAGTACAAAAATAGCCATCGTAGATGTCGGAGATGTTCGACGACAATCCTCAAAATGCTGCGCAATCTGCTCAGCTAGCTCCCACGGTGGGTTGATGTACACCCGTTCTCCTGTCAAGTCCCTCTCAAGAATCGAGTCACTCGGCGAACAGTGAGGGAAGTCACCGTGCGAGTTTAGACCTTCATCATCCGCACATCCCTCCAATGTGAAGTTGAATCGTGCATGCAGAGGGTCAAAGACTGAGTCAACCAGTTTCCAATCAATTGAACGTCTGGTTACTGGTTTACGACTCTGTCTCTGCTTAGTCTGACGACGACGACCTGCTACTAGCGTTGCATGAGTCGCGACTGTAGTCGATGGAGATGCCGAAGGTGTTTCGACGACCTCTGTCGCTAACAATGTCTCAGAACGAACAGTAGATGTAGCCGGCTGCTCCAGTTCGTTGGTAGAACAGCCTTGCCACCATCATTGCTTCTTAGACTCCATTGGTGCCTTGCCCTTCCACTCCGGGCATTGGAACAGTCGGTGTCCCTTCTTGTGGCACTTGAAGCAGAGTCCCTCCTCCATATGACGCTTACGTTCCTCAGGTGTCATCGCTTTTGTGAGTGTGTTGAAATCATCGCGGCCAGATGTTTGACCACGTCCACCATTGTTGCCTCCACCACGTCCACGTCCGCGGCCACGACCACGGCCACCTCTATTACGCTTCCAGATCTTAGAGGCTTCGTCGAGAGGGTCCTCAAGGTTGCGCTTGCGCGTAGGCTGGGCAGATGGGCCAGCAGTAGACCTCATATTGCCGAGTTCCGGCGAATCTGTAACGACGTCATTCAGGAAGTTTTGCAGCTCCACCAGAGTAATCAGGTACCCCTTCTAAGCTCGGTGTGACTTCGCCAGGTTCTTCAACGTAGACTTCGCTAAGCCGTTAATGAAGCGCACACACTGAACATCTGCTGTCATGTTCTGACGAGACCGGCGTAAGAAGTCGTTGTACTACTTAGTGTAGAACGCGTAACTCATCGTGTTGCTCTGCGTAAAGCTGAGCAAAGCGTTAATCGCGTCGTCGTGAATGTTCGGAAGAAACGTTGTCTTGCGTAACTCCGTAACAAGCTCGTCGTACGTAGATGGAATAGCAGCCTGAGCTTTCCGGTTCAGCCACCACCCATTCAGATGTCCTGAGAACTGTGAAGTAACCCATATAACTAAGTCGTACGACTCAACCGCAATCCCAAGCATTAGAAAACGCCGAGGCTGAGCTTCAAGCCAATCCTCTAGTTCATTAGCTTCTCGGCCATTCTGCAACGGTGAATTAATTGCAGCCTTACGCTGAATCTCCGTGAGGGTAACTGGTAGTCTAGCCAAGTTCTGGGTAGGCATCGGCATTCCCACACGTAAATCTGTAGGCCCTTCACCAGTCAGCCGATTAATGTGTCCACGAATTAACAGCCAGACATGACCAGAGTCGACCGTCGTAAACCGGGAGTGCATGTGGAACTGTCTCGGGATAGACGTGTCGTCTTGCAGGACTAGAACGTGTTGGTAGACTGCTCGGAAAAAGGTTTCCCATTGAGTCACGTAACCGAAGTGAAGTAACTCACTCTTGTGCTTCTTAGCACGAAGTAACCCCGTCTGAGCGGGCGTAAGATTCAGACCATCAATGTTGATTGTTTCCGGGACGACGTAAGTGCCACCCGGACTAACTGTCGACTGTGCTGGAACAACCTGCTCAACCTGAGCAGGTGTGCGTAAGTTGTTCGTAGCAAACAGGACAAGAATAGAAGCCGATTACACGTAAACAAGTTGTCGTCCTTGAGGTAGCGTAACTCGGAAAGGAGCGTCACTCAACAGCGTTAAATCATCCGGTGTCAGAACGAGACCGGTTTCCTTGCGTGCCTTATTTGCAGGTGACCTCAAGTTTTTGAGCGGGATAATTGGTCTGAATGGATGCTCTAGTGCCCACCCCTGTATCTATTGCAAGGTTAAAAAGGCTCTCCTCCATTTAAAGGTTTCAGAGCGCTTTGAGACTGGTCGGACACATTCCGTGGATAAAATGGCGCCCAGGACGCTGGAAGAGCAGATCCAGCTGGCCCATACTCCACCTGAAAAACCTGCACATGAGCCCAGTGTTGAGAGCTGCGGTTGCCATTCTGGAGCATCGTGCGCGTCAGGTTGCGCAGACGATGGCTGCCCATCTTATTGCTGCCCTGCCTGTGAGAAGAAGATCGGACCAGATCACAAGGAGCCCAACCGGCTGCCCCTCCCAGGGAAAACTAAGCCTGGGCCGGATGACTACGGCGTCACGATGAGGAGGACTGTCAACCAGAAGCATTACGGGACAATGCTGAAGCCCTTGCTCGGCCTTCAAATCCAGTCGTACATCTTCGACATCCTCCATTGCAAGCTGCGCGTCATCCCCCAGATTTTCAAATGGACAGTGACGCATAATGTCGATGCTGAAAAGCTTGACAAGGTATGTGATAAATGCTTCAGCGTATTCACGATTTTTTTTATTCCATGAAATTTACATGGTTGATGTTATTTAAGGATAAGGACAGCGTCATGTACCAGTGGTCCAAGCAGCTGTGGAGTCAGTTTTGCTACTGGCATCATCTCGTCGGCACAGTCGGCTGCGCCGACGATCAGCCGTCGCGTGATGCCCATGCCGAGGAGGTGAGGGAGCAGGCGGAGCAGTTCATGGAGACCTTCATCATGAGGGCATCGGAGAAGCACGTGACGGTGTACATGCATATCATGCAGTGTCACTGTCACGAGCTGATCAAGCTGCATGGGTCACTGGATAAGTTCTGTAGCCAGGCTGCAGAAGCCATCCATCAGGAGACCCGGTTTGCAGCGTTGAAACGCAGCGATCGACATGTCGACAACGTGGCCGCGCAAGTCTTCTGTCGCGTCCGGATCTGGCAGGAACTGCTCTATTTGAAGGGGCTTCCAAAGACATGGAGAAAGCCCCGTCGCCTGCATGCTGGCCGCAGCAAGGCAACAGCGGAACAGCGTGATGCCATGATTGAGCAGGTCATGTTCGAGCACCAAAACAGGCCGGATGGGCTGAACGACGAGCTAATCCGCAGACTGTCACGCTTGGAGGATGAAATTTTGGAGGCGGAGCAAGAGCCGACTGGCATCGTGCCAATGCACACTCCAGGTGAGGATGACATGTGCAGCAATTCAGACTCAGACTCAGATGACTCAGATGAGGATGAGGATGAGGATGACAATGAGAGCAGCGATGATGAGGGCGACTGGAGCCCGAACATCACCTCCAACCGGCTCATGGGATGTATGGATGGAGAGGGTGATGGCGTGTAAAATGTCATGCATAGATTGCGCGCATCATGCGGGGGTGCAATGCAGAGTTGAACATTTTTATGTTCACTTTCTTCATCAGATTGTAGCTACTTGTAATAATATATAATATCTATAACATCGTCGAACTGCCGCGCTTGTTAAAGCAACATGTGTATTCATAGACGCGAACAAGATTTTCATGCCATGCTACTTGTTGTGCAGCTGAAAAGTGCTTGTTTCATATAATCCATCTAACGTCAAGCTATCGTGTTTGTTGAAGCAACATGTATATTCACACACGTGCAAAAAAAAATCATGCCATGCAATTTGTTTTCATGTGATCCAACTAACATCGGCTTATCTTGATTGTTCAAACATCACGTACATTCAGAAAAACGTGAACAACTACATATGTTATCATATCAAAACAGTTATTGAATATAAGTAATGATGCAATGCTAGAAGTCATGTTCCTTTTTTGTTGTTCGAGGAATGTTTACATTTATTTCCAAAACTAGAAATGATGGTTCTATACATGCATGTCACTGCAACATGCGGTCTAGAGCCATCCTTAACAGCATAGCGCCCCGGCTACGCATCTCATCCGGCCGCCTCTGGACAGACGCAGCCGGGCGGTGCTGATCTACATGTTGTTTTTTGGCAGCCTTGATGGCTGCCACATCCTCGTGCAGCCCTAGAGCTGTTAGCTGCCGCTCGCCGGCTGACTCTCCAGCAGCGCGCTTGGAGGTGTGCTTCAACCTGCGCCCCTGCAGTTTCGGCTCCACGCCATCGCCTGCTGCTGGTGCGTCCAATATTCCTGCTGCCACGGCAGGGTGTCCAAGCAGCTGCTCCTGTAGCTCTCCGCTCCTGCTGCCCCTTAACTCCCCAGCTCCTCGAAGCAGTGCCACCAAAATACTCCCTTCCCCTCTCCTGCTCTCCATGCCCGTGCCTGCTGCCGCTGCTGTCTCTTCCTCGGGGATGTTGTTCCTGTAAGGAACAGGACTATCGCAGGCGACCTCCAACTCACCTTCCGTGCTCGTTGCCCCTCCGTATGCTCCTTCAGAAACAGAAATAGCTCCCTCCACACCAGCCCCCCCCACCTCTGCCCGTTCCTCCTGCAACGGATCACCCCGTTGTATAGCCACCGTCGCTGCTTGCCGGCGTACCGCAGCAGCCTCCTTGCGAGCGGCGACGCGTTGCTGACGCTCAGCGGCCTCGCGAGCCCCGCGAATGCCTACGAAAAGAAAATTATGTACACGTCAAAAAACAAGAGACATCAAACATAACTCAATATTACGAAGGGGAAGGCTTTCAGAGAAATACAATTGCATAAGTGAGGTGGCGGCAACTAACCTGTCCTGCTGTAAGTCAGCTTCGGATGTTCCCGTCGATACCCTGCACGCTCGGGCAGGAAAAGGACGTCGGGGGCTTTCCACGACGCCACTACTTTCCTCAACGACTTGGTGAAGAAACCGCTGAAGGCCTCACTAAGCACCAGTTTTTTAATGCAGTATTTTACATACGCCTGCGCAGCAGTTCACAGCAATCACTAAGCGAGAAAGTACCTACAAACGCCCGCAAAAACCCAAACGTCCTGAAGAGTCGCGCCGGCGGTTTAGATATAAAATATACAACGACGATGACACACAGTAAGAAAAATAATCCAGTACACAACCCCACTTCTACTACTACACCGAGGAGACGTCGGACATGAACGGAAAGCGGGAAGGGATAAAAAAGAGCATATGATTACCTCCCAATCATTGTAGGGCGGAAGGATTGCCCAACGTCCACCGTAGAACCACACATCTTCCGACGGCATAGGCTGGGTGTTTTCAGCGAACCCCAGGTGCGCGCCCCTCGCCGACATCACTGTAGCGGTCGAGAAGACCACGGCCAGCCTATATGCCGTCTTCCCTGAGGCTAGATATGTAGTTGCGTGCAGCTCCACAGTCACAGGGGGCAGCATAACCGCTATTGCCCCTGCTTTCTCCTTTTTACTGTCCGGAGACGGTATTAGACTGGCGCGACATAAGCAACAGCAACAACAGATAAGTATTTATAGCCGCTGGATATAAATAAAGTCCATAATGGCAGTAGTAGGGAGGCAATTATAATATAAATAGCCGCGACAAGTCGTGATATGCATCGCACGGTGATACAGATGACATACCACAACAGCAAGCAAGACTACCCTGAGCAAAATCACATTCAGCAAAATAGCAGACAGCAAGACAATGCTCACGCGCAGGTCTGACGACGAGGGACGCACACAACGTTCTTGAAGCCGAGGCTCCCGACATGCGAAACGTCATGGAAGCTCGCCAGCCGAGAAACTTCCCTGTACCGACGTAGGACTATTCAATCCCGCACATCTACACTATTCTGTCTTAACGCAACCACTGCATTTGCTACTATTCACTTCACTTCAGGGTGGTCCGCTATAAGGATGTCATGCGAGCATACATAATATATTTGCTTACTCTAACACGATAATAATGAGTTACCGCCTGCTGATGGGGTGCTAGTATCTGACATTATTTGTTTCCTCTAAATGGTACCTGTATCTTAGCGATATTCAGTGACTCTTTATTTGTCATCACGGCAGTACAACTGTATCGCCGTATTTTCCCTTGACAGTACAGAGTTACTAGCAGTATCTCTTCTAGATAGTTCTTTTCTAGATAGTTCTAAGAGCTTGTGTGATAAGGTTAGGTAGACGGTACAGGTAACCTGAGTTAACCTGTATCACTAGTAATAGTTTGGTTTAGTTAGCAGACAGCACAAGCTACAGGTTCTAAGGCTGTTTCTAGAACAACTGCGGTGTGGATATTTAAGATAGGGACTTACTGGTAGAGGGAGAGAGACCGGTACAGAATAGAATTACGCCACACCCAGACTGTAAGAAACCCTGTTCCTAAGACAATCTTATTAATTCTCTCTACGCTGTATAATTAGATCCAGAGATTAGGTTCTACTATTAGTCTAAGGTTGCCAACTTAGCCTAACCAAAGTAGCACCTCACACGTGGTTTCGGAGCCTCAGAACAGCTAGACGAGACGAAGATGTCTAACCGAGCAGGAGAGAGACTACCAGAGGAAGTTGATGGTCGACCAGAGGGGGCGCCTTCTGGGCCGACACCGCCGACGTCGACGGATGGTAGAAGACAGACAGTGCGAGAAGGATCGAGTCCCACGATGGAGCCTATGTCGGTACACGTCACCGAGATGCTTGAACGACTAAGTAACCGAGTTGACACTTTTTCGACTGAGCTATCTCAACTGCGTGACCACGTCGACAACGGTTTCAGACATTTTGAAGGACGAGTGAACAGAAGCCGAGAGACGGAGAATTTTCTTCGAGGAGAACAATTGAGATCGGAGAGGACGCGAGAGATGCCAAGCATGATGCCGAACGATGTCAAACCAGCCAAGATCAAGAGCATCGCTACGACTAACATCGACGAGCTGAGAAACTGGTTCCGACATGCGCGAGGGTATCTACGGTATCACAGCGTTAACCCTGAAGAGCAAAGAGGAGTGTACTGGGTATCTGGCTTTCTGGAAGGACCACTATCGAAGTGGTGGTACTCCCAAGTTGCGCAGACTGGAGATGAAGTCGGTGGAGGATTTTCCGGAGTTTCTGAGATGGAGAAATCCTTAATTCAGGAATTCTGCGGAAGAACACCGGCGGAACAAGCGAGATTGAATTTGGACAAAGCAAGACAGAAAACCACGGTCCTGAAGTACGCGAACTATTTTCGAGAACAATTATTGGAGCTTCCTCACCGTCACGAAGAAGATAACGTACATGATTTCCAGCGCGGTTTGAGACCCTCGATTCATAAGGAGGTTGCCCTGAAAAACCCTAAGACCCTACACGAGGCGATTCAAGCAGCTCTGCGAGCGGAGGCAGCGGAGACCAAGATTGAGACGACCCAACGCTCGACAGGCCGACTGAACGCCATCGAAGAAGACAGCGACTTTTCAGAGGCAGGGGAGGAGATCGACAGTGAGTCGGAGGAAGATTCGCATGGCGCGACCGAAGAAAAGCCGCGGGAGCTGTACGAGATTAGACGCCTCACTCAAGAGGAGGTCGACAGATTTAAGAAGGAGGGCAAGTGCTTCATTTGCCACAAGAAGGGACACATCGCTATCGACTGCCCAGACAGAAAGAACAAGAAGAATGACAGAACGAGGAAATCCCGGCCGGGAAAGTGAGACCTGAGTCGGCAGCTCGCGGCAAGCTGCAGGATGAGGTTTCGTCTCCTACAGCGACTCAGGAAGAGACCAGAACAGAAGAAGTACGAGACCCGTTACCTCAAACGACATTGAGGCCAGTCTTTAGGAGCAAGGACTTTAGCGACTGGATGATGAATAGGGAGTATTTCCTGAAGTACTCTCAGACCTACGGACCTTTCGACTTAGATGGAGCTAGCGATAATGACGGCCTTAATTCTCAAGTGGCGGAGGATTTTTGCTGTCCGGCGCGCCCATTTCAGGAGAGAGATTTACAGAAGTACCGGAGAATTTGGCTAAATGCGCCATTTAATGAATTAGAAGATTTTTTGGGCCATTATTTGCGGAGTAAACTGCTTCATCCCCATCTGAGAGCGGTTATAGTGGTTCCAAAATGGAGGTCAAAACCATGGTTCAAGCTGCTGCGAAATTTCCGACTTGTCGACGAGCTGGCGGCGAAAGAACATGTGTTTACCTGCCCCACGAACGATGAAATAGAAGGAAGAAGGCAAGATGTTGGACCGACAAGATGGACGACGCAAGTCTACGTCGACGACACCGATCGAGTTCGATTTCTGCCTCAGAACCTACAGAATCCCCCGAAGACCTACTGGACTCACTCGACGACTCTTGTTACCGATGGCCGACGAGTGTTACTAGCGAAAGAGGACACTGGCATGGTCTGGTTTCCTGGTGGCAAACAGGAGATTGAAGACGCGACCCCGGAATACACAGCAGTGCGAGCTCTTACGGAGACAACTGGATTAAAGGTGAGCGAAACAAATTTACGCCTTTTAGGGACGGAGTCTTCCGGACAGAATAAGCGCTACGTGTATATCGCTCGCGTTCGACCCGGATCGATACCGGACGCTACGTCAACTTCTCGGGCAGTATGGGCTACCTGGAAGGAATTAATTTCGGCACGGCGTACGGGTTATCTAGTCTGTGGAGAACAGCAGTTCCCTCTTCGTTACGAGACTTTTGGGAAACCGATCGACGGGTGGATGAACAAGAACGTCCGACTAGAAGACAGTGTTCCTGCGACGCTACATGTATCCACAACCCAGTCTGGAACAAGTCTGTTAGTGTTGAGAGGCACCTTACGCGGACATCGATGCCGTATTTTGGTTGACTCTGGCGCTTCGGAAAATTTCTGCAAGGCTGAGTGGGTACGGGAGCATCACATCCCGACAGTTACTGGAGAGAAATACCGGATAAAATTGGCAGATGGTAGTACAACTACGACTCGCCAGCGACTACGGAATGAAGTGCTCACAGTAGGGACCCTGGACATACGTCTGGACGCAATTACGACAGAACTGGACAAATTCGACATCATCCTCGGTCAACCTTGGTTACAAGCCGTCAACCCGGATATAGATTGGTCTACTAAAACGATTCGCGACCGTAAAACTGGCGAAGCTATGGTGTCTGGCGACGAGTACACCGTACCTGTGACAGTACATCACTTGGAGGCGGATGCGATGGCAAAGCTGCTTAGGCAACAACCAGCAGACCTCTTCGTGATTGGACTACGAGAAGTACAGGACGCGGTCGACGACATCAACACTGACCAACAACCTGAGTGGACGACTTCGTTACGAGAATCCCTGAATGAGTTTACGGACATTATCAAGGAGCCTGACGGTCTACCGCCAACTCGCGAGTGCGACTTTGAAATTAATTTGGAGTGCGATGAACCACCTAAGGAGCGAACGTACCGTATGTCACCAGCAGAACTCCGGGAGGTTCAAGTACAATTGCAAGACTTACTCGCAAAAGGCTGGATTCGTCCGTCTAAATCTCCGTACGGTGCCCCGATTTTATTTGTACGCAAGAAGGATGGTACCATGCGTATGTGCGTAGACTACCGGAAACTCAACGACCTCACGAGGAAAGATCGAACACCGTTACCCCGGATTGATGAGTTACTCGACTCGCTATATGGGGCTCACTATTTCAGCACGCTGGACCTGTATAAAGGCTATCATCAAGTTCGAGTCAAGGAGCGCGACATACATAAGACAGCATTCCGAACTCATTACGGATTGTTCGAATACTGCGTTCTACCCTTTGGACTTTGTAATGCCCCAGCTGGATTCCAAGCGATGATGAATCGAGTTTTGGCCCCGTATCTTGGCAAGTTCTGCGTGGTATATCTGGACGACGTGTTAATCTACAGTAAGACGGCCGACGAACACCTCGAGCATATTCGACTCGTGTTACGAGAGCTGCAGCGACACCAGTTGCATATCAAACTCTCTAAGTGTTACTTCGGACGATCGAGCGTCAATTTTCTTGGGCATGTGGTGGAAGCTGGACAGATCCGAATGGACCCCGACAAGGTGGAGGCAGTACAGAATTGGCCCCGACCGAAATCAGTGACTGAAGTACGTGGATTTCTGGGACTTGCTGGATATTACCGGAGGTTCATCAACCAATTCGCAACCCTAGCAACCCCATTAACGGACCTGACCAAGAAGACACCGGAATTTCGCTGGACCTCTCAAGCCGAGTCAGCATTCGAGCAAATTAAAGACGCGATGGTACGTGCACCAGTACTGGTAATTCCTGACACTTCTCCTAATGCAAGGTACACACTGTACACAGATGCTTCTGGATTCGCAGTAGGAGCTGTGTTGTTACAAGACCAAGGTATTGGATTACAACCTGTTGCGTACCATGCTCGAAGGATGAACAAGCATGAGGTACACTATCCTGTCCACGAACAAGAGCTACTGGCAGTTCGCGACGCTCTACTGAAGTTCCGTTGCTACTTAGATGGCGCGGCGGGATTTACAGTAATTACGGACCACGACACGTTGCGACACTTCTTTCGACAGCGCGATTTGTCTACTCGACAGGTGCGATGGCTTCAAGTTCTAGCACCTTACCAGCGACAGATGGACATCGTATACAAGAAGGGAGCAGTCAACCAGGCAGACGCTCTGTCTCGCCGACCTGACCTGAAGAACTCATTACAGAAGCTGCAACTGTTACGCGATTGGACCAACGACGAAGCAGAATGCGAGTTACACGCGCAGATGTTTTCCCTGGAATCCCGGTTACATCCTGACTCTGGACTTCATGAGGAAATCAAAAGCGCTTATGATTCGGATAAATACCTGCTTACCCGGAAATCTCTGCCTACCTGGCTGGTACGTCAATCTAACGGACTCTTGTACGCCTACGGGACAAGACTGTATGTTCCGAACGTCTCTACATTACGATCAAGAGTACTGTACGAACTACACGACGCACCGACCGCGGGACACCCTGGTATTATTCGACTATTGGCAGCAGTAACCCGGACGTTTTGGTGGCCTAACATGAAGCGGACAGTACAACACTATGTACGCAGCTGTGTTACCTGTCAACGCAACAAGGCAGCGCGACACAAGCCTTATGGACTCCTTCAATCGCATGAGGTACCGACCAGACCCTTTGAGCATATATCGCTTGACCTGATTACGGACCTTCCTGAGTGCGATGGGTATGATGCTGTGGTGGTATTCGTCTGTATGCTTACGAAACGGACGATTGTCGAGCCAATTACGAAAACGATTACAGCGGAACAATTAGCAAAAGTTATGCACCGCGCTGTTTTTCGACATTTTGGCTTACCACGGAAATTAATATCCGATCGAGATCCCCGGTTTATGAGCGACTTCTGGCAAACCCTATTTAGGGCTGTTGGCACCAAGCTTAATATCTCTACGAGCTATCACCCCCAGACAGATGGCCAAACTGAACGAGTAAACCAGACATGGGAGCAAGTCATACGATGCTATGTGCACCCCTTGCACGACGACTGGGTTCAACACCTTACCAACGTGGAGTTCGCGATCAACGCAGCGGTTTCTACGTCAACGACTATGTCTCCATTTAAGGCGACGCTAGGATTTGAGCCGACATCTCCAACGACGGCTACATTTGAAGATAACGAGCCTAGCCGTACTTTACCGGAGCAAGTGAAGATTCTGGTCGAGATGCACAGATTTGCCCACGACTGCGTCAAAGCAGCCCAGGCACACATGCAAGACGCTGCAAATCGGCACCGGTTACCAGTACCTTTTACAGTTGGCGACAAGGTTAAGCTCAAGGCGACAAATCTACGGTTTGTACAACAGCCATGTTCTAAACTACGCGACCGCTACATTGGACCGTTTCTCATTACGGAGGAAGTTTCCCCGGTTGCATTTCGGCTTAAGCTACCCCCTGGAGTACGGATTCACGATGTTGTACACGCCAGTCTACTGGAAAAATGGAATGCAGAACCAGAACAGGCCAACAGTGCGCAGCCAATCCCGATTGTGCACGATGCGAAGCGATTTGAAGTCGACAAAATACTCGACGTGGCTTTTAACTCCAATGGCACGGGACTTTTATTTAAGGTCCGCTGGGCAGCACCGTTCAACGTACCTAGCGAGGACACTTGGGAACCCATGCGAGGAGTCAACCACTTAAACATCTTTTCCGAATTTCTTCGAACGGATGTTTATCGAGAATTTTCTGGCACCCCTGACTTTGTCAGATTTCGCAATCGCTGGCCTGCAAGAACCCCCAAGAAACCAAGACCCTGAGTACTGCACAGCGAGGACGCTGGTGCTTAAGGAGGGGAGAGTGTCATATCCTAGCCATTTAGCTAAGTGCTAGTATCTGACATTATTTGTTTCCTCTAAATGGTACCTGTATCTTAGCGATATTCAGTGACTCTTTATTTGTCATCACGGCAGTACAACTGTATCGCCGTATTTTCCCTCGACAGTACAGAGTTACTAGCAGTATCTCTTCTAGATAGTTCTTTTCTAGATAGTTCTAAGAGCTTGTGTGATAAGGTTAGGTAGACGGTACAGGTAACCTGAGTTAACCTGTATCACTAGTAATAGTTTGGTTTAGTTAGCAGACAGCACAAGCTACAGGTTCTAAGGCTGTTTCTAGAACAACTGCGGTGTGGATATTTAAGATAGGGACTTACTGGTAGAGGGAGAGAGACCGGTACAGAATAGAATTACGCCACACCCAGACTGTAAGAAACCCTGTTCCTAAGACAATCTTATTAATTCTCTCTACGCTGTATAATTAGATCCAGAGATTAGGTTCTACTATTAGTCTAAGGTTGCCAACTTAGCCTAACCAAAGTAGCACCTCACAGTAGGCGTACTACTCACCTGATCTGGCTGGGCCCGTAGGACTTATTCCAATCCGGTTGGCCTGGACACGCGTTCTCGTCCTCGTAGAACGCATCTACGTAGCGAACCAGATCCTCCGCAAGCGACTCACTGGCCCAGCTCAGTGTAACAATGTCTCTGGAAAGCGGCACCGCCCTTCCTACAACTTTCCTTAGACTTTGCCGCAGGGCCATCCATTGGGAGTGGTGAGACGGTTGATCAGTCATTAGTGGTTTGTCTCCGATACGAGATGAGAGACGGGAAGCGAATACACAAAAGAAGATGTTGTCCGCGATGACTGATGTACATTAGTCGTAGAGCGCTGACCACGATCACTATAGCCGCAATAGATACATTTAATAAGTACTATAATCAGGCTAGTACGGGATACTATGGTAATAATAGGTAAATAGTAGTTGATAGAATATCCCATACAATATGCTCCGACGGGTAACAATCTGTCTTTGGCGCCCTTTCTGGGGCGGATGGCGTACATTACGAAGTTTGTCGAGTGTAGAAGTGACAGCTAGGCGTTATGTTGATTATAGTACTTGGCGTCCCCAAGTTTCCCATTTTCCTGCATTTTTCAAGATCCCACGCAGAACGTATATATTTTAATGATTTCTTACCTTGAACCTTAGGGAGCGCTGACTCGGAAAAAAACGTACTGCAGGAAGGCTACTTCGTTACCCGCAATGGACGTATTATAGTACATCATTATCAGTACATGTACGTCCACAGTTATCGGTTATCTGTGAACGTTATCTGTGAATATGTATAGTGCCCTAATGTAGGCAAGCGCTATACAAGCAGCAGTCCTGCGGGCTACTGCGCACTCTGTCTGTAACCATCACACACATCGGCTCGGCGCCTGCTCCAGCCGACTCACCCCTGCACTCACCCATGCTCCGATAATAGGTTATGGGCCCTCTTAGCCTTACGGACACTCACACGCCTCCGCTACGCACACGTCAAGTGCCTAAAGCGCTAGCGATAAATAGTGGCTTAAGTACTGCAAACACCATGGCCGGCAACGGGCAACTCGCCGCCACCGCCGCCATCGCGGGACAACAACACCCGAGCGACCACCCGTCAGCAATCACAAGCGGACATCATCCGAGAACACTAGCGACTACCGAGATGTCGCTCACAAGTGGAGAATCACTCGCACGCACGGAGGTGGCTCACTCGCACGAGTCACTTCTAGCACACCGGCGGGCATCGCACCGCCGGCGCCGCCTAGCACCAAGGGGACTAGCCGCCCCGACTTGAAACTAGCCACAAGTCCGACGCCGTTCATCAACGGCCACCTCCTCAAAATCAGCGGCCACACAGAAGTCGTGACAGCTCTCATGCTCCCCCTTCGGTCTCACACACCAACATGCCAGTTCCAACCGGCGACCTCGCTTCCGCTGAATCTGCACTCATGTCCTTCTTTGACTTAGATGGGGCGCCATCCATCAACATGGCTGCCGGCTTTCGTGGTACATGGGGAACACCCCCAGACACTACCGAACAAATCGTCGTCGACCTCCCTGGTAAGCAGCTGCGCACCCTCATCTACCACCTTCGCACAGAATTCCCGATGACAGATGCCCTCTGCGCCAAGGGTTTCCCCCCTCGATGGGGAGCATTCGCGCTCACCGAGGCACTCCGTGGTCTTTACCACAACGACCTCGTGACTCCTTTAGATGAACACATTGCCCTCGCTAGGGCATCCGCTCCCCTCACTGACTGGGCGGATTGGCCCCAAACACGGCGCAACATTGCCGCTTCTCATGGGACACCCTTGCATGCCGGGCGCACTCAAACTACAGCGGCATGGCTCTCGGGCATCATCCACAGCCTCACTCAACCCAACTACGGCAACCTCGTTGCCCTTCTTCCCGGCGTGCAGCACCCTCCCGACATGAACGCACACCTCCACCCTCAGATATCTGGCGTCATCCGTGTCCTGCAATCTATCCTCATTGACTCCCAACACCGGTCTTACTCCCGGTCTCCCACGCCCTCCCTCTCCCCTTCCGATGAGCAGTTTCAGCTCAGTGGCATGTTGGCCGCAGATTTTCATGCGCACGACCCCTATGCGTCCTCCTCCTCCGGGGATTGCCCTTCTATTGATTACCCCACCTCTGAGTGTGGCTTCCCCTCCGCATACAGCGTCTCCCTTTCTTCCACTCCCACCGCTCTCCGCTTTGTTGATGCCGGTGCCAACGTAAGCCTCGAAGCGCATCGCTCCGCCTTTCTTAACGGCACCTACACCCGCCTTCGCAATCCCGTCCATGTCAAAGGTCTGGACGTCCACATTCAGGGCTATGGCCTCGTTGAACTCCACCTGGCCTATCAAGATGGCCACACCCGCCGGATCCACATCCGAGCTGCTCATGCCCCAAACATGGTCCAACGCGGCGCTCCGAGCATAGTCTCTCAAGAGCACCTCCGCAGGAGGCACAACATCAGCTTCCATTATCCCGCCGTTGGCGAGCCTACTGCCACTGATCAACACGGGAGCTTCATTCTCGTCATGCACAATCAACTCCCTCACCTTCAAACCCTTCCCGGTGAGTTCACTTCCCTCATTGCTTATAAGGGGTCCGGCCCTACTTCTACTGACACCACTTTGTGGCATCAACGCCTTGGTCACCCTGGTAGGGACACCATGACGCTCGCTCTACGCAGCAAGGACATCACAGGAGCGAAGTACGACAGCCATGTTCCGCTTTTGTCTTGTGAACCTTGCATTTTAGCGAAACTCCACCATGCGGCTGTCAACACCAAACCATGCACCAAAGCCACAGCTTGCTTTCAAGCCTTCAGTTCTGACATCTTCGGCCCGCTCAAAGAGACCGGGCCGGGGGGAGCTAAATACTTGGTCGGTGTAATTGATCACTTCTCGAATTATATTTGGCTCCTTGCACTCCCATCCAAAAAGGCAGTTGTTTCTACTCTTTCCTCTCTTCTCACTGACGTCCGGAACTTGCACTCTCGCCTATATCCACATCGTGCTTTCCGACCGACCATCAAGTTCGACTGTGATCCCAATTATCTTGATGTTGCCTGTCGCACCATGGTCTCGTCATTGGGTTTCACTGCTCAGTTCACGGCCCCATATACACACAACCAACTCGCCAAAATGGAGCGTCAGTGGGCTTCTCTCGCGGACTCCGCCACTGCCATGATGCAACATGCCAATTGCCCTTCAAAGTATTGGGGCCTTGCCATGCGCACGGCTGTTTACCTTCGCAACAGACTCCCTACGCCAGCCGCCTCCGGTGGCTCGGGTGGCGTGCCCTATTGTGTTCTTCATGGCGCCCAGGCTGACCTCTCTCACCTCAAGGTTTTCGGATGCTCCGCATACCTCCGTTTAGAAGACCAGTATCGAGGCAAGCTTTCCCCCAAGGCCCTTCGTTGTATGTTCATCGGGTACTGCGACGACGGTCCTGGCTATTGGCTTCTCAACCTAGCCACTGGCAAACTCGTCCGATCCATCCACGTTGCTTTTGTTGAATCACAGCCCGCGCACGCTCCGGCAGCACCGCCGGTCGCATGTGGCACTTCTCAAGCCTCTCCACCAAATGGTCTCGAGCCTGGGGGGCCACCCAGTGCCAATCTCTCATGCGCGGGCACCACGCAGATCGCAGTCCCTACCCGTAACTCATTCTCAGCCCTCGAGGATGCCCCGGAGGACATATCTAGCGACGCCGCAGCATACGATGCCTCGTCGCACCACACTGCCCGTAAGTCATCTTCATGCTTTGTCGCCGCGGCTTGTGTTCAACGGCTCAACAAAACAGCTAGAGTCTTTACACAAAACAAGCCTCCTCGGCCCACACGACCTGCACCCCACTCCGTTAAGTCCGAGGGGCCGGCGGCCCCGACCGCAGAGTCCATGACATATCCTCCCGCGGCACACATCCCAGTACCGATCGACATCAAGCATGCATTGAGCAGCAAGTACGCCGTTGCATGGCGCAAGGCCATACGGTCGGAACTTGCGTCACTGCACAGCAAGGGGACATTCCGGATGGAAAACCTACCACTCGGACGTAACGCCATTGGCAACAAGTGGGTCTTCAAGGTGAAGGCCAAACCGGATGGTTCCGTCGATCGCTTCAAGGCGCGCCTTGTTGCCCAGGGATTCAGTCAACGAGCAGGAGTCGACTATTCAGAGACATTCTCTCCCGTCGTAAAGCTAAGCACTCTGCGCACGGTCCTCGCCATCGCCGCCAAACGAAACATGCACATGCACTCCGCGGATATCGAGACGGCGTTTCTAAATGCTGACCTCCAAGAGGAGATTTACATGCGTCAGCCTAGAGGGGCAGAGGATGGGACACCTCGTGTCATGCGCTTGCTTAAGAGCATCTACGGTCTGAAACAAGCGTCGCGTGAGTGGTACAAACTGTTCCACCGGACCCTATCTTCCCTTGGGCTCAAGCGAGCGACTTCCGACACCAGCCTTTACACTACGAACCATCCAGTACATGGTATATGCATCATTCTAGTGTACGTGGATGACCTTCTCATCGTCTCAGATTCACTCGAGTGGATCACATCCGCGAAGCGGGCCATCGGGGAACAATTCCGCATGACTGACTTTGGTGAGGCTAAGTTTATTCTCGGAATGGACATTGTCAGGAACCGGGAGGCTGGCACCATCAGCCTTTCCCAAGAACAATATACCAAGGAAATCCTAGAAAAGTACGGCATGTTGGACAACACACCCTCCAAGATACCCATGGCTCCCACGCACTACCGAGATGGAGAGGTCGCATCCGACCAAGACAAAGAGGCCTTGTCACCACCGGAACACGAGACTTTCCGTGCCATCCTCGGGTCAGTGAACTTCCTTTGCATGTGCACAAGACCGGACATTGCATTTGCGGTGAGCGTCATCAGCAGACGGCAAACCGCTCCCACGCAACTGCACATGAAGCAGCTCAAACGACTGCTCCGCTACCTCAACGGAACAAGGCCAATGGGAATCACTTACGGACGGCCATCTCAAGATTATGCGAACGACATCAAAGTGTTCTCGGACTCCGACTGGGCAGCAGACACGACTACGAGACGATCGCAGTCAGGAGAGGTGGTTATGCTCAATGGTGGGGCGGTTAGCTGGACATCCAAGCAACAAGAAGTAGTTGCTCTCTCCACCACGGAAGCGGAGTATGTGGCAGTGAGCCGGGCCGGTCAAAGTGCAGTGCACTTCCGGCAACTCATGCACGATGTCCACCAACGGCAGCGCGGCCCCACCACAGTCTACGAAGACAACGAGGGAGCCGTAAAACTCGCCAACAATCCTATGGCTTCGAACAGAACGAAGCACATTGACATCAAGCACCACTACATTCGCGAACTCGTGGATGCAAAGACTGTCGCAGTTGTGTCGGTCGGAACGACAGACATGTTGGCGGATGGATTGACGAAAGCACTACCGGAGCCGAAACACACCATGATCTTCAAGCGCTGCATGGGGGCGAAGCCAAGTCGAGAGTAGTTGTTTACATTACTGGCTAATGATCTAGAGGGGCTATTATAGTACATCATTATCAGTACATGTACGTCCACAGTTATCGGTTATCTTTGAACGTTATCTGTGAAAATGTATAGTGCCCTAATGTAGGCAAGCGCTATACAAGCAGCAGTCCTGCGGGCTACTGCGCACTCTGTCTGTAACCATCACACACAGCGGCTCGGCGCCTGCTCCAGCCGACTCACCCCTGCACTCACCCATGCTCCGATTAGAGGACGGCTCTCAGGTTCTATTGCTAGATCCTACGGCCACTAGCGTATTGCCAGCTACTCCCGTAATGACCACCGCGTATTGCCGCACAACTAGGAGTCCAACGTGGCAGGGGGTACAAGCCGATATCATTTAATTGAATAAAATGATCCTTGGGCTTGTGACCCTTGTTAACTTGCACCCAGGTACTGGCGGCAAGCAGATCCTTGGATAGAGAAGCGTCGTCCGGCATCACTACCTGGTACGACAAGTAATACAGCTAAACAAATGCTGCCAGTACATGCCATAGGGTTTCACTTGTTCGAGAAGCAGTGAAAAGTGTATGGTAACAGCACGATTTTGACCGTAAATAATACCGCGCATGCCAAGATACTTCGCTTGCCTTACCGTTAAAATGTCATTTTTTTTTTAAGGGATATTTTCCGGCGGTACGAATAAAAATTCATGGTCGGTGTGCATGTACCTATGTACTGTAGGCTGTGTAAACGAGTGGCGGCGGGTGGCACAGCTGGAAACGAGACACGACACGCCACGCTGGGTGGGCCACGACTGCGTGAACCCTTTCACTGCGTACCGTATACATGCGCTGTCACTCAGTCTGAGGCGACCCGCGCGACATATCCTCTCAGCCTCACAGTCGTGGTGTTTCGAAAATAGTTTCAAAGTGCAAGTGACCGGCATTACCGGCTTCTTCGGGGTAGCAGGGATTAGCAATTCCGCACCGAAGTGACTTGCTGCGCTGTTTGTCCAGCAGTATTCTGGCACGCGCTGGTAGACCCCCCGCGTACAGTCTAGCAGCAGCGCCGCCGTGCTGTAGCGCGTATGAGTGCTTTGATGCATTTTAGTAAGAACAATCGCGTCGCTTCAACAAGGAGCTCGGAGGGCGCCGCCAAAAATAGTCCCGGTTGCAGGTCTGGGCCCAACGACTCACAGACCAGCGCAACCACGGTGTCGCCAAAGTTTTTGTACACCTCGTTTGGTTCAGGGCGCTCTTGCGACGCGCAGTCCATGAAATCCTCTGGGCTACCGGAGTCCAGCCTGATAAGCAAGTACGATATCAGGGAGGTACTGGGGTTTGGGTCCGCGGGCCGAGTACACGTTGCTGTGGATGTCACCACGGGCAAGGAGTATGCTTGCAAGATCGTCACTGAAAGAACAGCACAGGAGGTGCAACTGCGCGAGGTGGAGCTCATACGTCAACTTGACCACCCTAACATCGTGTCGTACCGGGATCATTTTTTCTGTGAGGACGGTCTCCTGCACATTGTCACCGAGCTCGTCCGAGGCACCGACCTGATGTCAGCAATCCAGGAGCGCGGGTCGTACGCGGAGGAGGACGCGCGCGAGGTAGTGGGGCAGCTGTTGAGTGCGCTGAACCACGTACACAGTAAAGGCATAGCGCACCGTGACCTGAAACCCGAAAACGTGCTGGTGCTGACGGGTGACCACACACGAGTGAAGATTATCGACTTTGGCCTTGGTGGGCAGATTCGAGACGGTGCTGTGTTTACGACCGCCTGCGGAACGCCAAACTTTGTGGCGCCCGAGGTGGTGCAGGAGATTCCGCGTTACGGAACCGCCTGTGACGTGTGGTCGGTTGGGATTATTCTCTACGTTCTTCTCTCGGGAGACTTCCCGTTCAAGGCGCCCAACGTGCCCGCACTTATATCGCTCATCCGGAGAGGCGTCCTGCGCTTCCGCGATCCAGCGTGGGAGCTGGTGTCAAGCGAGGCGAAGCTTTTGGTGCAAAGTCTATGCACTATTGATCAGCAGCAGAGGCCGTCAGCGGGGTCGGCACTGCGCAGCTGCAGGTGGTTGAACAGCTAGCGTGCCCCTCTCCTAAACCCTAAACCCTAAAGCCGGGTTGATTGTCGACAGGGTGCTGCACATACACATATCAATATGATGTATGAGAAAGTAGAACACGCGTTATTTATGTTTGTATAGGACGAAACGGATGAGTCATAAATAACGAATAGCAAAGTACTGGTGTGAGCGGATTGACGCACTGTCACCATTTCATTATTTTTGAATGTTAGAGGCGAATAATGTAAACCTTCTCACATGTCGTCACCATCTGTTTCAAAAGTTGTGTTCAAACGAAACCCCATTTACATGAAGTCACACAAGCGCGCGCACAGACACACACTCACACACAAGCAATAACAACGAGAGATGAACCAATACTCTCTCTCTCTCTCTCTCTCTCTCTCTCTCTCTCTCTCTCTCTCTCTCTCTCTCTCTCTCTCTCTCTCTCTCTCTCTCTCTCTCTCTCTCTCTCTCTCTCTCTCTCTCTCTCTCTCTCTCTCTCTCTCGCTCAGTCGGTCGGTCGCTCACAAAGATACGCACAGCTGCATATAGGCACACACGCACGCATACACATTCTCGCGTAAACACCCAGTTGCATACTTCAAAATCAATAATGCGCATTACCCCCCCTCCCCTCTTCCCCACACACAGAGAGCACCTGTATCTCTCCCTCATTTCCTCACTCCCTTGCCGGCAAGCACACGCACATATGCACACACCCACACGCATACTCTTACTTTTCTAATTGTAAACACACCCGTTCACGCATTACACTTCCTCACACACATACCCCACCTTTCTCATTGGCTCGCTCGCTTGCTCACACATGGACTCCGGTGCAGACACAGAAGAACCCGCGCGCGCGCGCGCACACACACACGCACACACACTTTCATATTTCACACTATAAGATGCAACTCCCCTCGCTCGATCGCTTGCGTATAAATACGAGCAAGTGTGAACGCGCGCGTACGCACAAACACACATGTACACGGAAACATTTGTCTCTTTTCACATCTGATTCCACAGCGCATGAATGCATAATAATTGGCATACTACGTGTAATTTCAAGTCCATGACTCCATGGCGTTTCATCCAGACAGCGCTACACGTACCCTTCGACGCTTGATCGCGCGGGTCGAACCACCACACCCGCCCCCCTGCCCCATAGAGCATGATATGGCCACAAGGTAATCATCGTCCGGTGCGTATCGGTTGAGGTGGCACCTACCGGCATGGGTGCGCGCCTTGTCTAGTTCCGCAGCCACGCCCCCGGTGTCATGCTAATGTGCCATTCGTAAACACTTCACGGCGTGTGCGTAAACTACCGATAACATTAATAGTAGTTGTGTATCATGTGTAGTCGCGGATTAACATGCATGTCGGTTTGTCAATACATAGGCCAGATGGTGTAATCCGTCCGCATGTTGTCGATGCGTGCCAAATGATGACACCTTGAGCCAAGAGGTGAGATGGCAGTCTTATCATTATACCGATGGTAGCCAATATGGGATGTCAGTCTTATACAATGGCTACATATCGTTAGCAACACGCAATGATATTCATTTTGTTTTGGTAAGGCTTTAAAATAGCAAGTTTAGGAGGGGCTCAATCGAAATTGCCGCCGGAAGCCTTTAGAGATGATAATCTTGATCCGCAAACTCATTATATGGGCCCGAAAATCCGTAAATTCACATTATTTTCTATTATCTTTATACTTCCTTCTTTGCGATCGGGAATACAGACCCGGGAAAGTACTAGAAAAGCATTGAATGTGGACGGAAATCCAACTTCCCGCGAGATTACATACTAACCCACGCGTGGGGCCCGCGTTGGGCCGCCACTGCCACCGCGATGATCCATACACCGCCCAAACACACCACCAATGACTCGAACACAGTCGAGCACTCTACCGCCTTCCTACCTCCTTTGCTCGCCCTCATGTGCCTCGACGCAGCTCACCGTCCTTGCTCGACTCGCCAATCCGGAAGCCGCGTGGTACAACTCGCGCCCGAATAGCCGATCCCGCAACATCGGTTCACCCTCCTTCTGCGTGGAGATCACTCGTCTGAACTCTCTACCTAATCAAACCCACTCCCGCTACGCCAAGTCGAGCCCCGCTTAGTTAGCTCGCCGAGGTCGAAGTATCGTCCGAGTCGTAGCACATCCCCAGTCGAAGATACGGCCGATTTAGAGCCCGACGGCACCCGATCCGTATCATCACACGAGTCGATTCTCGCCGACAAACCCGTCGATCCTGCGACCGCACCACCGGATTCCGCACACCATCTACCGTCAGTATCCCGCGCATTTAATAGCCTTCTCTTCCTCCCCTCATCTGCCTCCGAAGCCGGTTCAACAATCGACAAGCACGCAAAGCAAGAAACTCCCCCATGAGTAGAGTCTAAGCAACAACTCGCGCTTCCACATTTCACACCGTACCACGGCATCTCTCACATCCACACCCGCTGCTTCACGTGCTCATGGCGACCCGACCGGTCAAATCGACGGCACTGCCGAGACTCCGCCCCCGGTTGTTGAACCTACCTGCGCCGCACGTGTTGACCCGGCACCGGCCCGTGCCGATGAAGAGAACCCCCCGACACATGTCCGACTCCACCCGTCACGTGCGTCGCCGCCGTCCAACCTCTTACATCTACCCCGCCCACCACCGCGCCCGGCCCTTCGAGACGACATTGACATCGCCGACAAGGCTAGATCCCTCACTAGTAGCCCGTCGTCCCGCGCCCTTTCGCCCAACACCCCCATCCCACCATCACGGGCGGAAACTCTTTAACTGCCAAAGGCGAGCCGATGCTCCTATGAAGTTCGTGAAGCCCGGTATCGTCCTCAGTCATGACTCCAAGAATACGCCCCACAAGGATGATAATTTCCACCACTACCAGCCGTTGGGGCCTTAGTAAGGCCATTCCGGAGAATATCCATATCTAGTCTAGGCCCGAGCTTAATACTCCTGCCGGTCATCGCAACTCCCCCCCCCCCCTTCTCACCACCGACACCGTACCAGCCCGAGTCGGACGCCGCCAAGTCGCAAGAAAAGTACTCCGTTGCAATCAAAACCACACCAAAACAATCGTGGACGACCCCGAGGGCATTTGATGCGGGACCCCCATCCAACGCGACCCTCCCACCATGAACGATGAAGAGATGGAGAGCCACCGCCTATGGGTCACATGCCCCGAACTTGAAGGCTCAACACTTACCCGGCCCGGGACCTTCTCGGCTCTTCGCTAGCCCACAGCAGGAACGACAGAGAGGAGGTCACCCCGGACGTCCGTAAACTACATCTACGACGCCAATGCGCAAGCATGAACCACCTACGCGACTCAAGACAACGCCCCTAACCATGCCTCATCATCTACATCCTAAGACAACCCATCCGGTAAGCGTTCTAGCTTAGGGATGCCTACAAAACACACCGGAACATAAACATGGCTCAACGAGAGCTAGATTTTGCGCAACACAACCATTGTATGATTGACGCCACCATCGAATCTTTGGTAGCCTTCCTTGTCAGAGACTGATACGCACACTTAACCGTCTCATACGCCGCAATGCAAGAAAGCCAACATGTCCCCTACATTAAAAAATGGAGCCTAGACTGCCGAATGGTCGAGCTAGAAAAGGCGATCAACGACTCCATCATCCATGAACTCGCCACGCAGCCATGCGAGCTACCTCTCATCAATCTGCATAACAACTTACAACTGCAGAACTCGTGTCCTCCTCCTGCACGTCGGAAATCCGCCTCGGGGCCGACGGACCTAGCGGGACTTATGTCATTAGTCTTGGCGCGGAGGACTCCACCCTCGTTGTGTTGACAACCGCAAGGGTGTCCTAAGCCCCATTTCTTCCCTTCCCCTCCTTTACACCTCAGCCCCCAAGTAGCTTACCATCTACCTTATTCCCGACCCCATCAACCCTCAATTCCTTTGCGTCTTCCGTCTCCCAACCCTCACCACACTAGAGGTTGGCGGAATGCTTCCCTGGAAACCGCCTCTCACACAACAATTGTTGTGAGCCGCATCGACATGGCCACTCAAGCGGCGGCGGGCGCCACTTGGGCCGTGAGTCTCCCAACCCCCGGAACAAAATAACCCAAGCCCCCTTCACGCTACCAACAAGAGACACGTCATTTTGTTCACATCCTTTTCTCTCCACGCGCACGAATCGAGCATGCTCGGTGGTTCGGCGCAGCAATCGTCGCCTCCGTTCGAACGACTTCCCTATCGAAAGCCTCCGACGGACTTAAGCGCATTCCAAACTAGATAGAGCTTATTTACTGCTTCGGCACGCACATACAAAGATGGAAGACGTGCTTCCTTTCTTTTGTCTTCTTTTTCTTTTTAATAGACAAGGGAAGTACTATAAAAGTACAATACTTCCCGCGTTTCCCCCCATACAAGCACCGTTACGGGGTTGGCGAAGCCCGCCGCTACCACTGCGATGCCCCCCCCCACCCTATTGAGCACCAACGAATCTACCGTTGTCGAGCCGCTTACTCGACCTCTGTATCGCCAATCTCTCTCTTATGCACATCCTCTTGTGGCATGTCGCAGCTCGGCATTTTCGCTCGCCTCCCCGATTCACAACCCGACAGTACAACGCAAGTCCACCTCACCGATCCCGCTCCAGCAGCCTACACACTTTTCTCTAGGTGGAAAATATTCTGCATAGCTAACTCACATTACACTCAACTCGCTGCGACAAGACACATCCTCACGCCGAAAACTCGCCCCCTCGCAGTTTCGAGGCGATTTGACCTCTGAGTTAGCTCAAAGGATCTAGCCGGCTCGCCGTCCAATGGCCATCTCAGGTATCGCCCTCCGGCCCGATCACCAAAGACCCACTAGCCGACATCGATTCTCGCAACTCCATCCTCCGATCAACTACTCTCGCTAAGACCAACCGGCACATGACATGCTTCTACATCACGCTTCCTCCGCTTGCAAAGTCCGGATACCAGTCGACCAACCCACATAGCCGGAAACTCCTTCTCGCCCACAACCGAGCCGACAGATCGCACTCACTTATTGCACGCCGCGAAATGACAACTAACCCACATGACACCCTCGTCGAGCAACCCGAACATCATGAGCAAATGGAGTATTCATACGAGACCCTTCCACATGCAGTGGGCTCCTACCCCGACGAGATAGTGGGTCAATAAACCGCTCCATTCGACCATAACGCACCACCCCCGCAAGATTAACCACCGCCTAACAGGTGGGTGGCTACAGAGCGTCCAACATCACCATCTCTACATCCGGCCCTAGAGAACTACTCCGACTTCGCGGACAAGGCTCGCGGACAAACACAAACGCTAACACAGTCACACAGACAGATATGTCGTAGTTTGGTACATATGTGGTGTGTGGCCACATATGTCAATTATGTTTTTTTCGGTGAGCCGGTAAAGCGCACGCCTAATACGCTGAAGGTCGCGGGTTCGATACCCGGTGAGTCCGATCATTGTATGTAGGCGTGACACGGTCCGAGAAGAACCCCTACCTTCTACATTGGTTTCGGAACCGGGCTGCGGTCCGGGGAGAGTCCGGGGGGGGCGTGGTAGTGTCGTAGTTCGGTACATATGTAGTGTGTGGCCACATTTGTCAACTATGCTTTTTTCGGTGAGCCGGTAAAGCGCACGCCTAATACGCTGAAGGTCGCGGGTTCGATACCCGGTGAGTCCGATCATTGTAAGCAGGCGTGACACGGTCCTACCTTCCACATATATACACAAACGCAAACACAATCACACAGACAAACAAACAAAAACATACAAGCAACAAACACACACACACACACACATAAACACGCGCGCGCGCGCGCGCGTTTTTCAAATTCGTACCGCCGAAAAATATGCTGGTGATAAATATGCCGGGAAGGTAAGCGAAGAATCTTGGCACGCGGTATTATTTACGGTCAAATTGTGTTATTCTTACAACACACTCTCGAATAAGTGAAACCCTAGCATGTACTGGCAGCATTTTTTTAGCTGTAATGCTTCTCGTACCAGCAGGTTGAGATGCGGGACTACGGTATGTAGACAGCGATGTGGCCAGTACTTAGATGCTATCCATGCGTTGCCTAAGCACCAGCTCATCGCCCCCTAATAAAAGTACTTTTCTGTCAGCCAGAAGGTGCCTTGAGACTATTGCTCGCTCTTCTTACAAATTCAGACCTGGCGGATAGCTCGCGCCGCTAGTCCGCAGCTCAACATGGGGCAATCCCACGGCCACACGACACCATAGCCGTACGGCATGGCATCCTAATCAGAGAGGCAGCAAAAATTTTATTGGGACAGTAATGTTACACCCGTACATGTAGAATACAGTCACCGGCTGTCGACGCGCTGTATGTGGTGCCCACGTCGCCATGTTTTTTAACGTTTACCCTAGGGCACGTTTTGCCAAAGATGTCAGCTTGCTTACAATTTGGCCAAAAGACACCCACAGACAGGGTCTGGGGGTCGATTAGCGCAGGATTATAGGGATGGGTGGGTGGGTTCGCGCGAAGCCTAGATTGGCTGAGCGCGAAAGCAGAGAGTGCCTAGGCTCGTGGCTAGCTACGGCTTATAAGGCACGGGCTAGCTAGAGCTGACCGTTGGGGAAGTCGTTGGTCGTTGGCTGCGTCTAACTGTTCGGGCAAGGTGGTTGCCTTGCAGGTGAGACGCGCCGATATTAACGGTAACAGTAACCGCTAGAGTTACTGTCCCGTACACATGATATTGGATATGCAAACCTCTAGATTCAAATCAATATGACCATTTACCCTAGGGCACGTTTTGCCAGTAACCTAAAGCCAAAGGCTTGCACAACCATAATTAGTGTTGCGGGGGGGACGGAGTGAGCCAGCCGAAGAACCGCCAAGCAGCAGGTGTTGGGGTCATGGTCGGGTCAATATATTTGCCTTCGGTCACAGAGATGTTCTTGGCCCAGCCACCCATAAATTTGATTACGGGGAGGGGCGCGCCGATGCAGCTGGGAGCGGACGCCGCGCCTTTCCGTAGGCTGTGCGACGTCCACTTGAAACCGGTGGGTGCGGATGAGCCGGCTGTGCGGAGGGCGAGGGCGAGCCAAGCGGAGATGGTGGGCGCGGCGCCCCAATCGGTAGAAGGTTCCGAAGGTGAGAAGCTCCAAAAGGCGAGCGGGGGTGTCGCGTTGTAGAATTTGCGGCAGAATGCCGCGCGGTGCTCCGTGTAGTAGTCGATCGGGGCTGCCAAGACGGGGTTAGCGGCTACATGGATAGCGATGACCGGTTTATCGCCGGCGTCGCGGCGCTGGTCCCCCTTAGATTTTCGTACGAATAGGCAGATTTGTTGAGAAGGCCTGTCGATAACGAGGTCGCCGGTTTGGCAGCGGGCGCCGGTTTCGGCGCGGCAGAAAAACATGTAATTGACGCACACCGCTAAACAGGCTCTGAAGCGTTGCATCTGAGGGAGGGAAGCAGGGGTCCACGCGAAAGTACCGTGAAGGGTGTTGGCGGCGTGCAGGATGTCCAGGGCGACTTGTGCGGGTAGTGGGAGGCGAGCGGTGGTGGGAACCAGGCGGTGCTGTAGCATTTCGAGGCCACGGCGGGCGTCCGCCAAAAGTTCGCCCACGGCGATAGGTTGGCGCCGGTGGTCACGGAAGAACTTGTTAACGGCGGAGAAGTAGGGTTGCAGCGAGCTTGCAGCGACCGTTCCGAGTAGGGCCAGCCATGCCGTGTAGCGGACCATTGTGGCGGGTGTGGCATGTAGCGGGGCGATGTTTTCCTCTGCACAAAAAATAAAAAACTGTCTGATTGCGCTCTGGTAGCTCGCGTACGTAGAGGGCGCTAGCGAGTTGCTGAGTAGGGCAACCGCCGTAACCCTGAGCTCGTCTGATCCTAGGAGGTCTTGAAAAGTTTCAGCTAGATCGGTTGACCAGGGCGACAGTGCTCCTTCACGGCGTAATCCGTAGCGCGGCGGTCCTGTACGCAGAGGGGGGACGTGCTGTACATGCGCATTTAATCGGTCCGGGCGTATCGCTCGGCCAATCGCACCGCGTCGATTGTAGAGCCAAGAGGGGGTGTTAGCCGAAAGGCCACGATGCTCCACGCGGGAGGCCCGACCCCTTCGCGCTTGCCCAGCCTGCCTGGAAAGAACAGGTCGCGGGACGCTGGGAAGTGCACGGTCTCGGTGGCCAAGCGGGCGAACGCGTGGTACCACGTTTTGTTTCGCCAGTAGGGGGCGATGACAGTCGCCGCGGCTTGAGCTTGTTCGAGTTTTGCGGCTAGCGCCGGTAGGGCAGACCAAGGGGGGTTGCAGTAGTTGTTCTCGCGCTTCCACGCCGCGTCGGGGAGGTGTAGGCAGTCGATGTCCTCGCACAGGGGGTCGCGCCAGCGGGCGTTGAAGCGTGGCAGCTGCGTGTTGAGCATAGAAGCGAAACGGTCGATCGTATGCGGGCCCCACCGGCGTTGAAGGTGGTTGAAGAGGTGTGGGTTTAGTTGCCAGTCTTCGGAGTCCATCTCGCGGCTGAGCGTGTCGGCCCAGACGTTGGCGGCCGACCGGATGTAGCGTGGGCGGATGTGGATGTCGTTGGTGTCGAGTAGGAACCACAAACGCCGTAGCTCGGTCATCATGACGGGCGACCGGGAAGTTAGCTTGGTTAGGACGGCGACCACGGCAGTGTCGTCCTCGTGGAGGAGGACTTGTCGTCCTCGGAGTTGCGGGAGAAAGGATTCGACCGCGTGCCGGACCGCCCGAAGCTCCTTCCACGCATGGCGTGGATTCGACGTTTTTTTTGGCATTTCGAGTCCTTCGAATCTATTTTTTTCATACCCGACATGTCCCAAACCTATAACTTTCGAAGGTGAATTGAATTGAGAACTTCTTCCAATGTAGGTGAGATGAGTGAAATCTTTAACGCGTGTGTCCCGGTCTGTTGAGATACTGTGAGTGACAAACACCCACTTGAATTGAAACCTCCCGCCCATAGTCGTGAATGCGTATGAGTCATACAATCGACTATGGCGAGTTGCGGCCGAATTTCCGAGTTAGAGTACATAGTGAGATACTCTGCACGGTGTGACACGAATGCATGATGAGATACGAAGTGAGACACTATGTACAGGAATAAGATCAATTACAGTCGGTTGATTCTGATTTTACCAAATCCAATTCTATCCCATACAACTTGGCAAAACCCTCCGTCGCACAGTGCCCGTATTTTGTGTGTTGACAGGTGTACTTTAGGGGCACACCACCCTCGGGCACTGTGCTTCATCACCGGGAATTTTATTAGGTCGTGTGCGAAAATGTTTGCAATCTGCATGCTTTAATGTGAAAGTGATTTTTGGAATCTACATGGCCAGTGTAGATTTCAATCACCGCTTTCACATTAAAGCATGCAGATTGCAAAGTGCATGCATTTGTGATAGACAAAACGGAATATTACAAATTTGTTACATTAACCAGCTCCTCTCCGCTGATATCACGTTCCCAAAAACTAGTATCCGCTCCGCTAAAATCACTCCGCTCAAGAAATGTAACGTACCACTTCACAATGTCCTTGTCTCCCTGCGAATTATAAATAGAGAAGGCGAAGTCAGTACACATATAGAAAAGTTAAGTAAACACATATTTACAGCATGATTAGAGCGAAGCCATTATGTTTCTCACCTGACAGTGATTTACGGTAACCACCATTGCATGATTGCGAGTGGCGAACATTCCTTGACTTCGACGCACATCCTCCCAACATTATTCTGATCATCCCCGTTGCCCCTTCTCTCACCTTGGCTAGGTACGACAAGTCGAATTCTCCAGACGCCATGCCCAGCTCGCAACGCCCATTCCACACATTGCCTTTCCACACACATAACACACACGCAATTATTTTAATACAAAATGTGCACATATTTTCACACAGCCCGTCACACACCAGCACGTACAAACACAAGTACGTTCTCTCCCCTCTCTCTATCTTTCTGTTCTATTCCTCTATCAGTCTCTCTATCAGTCAGTTAATTTCCGCACAGTCAACACAATCTGGAAGGTCGCAACTATTTTAAGAAGCACAATACAAACACTGCTTGCATACAGTCAGACACATACGCAACATACAGTTATTCATACACACAATATGAATATATTCCCACACAGCCGGCCACACACATGCACGCAAAGACGCGCAGAATCTCTCTCTATGTTTGTCTCTCTAGCACACACGTTTCTCAGACAATTTTCACTCGATGTGACAGACAGATAGACAGACACACACATTTTACCAACAGAAAGTGACATTTTCACACACACTGCACATACACGCATCTGCACACACGCGCACATGAAGTCAAAAGTATCTTTTGCCATATACATTACACAATACTTCCGTCTTCAGAAGACCTACATCAACAACCTGTTAGGTCCCAACGAAACCTTACACTCTCACATACTCAACACTATGTGCCAGTGCATTTGCAAAGACGGACTGTAGTTCACAAAATTTTATTGTGTACAAGCTCGGCTGCAACAACCAATCAAGCACCCGGCACTGCAGTTTCGAGAGGAAGCCAGCAGGGGGGACGTACCGGTACAACTTGTTTATAAAGATACTTCCAACTGTGTCGCTGCTAGTTGCTGCCTCGGCGAGGCCGTGAAGACAGTGCGGCCGGTCATCCGGCTGGTCGTTCTGGTTTCCAACGAGGCGGGGGGGGGGGGGGGGGGGGGGGGGGGGGCGCAAGCTGTCGCGCAGAGGGATGCCCTCGACGTCAGTGGTTGACACGTCACAGCTGCCTTACGGGGAAGAGTTTGAACATGGCCCACTGCAATCGTTGGGTGCTGTGACGGCGAAGGGTAGGGCGGCGCCGGACCCCTCCATTTCCGTCCCCGCCGCTGTTGTGACGTTTGCAACATAGCGGGCCGCCATTTCTGCACAATCACATGGATATCACTCGGTGTTTTAAAACAATCGCAGCCCGCGACTACAAATGTTTCCCGGTAGCAACAAATTAGACACGTAACTCTACACCTCGTGGCAGTCTTTTATGTGGGAAGTGTGGTAGGGAGTGTTATATTGGAAAAGTGCACTGCCGGGGGCGAGTTCTATATATACTTACCGTCTACTCGCAGCAGAACATCATCGAAAAACATGCCGTCCCCGAAGGACACCATTCTCGGATGTCGCCTCAATCCCTCCCCCGCACACGTAGCCGACAAAATTACCAATCGTCGAAATTAGAGTCGACTAGGTGCAGAGTGCGCTGAGAGGTATGATTACCCACGCCACGCTTGAGGGTGGTTGACTGCACTGCGGGTCCCATGGTGTAGAGGTCATATATGGCCTAGAAAAATACAGTCGGAACAAGACTTGTGAACCACGTCCGGGCACCTTTCGGGATGCATGTGCAGCCTACCTGCGGGAATCGTTGTGATATCGGACATTTGCTTTTCCTCCCTACGCGCTTGAACTGCGCATTGACCGCCCAATGCGCCTCTTTGCGATGACATGGCAGATTGGCGCGTGCTCCCGAGATTTCCTATCATGTTGCCTTGTACTTTACCAAGGCAACGCGGAAGTAAAGCGTGATAACGGCATGCGAGGATGTACGGACGTGCGGTCCGCAACCTCGTGGCAAGTGCAATAAACCATGTGGCGGAATAGCGATGCACTCTTTTCCCTCAACCTGATCTACTCCGTACATTCCCATTGAAATTATATCCAGGGCGGGGATACGAGGGCTACGTGGATTTGGCGAATTCACGCGAGACAGAGATACTCCGTTTCCATTGGATGACATGTGCGATACGAGACAGAATCTTTGACAGCTGTACCCGGGTGAATAAATCTGTATCACGCTTGTTTGCGAGATGAAACCCAAAATTATTGCTTACAATGCGGGATGGATATGTTGTATTATGTTAAGGAGTGAATTGATTACAAACCATTTTAGTTTTCCTCCGAGATAAGATAATTTCTCAAAAATAGGCATGGGACTCGAAATTACCCGGGTACCCAATACCCGGTTCCACGCCCTGCTTCCACGTAATGTGTTGGAGGCGGTCGGGGGCGCTCCAAAACCCGCGGGCTTGGTAATTGGCGTCCTCGTTGAGGACGGCCCCCCAACCGTAGTCGCTCGAGTCGGCGTGCAAATAGGCGGTCTCGATGGGCTTGTAGATCGACCGGCCGTTGTGTTGGGAGGGTACCGTGCGCCACCACTCGAGGTCGCGTCGGAGTTGGTGGGTGAGGCGCACGCGTCCCCCCCAACCGGTACGGGTAGCCAAGACGTTGTGGAGCTCGCGCAAAAAGAATCGGGCGGGCGCGATGGCGAGGTAGAGAAATTGCGCTTTCCCCGCGAAGGCTGCGAGTTGGCGTGTGGGTAGCCATCGTGCGTTGGACGCTGCTCGTCCGAGCAAGGACGAAGCGTGTTGTGCGAGGTGTTGCAGTTTTTCGAGTGGGGCGCGAAACTCGCCGCGGTGTAAATCCACCGTGAGGCCCAAGTGGTCGCCGACTTGCGTTGGCGTCCACACACCTTTCTTGGGGTTGCGTTGTAGGCCGAGGGTGTTGAGCAGGGCTTGGACGCGCTGCCGAAGTAAGAGTGCCTCGTCGTAGGAATCCGCCAAGAAGAGGAAGTCGTCCATGTAGGGGAGTAGTCGGGTTCCTCGCCATCGCGCGTTCCGGAGGAAGCGCTTGGACGGGCGGCGTGGGCCGGCCGGTGTAGATGCGGGCGTGGGAGGTGGTGGGCGGCGTAGGTGGTTCGTAAACACTTGCGTGAGTTTGCAAAAGTAGTAGGCGGAGCCCGACCACCCCATGGGGAGGCACGCGAGGCGCCATAGGGTGCCGCGGTAGTTGACCGTGAAGTAGTCTCGGTCTTCCTCCCGGATGCCAAGGGTGTAGTACCCATCGGCGAGGTCGAGTGAGACGAAGTAGTCCCCCGGTCGAGATAGATGGCGGAGGTGCTTGAGGGTCTCGCAAGTCATGTTGAATGTTGAGCAGTAGCGGTTGAGTTCTCGAAGGTCGATAATCAAGCGCCATTGATTGCATCCGGGTTTTGGAACCAAGAACATCCGGGAGACGTAGCGGGGGTTCGTAGAGCGCTCCCACGCCCCGCAAGCCTCGAAGCGTGGTAGTTCCGAGTTGAGAAACTCGAGTTGGTCGGGTGTGGCGTCTAGCATAGAGATGCCGTGGTTGAACGGCTTGGGGCGTAGGCCGTGCTTGAACTTTACACGTACGCCGTGGCGGATCCAACTTAGGACTTGGCCGCTTGCGCCGATGCGCTCCCACTCCCGCCATTTTCGACGTACGCGGTGGCGCATGAAGGAAGATGTCGGGGAGCAGGAATCGGCGCGGCGGGTCACACCATCATTTCTTGCTTGGGGGTTTAGCCGAGTCGGTCGGCTTGGGGTGTGGAGCGGCTCGTGCCGCGGCCGCTGCTGCCGTGGCGGCCTTGCGTTTGTCGGCGGCGGCTTTGCGGGTTCGAGCGTCGGGGCCGGTAGGCTTGTCCGGCGTGACCTTTGCGAAAGCGGCCCCGGCGGCGGCTTTGCTGGCGGCGTGTAAGCTGACTTCAAGCGTGCGGTCGATTAAAGCTTGGCGTAGCGCGTCCAATGTGCCGGAGACCGCGGTAGGACGCGGTCGGCAGAAGCGCTCGTGTGGCAATTCGGCGAACACGCGGTCCGCATCCGTGCTCGTTTGTCCGCCCTTGGTGAGGCGGAGGAAGCCCAATCGAGTACGGGCGGCCTCCTCCGTCGCTGTGTGGGTGCGATGACCCGCTCGGATGAGGGCAACCGCTGCCGCCTGCTCTGTAGGTAGAGGTGGGCCGTGCGACAACGTGTCCAAAGCCTCGCCAATTGCCGCGTTGGCGCAACTGTCGAAGAAGGCATAGCACCCGATGTGTAGGTACTCGTCGTATGCCGCTTGGGTACGTTTGTCGCTTAGAGCCCGGGCGGTGTCGTCCGTGAGAGTCCACAGACGTGGCTCCTCGACGTCTCGAGGGGGACGTTCGAGGCCGGCCGGGATGACTTCGCCGCAGTAGGTGAAGTCGACGAACTCGGCCGCGGAGGGGTCGGGTTCGTCGTCGAGCAGGTCAATAGATGGCTCGGGGGCCGCCTTACCACCCTCCGTCGCTGTTGCGTCGGCGGGAATGGACTGCTGTTGATTGGCAGTAGCAGGTGTAGATGTCGTATGCTGGAGCTATGCGAGTAAGGCAGCGTTAGCCGCCAAAAACTGCTCAGTAATCCGTTGTTCCGATGCCAAAACTGCCGTACGAATCTGTTCGGTTGTGCGTTGTTCGAGTGAGGTAGCGTGAGGGTCGGCCGCTGCGGCGGATGTAGATTGCTCAGGATGCATATTGGGGAACTGCGTAGCTGAACGAGGGGAAGTGTCGCGTGACGCTCGAGTGCGCATGGGACGAAAAGGTAAAACTGACACCCTGCTCGACTACGAGAGTCGAGACTGCATTCGCGCGAAGCCTAGATTGGCTAAGCGCGAAAGCAGAGAGTGCCTAGGCTCGTGGCTAGCTACGGCTTATAAGGCACGGGCTAGCTAGAGCTGACCGTTGGGGAAGTCGTTGGTCGTTGGCTGCGTCTAATTGTTCGGGCAAGGTGGTTGCCTTGCAGGTGAGACGCGCCGATATTAATGGTAACAGTAACCGCTAGAGTTACTGTCCCGTACACATGATATTGGATATGCAAACCTCTAGATTCAAATCAATCTGACCAAAATATCCAGATGGCGGCGGGAGCCCCGGGTACCATCAGAATATTTAAAAAGCATGTTTTTTACAAAAAGAAGTGGAAACTGTAAACCACCAATCATATAAGGGAAAAGGAGGGAAAAAACCCGCAGGCCTAAGCTCGAGGAACAGGGAGGCAAGCCACAGCATCGGCACTGCCCTCCGGCAAAGCATCGCGAAGATACGATCTTAAGAAAACCGTAACAACTAATGTGGAGCGGCAGGTGGTGAGGAATTGGCGTGCTAATCCACCGGTTTCATATTTCCTAAGGCCTCACCACTTGCCCCATGTCGTAGTTTGGTACATATGTGGCATGTGGCCACGGATGTCAACTTTGCTTTTTCTGTGAGCCGGTAAAGCGCAGAAGGTCACAGAAAATACCTGATACGCAGAAGGTCGCGGGTTCGATACCCGGCGAGTCCGATCATGGTGTGTAGGCGGGTCACGGTCCGAGATGAACCCCCACCTTCCACACCCACCACAGTCATTGTTGCGCATACGGCATTGAGGCAACCGAACTCCCTTCAGCCTATCAGGCGGTAACTCTTCCGAGTCGTTTAGGTACATAAATGGACGTATCGGCGAGCCGGGACGCGTTCCGGGCTGCTATCTTTGTGTTCATTTTAAATCCTTCTCACGCGATGATGGCGTCTTCGCTTCTCATAAAGCTACGGCGGAAACATATTACCGCAGCCCTCCACGAGATCGTCTTCCAATCGGTGTATTCCTTCCGGCCGGAGCATTTCTTGCGTGTTTCAAAGCGGGCGCCATGCGCTCCGGACAACATGTAATACGCACTAGCACTCGACACGGCTTCGACGGCTTGCAAGTTGCAATAAAGCACAGCGCACACAAAAGTTCTTCCACGCCCACGAGGCGGTAGGCGCAGCCATGGTGTGATTTTATTGTCCATCGATAATAGATAGCGCAAGGTAAGCGACTAACGTGGTGGGACTGATCTCCATGCCAGTGCTTTTTCGCACTTGTATTGGGATTGGGGACGCGGGGCGATTTACTCATATACCGCTGCCGGTATAAGTATAGCGATAGTGTTCACTACGTCGTTCAGCTTTCCTCAAGGTGTCAAGTCTTGACAAAAGATTACGTGTGCGCCATTTTTGCGAACACCCGTACAATCTCACGTATGTCCGACGTGTTGGGGGTACACACGTAATTCGCGGCGTTCCGTGTATCATTCAGTGATATTCTAGCCCCGTATAATTGCGGCCATGGCGCGCTTATCAGGCACACCTTGACGCAAGTTGCGCCATGTCTACCGTCAAGACCATATTGAGGGCGTCATTTCTGACAGGGTGGTCGTAGGATATACGCGGAGGTAGAAATTAGAATTTTTACAACAAATACCGATAAATCGGTTGTTGTCTCATGGTGCTCCCAATGCTGCCATCTAGGTTTTTAGGACAGGGTTTTACGCCGGGCGTTTCCTTATTCATCCCTCTCCGTCGGCAATAATAACAAAGTTGAAATCATAGAAGGAGTGACTTTGTCTATCGATACGATAAACTATGAGAAATAAGGCGCCCGCCGGCGGCGCATCGGCGGCCACTCCGGAGGGGGCCGCGCTCGCATGCCCTCACCTCCCCGTGGTGGGCGCTGGAAATCCCGTAGCCGTGCCAGGCTTGGCACGATAGGCGGCAAAGAGGGCCGACAACGCGATTCGCGGGATTAGCAGCTGTCGGGAAAGCCCTATGCAAAGGGCTTTTGAAAAAGCAATTTCTGTGCAATACAGGCGCCAAGATCTCCCGATCGGACCGTTCGATATGTTTTTTTTTCACTGTCATATACTACTATGAGGGGTGAGGCGTGTACCTCAAGAGCGTTTCGTGGCGAAGAGGGTACGGCCGGATCAACGGTGGGACGCGGGCGTTGGAGCTAGTGGTGGCCAGCCGGGTAGCAACGCTTACAAAGGGCGCTCCCTAGCCGTCGACCAACCCTATGCTAGTCGAACCTTCCCCTTGGTGAAGCAATAAATGTCACAAGCCGGTCGTCCGTCGCAAGCGGAGGAGCGGCTAGGTGAGGCGGCGGCGATCCTCAAGATCAGCCGCCGCCGGAAAGCCATGTTCGGAGGGCTTTCGGTAGCTAAGATAATGTCCGTACCCGGCGTCGACCTAGTTGGGAAGCAACACTAGGGCATGGCGCTCATTGGCAGACAACTACATCGACATGCTAAATCCCCCGGGGGGAGGAGTACGCTTGGGTGGCAAGGAGGTTGTTCGCGACGGGGGGGGCGACACGATTTGGCGACGACGACCATCCGGGTCGGCGCCGCCGGAAACCCCGCACGGAGGGTTTTGACTAAATTTCGTGCATCCGCTGCCCGAAGGTTCCGGCTACGGTGACATCCCCCCCCCCCCTTTTCGACTCCCACTACCATGATATGCCTATATACATAGAGTGTGGGCCCGGGTGCGCGCGGAGTCCCACGCTTGAAAAAGGCTGCTCGGTGGACGCCCGATCACAGAGGGGGGGTGGCATGGGCGCAAGTCGGACTACAAGTCAGATACCCGGGTACTATAAAGAGGAAAAACCGGGCAATCGGCGTGGAAAATCCAGGCGCGGAGGCAGAAGCGCAAGTCTTTTTCTCGGTCTGTGTGTCTTGGTCCCCCCCATATGCCCTCGATGTGACTGGGGATCTCGACAAGGAGGGCCATCGTGTCGGTAGGCGCGGCAACAACCTTGGGGAGGGCCTTACGGGATGCGGCGGCTTGATCGACGAGCAACCACGTGAGGGGTTTTCTGTGCCAGCCTTTCCCCTCCTATCTTCGGCAAGACCGAAGTCACGCGGGAGCTAGATTAGGCTGGCCCGTCGTCTTTCCTGAATGCCGATCGGCCTAGGACGGTCGGCACTCCGGTTCGGTGAGAGCGGGCCGTGCATCGTGAAGGTCGAGCAGTGGTTTAGTTTTGCATTTATTGACAAATGGATTTATCATCAGATATGTACTTTTCGATCAAAAAATTTTACGTTGTATCTGCTTAGGCGGGGGGGATGTGGCAATTGCTGCGATTGCTTACTACAGTTTTTCTAGCTCCCGAGGAACGTCAACACACATTACAGATAGGTGTGTCGATAGGTGTACCTCGTCGAAGAGAACCCGGTCTAAACTTGCTCGTAAGTAATGTATGGCTGAGTATAGAGGGCCGATAGATGGCTGCCGGTCCAGTTTTCCGGTTAGGTATGAACAACTTCAACTTAAATTTCAATTTAAATGAAAAATACTATGTAGCTATCTTCATGATTCGCGGCCGGCTCCCGCCGGTCGCGGGTGATGACCATCCTAGCCGATCAGCGTGTGTGGGTCGAGCCGGGCATGCCTGACCTAGGCTCATGTGCGACTCCGGTCGTACCGGAGCTAGAGGGGAAAGGCAATCGAAAACCCCTCGCCCAGGTCGTCGTAGGCCCCGACTCGATCCACACACACCCTCGCCCGATATAACCCCCAATCCCATCGTCGCAGCTCAACTCTTGGCCTAGGTTTCCCCCTCTCTTCGGGGCAGGTAGGAAATAGCCATAGCCGCAAATGGTTGTCGTCTGTCGCACCTCCCGTCGCGTTTGTCATGTACCAGGCAGCCGCCATATGTTGCCGGCACCGGCTGATCCTTACTATACCGCCCGTTAGCCCGTACCCTCTCCTTGTGGTTTACGCGGCCAAGGGGACGCCGTGAGCGATGTGTACTCGCGATAACCCTAGCACACCGCATGAGGCATCCTACCATCGATGGTGGGTACTGACTAGAGGAGAGGAGGGTGGGAAGGTAGGATCGGGGCCCTGACCTCAAAACGTGCCGGGTACGGAAGTTTAACCGTAATCCTCCGTACCGGGCTCTTCTGGCGACGGCCGATCTAATATAAACGCCGCCAGACCGTGCCGCTCCTCTCGCCGCGGCTGTCCTCCTCGCTTTCGATATCGAGTTCCACCCCCATTTGATGAGTTTACTTGTCGACATCAAGAGCGATGGTCGGCATCGAGCGAACGCCCTTCCCCGGCAATGCTTCCCGGCTATCCGCCTCGAGCTCCAACACCCGCCTCTTACCGCTGTTCCGTCCGTACCCTTCTCGCCAAAAGACATTTCACAGGCTCCCTATAGTGAGATTATTTGTGAGTACTAGATCACGAAGAATCATATCCGACACGCCGAGCGGGAGATCTTAGTGCTGGTGTACTGATATTTTGATTTCCAAAACCGCCCGTACTTGGCTCTCCGACATCTGTTGATAACGCGCATCGAACTTGCCGGTACCTCGGTTAGCCCCCCACCATGCCAAGCACGGCACGACTACGGGGTTACCAACGCCCAACGCGTGGCGGTAGAGGTAGGTGCCGACGGGCATGCGAGCGCACCCCCCACCGAAGCTGCCGCCAATGCGTTGCCGGCCGGCGCCCGCGGGGGATAGATGCAAGCCAATTTAAACGAAGCTGCGCTGCGTTGCCAAAGAAGGTGAGCTAAAAAAACGATAAACCATGCATGCGTAGGCGACCCAACCAGTCCAACCCCAACCTAGGCCTATGATTGAATTGCTAGTGTTCATAGGAACATAGTTACGGTCGGGAAGGCTCGTCTTTCGGACGACGCAGGCCCTAGGGACGGGGAGGTTGCGCCCGATGACTACGGGGTGGAATATAGTCGACACGGTCGAATGGTTGAGCATGGGAGCTGGGAAGAGACACCAACACGGACACGGACCAAGAAGACCAACACGAACACGGGCATGGAAGAAAGGAGGGGAATCAAAATGGTTAGACTACAGATTCTGCAATACAAACGGATTAATACAAATGACTAAAATCAGTCGGTTGTGCTTTTTGGCTTTAACCATGGGTAGAACACTTCAATTTCTTACCACCGAAATGTTACAAGTACCTAAGAAAATACACAGTTCGGGAAAATTTTACTATTCTTGGATTGGTGAAGTTGCGACGCTGGGGGAGCGTGCTATTTGTAGGTAATATGGGCAGCATGTCACGTTGATTGTGTAAACCGTTCTCCCGATTCGGACATAAAGAGGTTCCCGGATCGACCTCACCACTTTGTCGGAGCTCGCCTTTCTACCCGAAGGCACACACATTGATGAAGAGGGGGGCCCTAGGCACTCTCGGCGGAATATGAGGGCAAGTGGTGTACAACACGGGTGATGGTGTGTTCCGCACGGAGTCGGTTGGGGATTCGCGGTACGTCATTTCCCGGTCAACCGTGATATTGGCTGACTTCCACCTCAGGACCGGCCCCATAAGGCTAGCTCAAGCCTCGTAAAAAAAGCATGAACACGCCCTGGGAAATATTGACCTTGGTTCCGAGGTCTGTGGCGGCAGGTCGGCTGGGCGAAAGTTGGAGTGTCCAGTGTTCAGCGAGGACGTGGGCGCGAAAAACTCGCTCGAAAATTACCGGCATCGGGACCCGCCTCACAGTGCGCGGAGGGCATCAGCTATGGTGGCCCCTGTTAATCCATGTACACACGGAATGGCATGAAGGGGGATAGAACCGCCGCTTCCCGGAACGGAGCTGTACGCCTTATCCAAGTACCGCCAAAAGTCGGTACCCGATAGGAACATATTGTGTATATGAACCCATCGCATCGCATCGCGACTGAGCGGCGAACACCTATAGGTGGAGGGCCAGGACTCCCCCGGAGTCTAGCGTACATATGTGTCCATTAGTAGTCATACGGAGGGATATGTAAACACTTCCCCTTGATGGACAAACTCCGGCCGGTGCCCTAGTAAACCCCGCTTAAATGCGGAGGGCCCATAACCTGTTAATCTATGTACACACGGAATGGCATGAAGGGGGATAGAACCGCCGCTTTCCGGAACGGAGTTGTACGCCTTATCCAAGTACCGCCAAAAGTCGGTACCTGATAGGAACATATTGTGTATATGAACCCATCGCATCGCATCGCGACTGAGCGGCGAACACCTATAGGTGGAGGGCCAGGACTCCCCCGGAGTCTAGCGTACACATGTGTCCATTAGTAGTCCTACGGAGGGATATGTAAACACTCCCCCTTAATGGACAAACTCCGGCCGGTGCCCTAGTAAACCCCGGTTAAACGCGGAGGGCCCATAATAACCAGTTAATCCATGTACACACGGAATGGCATGAAGGGGGATAGAACCGCCGCTTCCCGGAACGGAGTTGTACGCCTTATCCAAGTACCGCCAAAAGTCGGTACCCGATAGGAACATATTGTGTATATGAACCCATCGCATGGCATCGCGACTGAGCGGCGAACACCTATAGGTGGAGGGCCAAGACTCCCCCGGAGTCTAGCGTACACATGTGTCCATTATTAGTCCTACGGAGGGATATGTAAACAGCCCCGACTTTCTTTTTTGCAAGCTTGGGCATTTTACATGGAATCGCTGAAAGAGCTGGGGGAGTTTGGATAAGCATGATGAAGGGAGTCGCAGCAAAAGGCGTTGCCGGGTGACGGAATGGCTTAAGCGGTACCCGTGGACGATGCGACTGAGCCGACGAGATGAGGCCAACAAGACCTATCACAAATTCACATGTCCGTCCCTAAGCTCGCACTAGCGTCGGTGAATACTTTTCATTTTCGCAGGTTGCTGTGAACCCCACAGCGTACACATGCTGCGTTATTTTTTTTCGCAGTACAAGCGCTCTCAGCACCGGGAGCAAGGTCGCATACCGCCCGCCATATTGAAGTTTTCCGCGCGCTAAAATTCCACACACGCGCCTTGTAGCAAAGCTGCAGCAGCCCATATCATTGTAAATCCATTTATGTTTAAGGCACTGAAACTGAGGACGAGTTCGCTGAGTTTTACCGTCGGCGGGTTTGGGATGCGAGTAGCGCGTCGCTGTTTGGCATGCGACTCAATTGCAAATAAGGGTGGAGTCACAAATGCGCAAAACTGTGAGTTAAGTTTGCGATATATCGCCCATTAAGAGGGTATCAAGGTGCTGTGATGCTGAACCTGCGCCTTATGGCGGGAAGGGAAGCAGAGTGTGCCAAAAGGTAGAGGAAGTTTTATAATGCGAGCATGAAAAATGCACTCATGTTGGTAACCAACTAGACACGAAGTGTAACTAAAAAACATAAAGAGACGTCTTTCGACCGGCATGTATAAGTAGCGGGTGAATCATTAATTTTCAATGGTCATTTAGCACCTGCAACATGACTCTTATGCGCATTCGCATGGCCCATGCTGGAAAATTAATTCATGGTGTTGTATATGGTTGGATTCCCACCAGGTGGTTGGCAATGTGTTGCCGCATTTCACATGCAGAAATTTCACTGCGATGAGGTCGACTAGATCCTTTTGGGATATAATTTCGAAGCTAGATGCAGCCTCATGAGTTTGCCAGCAATTGGAGAGCAATGGAATGGACTGCGAGGCGATGCAGTGTAAAAATCACAGATTAACAGTCTGAAATTTAGTTTGAAATTACCTGTTTAGCACAATCGACTAATTTTAGTCGGTTGTGCTTTCTTGTCATTGCACATGCAACATCTACACAAAAAGTCCCAATGTGCTGAATATGCCCACTCAACCCACTATTGGGATCGGAGAAACACGACATTGCAGCAGTTTATTGTGTATATGGTGATAGTCACTGTTGGAAGTCGAACAAATAGGAATTTCAGATTTTTTGCTCGTCATCTTCCAGAACAATACTGTCACCAAAGCCGCGCTTTAGAATACCCTTCCATAGCTGCGGGCCCCGCCTACTCGACAGGTTCCGAGTTCTAGCCCCGATCTGTGGCGGCGGAAGATGCTCCGCCGCATCCATGATGCCAGTTTTGACTCCTCCCAACTTCCCGCCGACTAAATATGTCTTTCCCCCCGCCCCCACTCATGCATTACAACCGTTGGAGTCACATTAGTAGCGGTGAAATTAGTTGGTTACATTCCGACCTAAACGCGGCGAATACGCTATTGATGGAGGGCTTGCGGCGTGTAGCCGAGCCGCGTGAACGCCGGGGGGGGGGGGGGGGGGGGGGGGCTTTCTTGCAATGCGTAGCCATCAGCTTCCGGCGTCCGCGGATACCACAGAAGCACCGACTACTGCATTCAAGTTTGACGAGCGCCGAAATTTGTGGTCGAATGCTTGCCGCGGAAAGCCACTTTTCAGCAAACGGAAGGCCGTTAGCAACGTACCCGTAGCGTTGTTTCCATGGCCCATCAACACAATTCATCACATGTCTGCACAGTTATTCAACACATGCCTGCAAATATATGAAACAACATGAATATTCCGCTGTCCGCGTTCGTGATTTTTTTCGGGACCCCGAATTACCGATCGGAACTGGTGCCGGTACCCGCGGGAATCGATGTGTTGCTAGGTCCTATCTAAGGTATAAACTACTGCATGTTACTACTTCTACTTTACCGTGGGCGGTCTAATTGCGCAATTCGTATGATACGATCTCCAATCTAGGCGGGTGTTTGGAATCGGATCTCGTGGCGTTGACTAACACATTAAACTAAGTAATGTCCGATTATGATGGCCCCGATGTTAAGTTTGTGGTCTCTCCGGTTGACAATGCGGCGGCGTCCGCTTCCCAATTGACTTGCTTATATCTTCTGACTCCCGACGCCCTCACCCGCTCGGGATGTTTTGGGGGGCACATTCAATGGGTATTTCGCGCATTCTTCGTACCCGGGCCTACCTTGACCTCTTGGTTTTTGCAGACCTTCCACACCGGATTATATGCGGGTTAGTTCGGGTACGGATCGTTGTGCTTTGGCTGTCTTTTTCGCTTTACATGAGTCAAGTTTCAAGGTGCCGTCCGATTGCTATTCAATATACGATGGCACCGCACAAGGTGTTAACCCTTATTGTAGACCACGCCTGTCATCTTCGGAAGCGCCCACGGTGCAGTGAGACTCCCCAACCGTCTCGTGGGTCTAGATCTCCGTGGACAGTATCGGATACCTCTACGTCGGGTGAGCGCTCGACATCTACTATGGTGATGGAACACAACCCCCGGTCGGTGTCCGTGCTCTTGGCATGTCGTTCAACTCCACGATCGGGTTGTCTACCTACTTAAAGAGTTCCTCCTTGAAGCGGGGGCTAGTAAGGGGCGGGACATGCGGCTACAAGTCCGCCGTATTCAGTCGGGAGCTTCTCGAGATCGACATGGGGATATGGTGTGGTTAGAGATTTCGGGCCCAACACCGTCATCTTGTCGTGGATGTGACGGCCACATGCGCACGCACGAACACCACTGTCCCTCGGATAGGCGCTTGCCTCCCACTCCGGGCAGTTTTGCATTGGGAGCTCAACACGGCAAACTCGATGCGGACCTCCGCACAGCCGCTTTACTTGGCACGCCTTCGGTTTAGTCCGACCATGATTACTATTCCTTCGCTCTAGAGAATGGGGGCCGGTTAGCGCTTATGGCGGTCGAGTTGGTTGATCGCGGGGCTATTTTGGTGGCAGCTCGTCGCTTCGTTGGCATGGGTGTTGTTGATTCTCGTTCTTTGCGTTATGACTGCTATTTCCGTATGCAACATTTCGTTCGTCGATCTACTTTTGTTCCCTTTCGACTTTTTTGGGGAATGTGCGGCTAGAATTCATGCAACGTCTTTCTACCGCTCTTCATGGTACTTTGGGGTCTTATCTTCGCGATGCTTTGCAAAAGGGCAGTGCCGATGCTGTGGCATGCCTTCCTGTTTACATATCCCTCCGTAGGACTACTAATGGGCACATGTGTACGCTAGACTCCGGGGGGGTCTTGGCCCTCCACCTATAGGTGTTCGCTATAGGTGTTCGCCCCTCAGTCGCGATGCGATGCGATGCCTTCATATACACAATATGTTCCTGTCGGAAGACGACTTTTGGCGGTACTTGGATAAAGCGTACACCTCCGTTCCGGGAAGCGGCGGTTTCATCCCCCTTCATGCCATTCCGTGTGTACATGGATTAACATTTCCTTTTCCTCGGGCTTAGGCCCGTGGGGTTCTTTCCTCCTTTTTCCTTCTTGCTTGGTGGTTTACACTATTTTTTTTGAGATTTTCTTTTTTTGATGAGGGAGCAGATGCGAAAATGCTCTTTCCCTGTCCGTGCTCATGTTATTGTTCTTCTTGTAATAAAGTCTCTAAATCCGGAAGTGCACATGTGGCGTAACCCTCACCTGTTTGGCGGTACGGGTAGGTAGAAAATGAACCACAACATCAGCAGCATCGCGATGTCAAAAGTACGGGTGCAGAAAGTACAGCGAGAGATGATGAGCCCGTACGGCCTCTGCCGGCGACGACTACGAGGTAAGGAGGATTTAGGTGTATTGGAACAGTTTAGCCTTGTCTAGTAACTGAAATGCCCAATATTAATCCAAATCGGGATTTTCTTGGCCAGGCAGAAAGCTACAGACCAGAGCTTTCCAGGGATATATTATTTGCAACACAATTATGTGTTTTGAGTGCGCTGGGTCCGGCCAAAGGGCGGAGGGTAGGGTGATTAAAAAAACGGGCGACTACATGAATTTGGAACAGTCTCCACTGTATCTCCAACGGCCCGATATCACCAGCCCGGGCTTGACATTCGCCACCATGCACGTCACCACCGGGCAGACAGTGGTGCTATCGGCCGGCAAGAGCGAAGTCTACGGACAAAAGGCAGTCAAACAAGGTGAGATACGTCTACTTGCGGTGCGGCAGCAGGCCCGTGAGCCGCTACGCGATTCGCTGTTGCGGCTGATTGCTTCCGCTCTCTCTAACGCTTACACTATTACCACCCTCGCAGCGGCACACAACGCATCCGCAGCTGCCTCGACCGATAAGTTGCAAGCCGCTTGAACGTCCCCCTTCCCTGTTCCGTATCTTGTCTCTAGGTTCGTTAGCGCCACGGCGCTAGGGTCGCGTTTATCTTGCTTGCTTGCGACTTCCTCCTCGTCAACCTCCTCCACCTCGGAATCTTCGTCCCCAAGTGCCACTACTGCCGCTGCTTCTCGCAGCTTTTGAAGGTTCGCTTCCTTCACTCGCAGGTTGGAACGCCTCTGGGAGATGACGAGGAGTTCCCCTCGAGCCTCCTTTATGGCTTGGGTGGCGAGCTGCTAGGCCTTTTGCGCTGCTGCTGCTGCCTTCTCAACAACAACAGCTTCAGCAACGGCGCTCTTCTTGTTACCATAAGGTAGGGCTTCTTTTGCCTTTCTTGCAGCTTTGTTTCCCTTCTCCACTGCCTTCTCGGTGTCATGTTGTGCGCCCTCCTTCTCGCTTAGGTTGTACACCTGATATCTTATCTGCAAACACACACACACACACACGCACACACGCACGCACACACACACACACACACACACACACGCACACGCATACACACACACACACACACACACACGCACGCACACACACACACACACACACACACACACACACACACACACACACACACACACACACACACACACACACAGAGCACAGCATATTTGCATTTGCAGGAAGTGTTATAGGTAGGCATTTGCATGCATATTGCAACCACGCACAACGCACCTGCTCATAATCCACTGATAGATAACCATTAGTGCTGCAAACCAATGTATACATAGCCATGTAAGTAGTATATGAATATTTCCCACTTTTTGTCTCACCTGTGCATGGTTTAGGCACATCCCCTCCTCTGCATTATTGAAGATAGTGTCCATAATGGTCTTCTAGTCATCACGGCTCAGCAAAGGGACTGCACCGGCACGTTTGCCTGTCTCAAAGTAGCCAGGCTGTGCATAGTATCTCGCTAGTGTCACATGAGACACCCCCCACTCCTTAGCAACCTGCCGTACACTCTTGCACTCAGACCTGCTTTTGGATGCCGCGGTATTTAAAGCATACTGCCCCGCCAGTTCATGTAGCGCCCCATCCATATCTTGAGAGCTCCACCGCTTGTAGGCACGCGGCAACGTCCCCTTTCTCGGCAGCACCTTCCTCGCCGGACTCCGTCCTTTCCCCATTCTCTTCATACTAAGGACGACAACGACGAGTAAGAATAGGGAGAACAATAGGGACACGCATAGGGGGTCGAGGCCGAGAGCATAGGCCGTTCTCGACCGAAAGGGCGCTAAACGCCGCGCCATCGCCACGCCGACACCCCGTCCCAATGACTCGATGCACCTCACCACTTGCACAAACAAGCTTCCTTACTATTAGAGCGGCGATAGCTGTGGATTATAGCTAGTCGGCGCCCCTTTCTGACGCAAAGTTGCTGCGCCAGAAAGATTCTGCGTGGTTCGGAAGGCGATTTTGTACACGCATCGCCCATCTGTCCCGAGGCATCCTGACCCGTTTGAAATCGGATTAAGCCGGTTAAAGGCTCCCCGAGCATCCTGAAAACTGTAGCTTTCTCGTGGAATATTCAGTATTTGAATTTGATGTTTTTACATAAAGTTATAGCTGTTTTTGTAAGATCAGCAGCAGCATCGCGATGTCAAAAGTACGGGTACCGAAAGTGCAGCGAGAGATGATGAGCCCGTACGGCCTCTGCCGGCGGCGACGACGTGGTATTATTTATTACACACGACAATGGTTCGCTCACCGTTTGGCAGTGATAGCCCCGCCTCCCCCCTCACTTCCACGCGATGGCGAACGCCAAGGCCCCTGTCGCCCTTGAGGCTCCAACGCAGTCAATTCGCGCCACCAGACAGAGGTGTATCCCGCAACGACTTCTGACTGGGCAGGTGAGGACATGTTGACGGCCATATCACCATTCCGCCGCCGCCCGTCGTCCGGTCGAGCACAATTCGCGCGTATGGGTACTACAACACTGTTTTAACTACTGCCGGGCGTAACTTGCCGACAAGGGGCCAGTCTTGCACACACATGGCGACTTTACTGACAGCTGACGTCCCGACTGTATCATTTCTGCAGAGGGGTCGGTGGCAAACACATCGACCGTCCTTATTGCTGCGCCCGGTGATTGCGCCTGGGAGGTGGCGTCGCTTGACTCTAGCCGTGTCCGAAGAGGCAGTGACCCAGGTACCAAAATGTCAGAGGGAGGGGTGAGATGGTGGTGGTGATAATTTTTGTCAGATTCGCGTATGCATGTGTGTGTATGGCGATGCATGTATGTGTATGCGTGTATGCGTGTATGCGTGTGTGGTTTGATGTGTGTGTGTGTGTGTGTGTGTGTTCATGTCTACATTTGTGTTTGGTGTGTTGTGTGTGTGTGTGTGTGTGTGTGTGTGTGTGTGTGTGTGTGTGTGTGTGTGTGTGTGTGTGTGTGTGTGTATGTTTGGTATGTGTGTGTGCGTGTGTGTGAGTGTGTGTGCGTGTGTGTGTGTGTGTGTGTGTGTGTGTGTGTGTGTGCGTGTGTGGTTTGATGTGTGTGTGTGTGTGTGTGTGTGTGTGTGTGTGTTCATGTCTACATTTGTGTTTGGTGTGTGTGTGTGTGTGTGTGTGTATGTTTGGTATGTGTGTGTGCGTGTGTGTGAGTGTGTGTGCGTGTGTGTGTGTATGTGCGTGTGTGATTTGGTGTGTGTGTGTGTGTTTGTGTGTGTGTGTATGTTCATGTCTATATTTGTGTTTGGTGTGTGTGTGTGTGCGTGTGTGTGAGTGTGTGTGCGTGTGTGTGTGTGTGTGTGTGTGTGTGTGTGTGTGTGTGCGTATGTTATTGTCTATATTTGTGTTTGGTGTTAGTGTGTGTGTGTGTGCGTGTATGTTCATGTCTATATTTGTGTTTGGTGTGTGTGTGTGTGTGTGGTTTGGTGTGTGTGTGTGTGTGTGTGTGTGTGTGTGTGTGTGTGTGTGTTTGTGTGTGTGTATGTCCATGTCTATACTTGTGTTTGGTGTGTGTGTTTGTGTGTGTGCGCGCGGGCGGTGTATGTGGGTGTGTGTGTGGATGTGACTGTGTGTAAGTGTGACCGTGTGTGAGGGTGTGTTTATGGGTAAGTGTGTGTATGTAAGGGTGATTGAGTATGTATGTATTTATGAGTATATGCATGTGTGTGTGCGTGTGTATAATGATGAATATGGAGTTTCTTGTGAATACATGTCTGTTTATTATCAGTATATACATGTAAAAGAGGAAGAGAGAGAGAGAGTGTATTTTTGTCTTTGTTTGTGTTTGATTGTGTGTGTGTGTGTTTTTGTTTGCGTGTGTGTGTGTTTCTGTCCTTGTACGTGCTCGAGTGTGTGTGTGTGTGTGTATGTGTGCGCGGTGTATGTGAAAATGAAAGATTGTCTGTGAGTGTGTCTTTGTGTGTATGTATGTGTGTATGTATGTGTGTGTGTGTGTTTGTGTTCGAGTGTGTGGGTGTGTATGTGTATGTCTATGTTTGTGTGTGCTTGTGTGCGGATGTATATGTGTTCGTTTGGGTGCGTATTAATTTCTTTATGTTTCAGTGTGCATGCATATACTTTATGTACGTGTTGTGGTATGTGTTTGTGCCTGAGCGCGCGCGCGTGTGTTTGTCTCTTTGTTTGTGTTTGTGTTTGAGTGCGCGTGTGTGTGTGTGTGTGTGTGTGTGTGTGTGTGCGTATATGTGTTTGTGTGTGCGGGTTATGTGTGTTTGTTTGTGTGCGTGTGTGTGCGCGTATTGGTGTCCGTACATTTTAGTGGGTGTGATGGTAAAAGTGCGTGGTGCAGTGTGTGTTTGTGCCTGCGCGCGGGCGCGTATGTGTGTGTCTCTCTGTGTCTTACTGTATGTGCGAGTGTGTCTAGGTTAGTGTGTGTATATGAGGGTGATTGAGTATAGATATATTTACCGGTATATGCATGTACATGTGCGTGTGTATAAGTATCTATATGGAGTTTATTTATTTATTATCAGTATTTAATACCACAATTTGTTTATTATCAGTATATACATGTGTGTGTGTGTGTGTGTGTGTGTGTGTGTGTATGTGTGTGTGTGTGTGTGTGTGTGTGTGTGTGTGTGTGTGTGTGTGTGCGCGTGTGTGTGTGTGTGTGTTGATAGTCATATTCTGTATTTGATATGCATGGCTGAATGTGGTACGCAGGAAGAGGCAGGGGGGGTGGGTGAGGAGGGCGGGAAGGGGAAGGGGGCTGCAGAGTTGCAGCGAGCGTTGCGGGCACAAGAGCTGGAGGTCACACGGCGCAGGAACTTTGCCATTATATCACATCCCGACGCCGGAAAAACCACGCTTGTAAGCTGGACACTGGCCCGCCGTCTTTCTCTCACACCTTTGGGTTCGCCACGGACGACTGTGATTTGTAGCGCGTAGAGGCAAATGACCTAACATCCGCAGTAGAAGAAGAAAGAAAACTCCCTCATAGATGTCACAGACATAGTCACAAAATCACGTATTGACACAGATTGAAGCGAATTGAAACACCCAGGTATCTATGCAGGCGCGCGACCCACACACACACACACACACATACACACACACACACACACACTAATTCACACGCGCACACACACATACACACACACACACACACACACACACACACACACACACACACACACACACACACACACACACACACACACAAATTCACACGCACGTCAGCGTCGCATGTCGATGCAAACATACTCATGCAGTGCACACATGTATATACAGATGCACACACACTGATACACAAACTTACATACAAAAGCACACACACACACACACACGAACACACACGACACACACACACACACACACACACACACACACACAAATTCACACGCACGTCAGCTTCGCATGTCGATGCAAACATACTCATGCAATGCACACATGTATATACAGATGCACACACACTGATACACAAACTTACACACAAAAGCATGCACACACACACACACACACACACACACACTCGCGCACGGTAATGATATACACACATACTTATCCACCAACACGCGTGCACCTACACATGCATACTCACTTGAACAAACGCGCACAGACACAGACACGTGTATATTCATGCAATACACCCAGGCAGAATCACATTTAGACATGCAAGCCCATATACTTGTATGCAGTACACACACGCGCGCTCACGTATAGACCCACATACACATACACAAAACACAAACAGACACGCACACACACACACACACACACACACACACACACACACACACACACACACACACACACAGATGCTCAAACATGCACGCATAGTTACAGAATACACACATAATTTGAATGGATTCGTGCACATATTTATACCCCTTTCCCCCCCACTCGCGTCCCCTCCTATCCGCCCCCCCCCCCACACACACCCCATGCACACTTGTGCATACACACGCGTAGATAGGCACGGAAATATTCCACATAGATGCATACAGAATAATGTAATACACACAAATTAGAAACAATGACACTTATACGCATACTCACACAAATACATCCAGACACATACGTTCCTATTCCAACACGTTAAATATATACGCACAATTTTACTCGTACGAAAACCTGCGCATAAACTCGCACATGAAGACACGTGCAAATACATCGCACATGGATGGGCATATACTCATAGGATGCACACATCCATAAACTTATACGCGTACACGCAGATATACTTCTATATATTTGATTCACACGCACACACCCATACATATACACACACACACACACACACACACACCACTATTACAACCATCAAAAGATGTTGTTGCGATGGTGCGTGGCCCGCTCCTCTTTTAGTCAAACCGCACACACATTCATATATTTTTAGACCGTCCATTGCCTACTGCCTCTTCCACCCATCTTTCCCAAAATCTGTCCTGTTTCTATCCCCCTTCCCGCCTGCCAAACCCAGCCTTCGATATCTATAAGATTTCAAGTACCCGTTTTCGTTTCTCACACTCTGCGTCTTTCATGTCAAGGTGAGTACAGCCGCAGCAAATAATGTCACTGTCACTCTCACTGTCCCTCACTCACCACGCCTGCCTCGCGTCCCGCCTTGTCATCGTAGACGGAGAAGCTGCTTTACTATGGCGGCGCCATTCACCAGGCGGGTGAGGTCAAGGCGCGCAAAGCCGCGCGGCACGCGAAGAGCGATTGGATGGAGATGGAGAAGCAGCGCGGGATCAGCATCACATCCACCGCCCTCAGCTTTGAGTACGCCGGCAAGTTCATCAACATCCTGGATACCCCCGGTCACCAGGACTTCAGCGAGGACACCTACCGCACCCTCTCCGCTGCCGACAACACGGTCATGTTGGTCAGTGGATGTCCTATCTCCCCTCTTTTCCAGCTTCACCATATTTCGGATGTCTCCAGAAACCAAAAGCCCATAAGCTCAATATCTCCTCTCGTCGTTTTTGGGCGAAGCTGTTGGCCCTGAGCAAAGTCCAAGTTGGGCATTCGTTGAGGCAGGCGTGTGTGCGTGTGTGTGTGTGTGTGTGTGTGTGTGTGTGTGTGTGTATGTCTGTCTGTCTGTGCTTGTGTGTGAGTGTGTATCTAGGTGTGTGCGTGCGCGTGTGCGTGTGTTTGTGTGTGTGTGAGAGAGAGAGAGAGAGAGTGTGTGTGTGTGTGTGTGTGTGTGTGTGTGTGTGTGTGTGTGTGTGTGTGTGTGTGTGTGCGAGAGAGTGTGTGTTTGACTATAATCTTCGAGCTAGTCAACTCTTCTGATTTCTGAAATTGGTATTGCAGTCTTTCTTTCTACTTTCTTTCACAGCTGTTGGATGGAACTGGTTGTGCAGCCAATGATAGTACACGTACCATGTATGGAAGGCTCCTGTCGTCTGGTCAGCTTTATATTTATGGAGTTGTTTTGAGAAGTAACTTATATCCATTTACATGATAGACCGCCAAAAACAGTGCATATTGAAGTGATTGCACACACTTATTGAGTGGATGAGAGGAGGGGGGCTTTCGGGAGGTTTGCAGTGAGAGCTGATCCCAAGTCTCACGGCGCTGCAGGTGGACGGCGCGAAGGGCATTGAGGCGCAGACGAGGCAACTGTTTGAAGTGGCCCGAATGAGGTGCGAAAAGAAAAAAAATATGGCATCTTTCCTCTTGATAGTGATTTCTTTAAAAGCATTACACATACTACTCAGAATGATAATCGCGAGCAGTGCATTTAATTTCTTTTACATAGGATTACCTCACAGTGCATGGCATTGCGGCACTGAGTACCAAATTGCGTTTCTTTATGTAAAAACACTATCACACGACGTGATATAGTTATTTACGTTGCGTTTGCGTTCCATTTCTTATATTTCATTTCGTATCGCAGCAGTACACAACACCATATTATCATACCTAATTACATGTCACCACATCGGAGAACTGTGCACACGATTAGGTTGCATCGCGTCTAATTGCTTCACAATTCATGTCATTGCAATTATTATAACACATCCCACTATATTACATTGCTTTACTATCCTTAATGCCATTCCGTAACACGGTGTCAATACATTAGCCTACCAATTATGCCCGAATGCCTTTCGCTGATTTTAATTTTCGAGTTCGGCCCTTCTGCAACTGTTGCCTTTGCAAATACATATTTGAACATTGTCTTCCTAATTGCATACCACCGCGCGCACATTTTACGTCGATGGTCAGCGCATACGAATGTTGTCATCCACCTGCACCGTTGCGCAGTACTTTAATGCCATGAGATTCATCACCGCCCCTAAACAAAACTTGTTTGTAGTACCTCATCCATGTGCATTTTCCAAACTGTGATGTTGCCTTTGTATCACCGAGTCCAATGAAGCCGTTGATAAGTGACAGACAGGTACATGTCAGCAAGCTAATTTCGCAGGATATTGCATATCAATACGAAATATCAGGATATAACATATTGTATTTATGTTGCATAGCATCGTTTGACTTAACATTGAATTGCGTTACATAATTCATTTGTTGGTAACGAATCGTAACAAAATTAGATTAATTAGTCTCTAAATTGCATTCTAGCAGATTATCGGCGACATGAAGGAGCGGAGAGGCTAAATTCCTGGTAAAAAAATCTTGAGAACGCTGCTTAACACGTCTTACTTCTTGAAATCAGTGCATCTGTAACTCTTAATCTGTACAAAGAATCGCACAGTAAATTCCGCTTGCTACTTGCTATCCCGCCGTTCACGAGTCCGCATTTCTTTCCCTCATAAACTCAATTCCTCCGTCATTTCGTTTCTCTCTCGTCCGAATGCGAAGGAGGTCTGAAGTTTGGCGCTCTGACGATGATCCCGCGCGTGACGTGACGTGGCGTGCACAGGAACCTGCCCATCTTCACCTTCGTGAACAAGATGGACCGCCCCGCTCTGGACCCTCTGGAGATCATTGACCAGCTGGAGGCGGAGTTTGGGCTGGCCTCCTTCCCCATGAACTGGCCCGTGGGCTCAGGCAGCCGGTTCGCCGGTATTTTCGACCGAATCGCGCGAAAATATGTCTTGTACGGGAAAAAGGTCTGCCGCCCAACAGATTGGCAAAAGCATGCCTGACTGATCACTGTTACACGATGTGTGTGTGTGTGTGTGTGTGTGTGTGTGTGTGTGTGTGTGTGTGTGTGTGTGTTCATGTGAGTGATTGAGTGCGTATGTGCATGTGTGTGTGTGTGTGTGTGTGTTCATGTGTGTGTATGTGTATGTGCGTGTGTGTGTGCGTGTATTTGCGAGTGTGTGTGTGTGTGTGTGTGTGTGTGTGTGTGTGTGTGTGTGTGTGTGTTTGCGTATGTGTTTATGTGTGTGTCTGTGGGTTTGTGCGTATGTGTGCGTGAAAGGGGGGGAGAAGGTGGTGTAGATTATCCTTGAAGTTGAGTGAGTGTGCATATCTGTATACATTGAAGTGCGTGTGGGAGGGGTAACGTATCTTCGGGGTTCAGGGGGGGGGGGGGGGGGGGGGAATTTCCGAATATGTGAATGTGCGTGGATGTGCGTGAATTGTGTGCAAGAGGATGTACAACTGCGTGTTTGAGTAGCTTATGCGTTGTAAGGCAGGTGGATAATGTGAAAGCGTATCTGTGGATTTCTTTCGAGCAATAAACCACAGTCAACGGCAAATATGGGCTTGTTTTAATGCGGTGAATTGTGCGTTCAGCATTTTTTGGTGCGCATAGCTAGTTTGTGTATATCCCGCCCCCTTCAGACAAAATGTACATGGAGGGTTGGATAAAGTGGGAGCTGTTTGCATTGTCACGGTGGGCGGTCAGGGGAGCGACCGCGTGGAGCTGGGGGAACACGATCCCACGCTTTCTGACGCCATTGATGCGGATCTGCTCGAGCAAGTGCAGGAGGAAATCGAGCTACTGGACGAGGTTGGCTTTCCTGACACCATCCTTCCGCATGATTGTGTGTTGTTTTCCGATGTTGATTGCTGATTAGTTTCAAGTTGTTTTTAGCTCGCTCTCAGTAGCGACCACAGAATAGGCGCCGCGTGTCACGGCTTGGCTTCCACATGGCTTCCCTGCAAACCGTTATAATTTTTTTGAATTTTGAATAACGGAATTACATCGCAAATCTACTCTGACATGTAGGAAGCTGCACGCGAGTGAAAATATTCAGTTGCTTTTGTGTATAGGGTTACGTGTGTGTGTGTGTGTGTGTGTGTGTGTGTGTGTGTGTGTGTGTGTGTGTGTGTGTGTGTGTGAGTGTGTTTGTGTCTGTGTATGCGTATGCGCGGATGTTTGCGTGTATCTAGATAGGTGGATCATTTGGCACAAGTATAAGTGCGGTTGATTGCAGAGCTGGTTGAATTTGGCGATCTGCTGGATTGCAAGCACGTCCCCTAGTGTTACATTTGTCCTGTGTTTTTTTGTTATTTGACAAAGTAGCTTTTTTTCTGAAATTCATTGCGGTTCGATGCCCCCCCCGTGTGTGTGTGTGTGTGTGTGTGTGTGTGTGTGTGTGTGTGTGTGTGTGTGTGTGTGTGTACATGTGTGTGACAACGGTTGTTTGTGGGTATGAGTGTGCGCGTGCGTTAATTTGCCACTGCTATCGCTGCAGCTGGGGGCGGAGCTTGACATTGCGGATGTGATGAGCGGCCGTCTGACACCGATGTACTTTGGGAGCGCGATGTCCAATTTTGGCGTGCAAGACTTTCTGGAGTCGTTCATCGATATTGCGCAGTCGCCGGGCAACAGCTGCACGCTGGAGGGGCGGAAGATGGAGCCCGTAAGTGCCAACTTCAGCGGACAGGTGTTCAAGCTGCAAGCAAATATGGATCCCAAGCATCGCGACAAGGTAAGAGGCAATGCTCGATCCCCACTGACCAGTCGCGGCAATGCGCCAGCGAGGGGAGGGTTGTGGAGAAGTGCGAATTGCTATTATTCTTTATTACATACAACTTTTTGGAGAAATTGGGACAAGCCGCCCTTGCATAGACCAGCAACGGGATGTGCTCAATTTTGACATGCACATGTAACGCGGGTCGTTCGGATGCCGAAGGACGGTGAATGACGAGCGACATTTGTTAGAGTTTTGTCGCTATTTGGATAAGATTGATTGTTCTGCATATCCGCGAGCAGCGAAGTCGGTTCGGATATATTTATGAGGAAGTTATTTTGTGAAATTGTTTTGGTCGTATTTTTTTCTTGCAGCCTAAGCGATGCGCCATGCCTTCTTTTATATTTTATCGTTTTGGTCTAGTTATGGCTTATTGTCAAATTTTATTCTGTATTTTCTTCTAGCGTGAGGAGAGCCTAAAGGGAGAGGGATTGGCTGCGATTGCGTTGTTGTCGTGTGCAGGTCGCGTACGTGCGTGTGTGGTCCGGAAAGTTTGAGAAGGGGATGAAGCTGCAAGTGGCGCGCACCGGACGGATGATCACCGCGAGCCGGCCGCAAAAAATGATGGGCGACGACCGCGAGATTGTGCGCTACTGTTGCTATCTATGCCCTTGCCCCTTCATGCTGAACACGCGCAGTTAACCTGTCTTCTCGACTGCGTTATTTTGGTCGCGATGCCACCTGCGTTTTTTTTTTTTGCGCTCTACCTGTATGCAAGGCGGCCTGTTTGAAAACATCGCTGACCGTTGTACCTAGATTAGTGTATCCCGTGATAGAGGTGAAGTCTGATTGTACTAGTGCATCCTGTGCATTTCCAGTTTCCAATATAATCTGTATGTGTGCATCACATTTGCGATGCTTTTTTTTTTTTTTTTCGCCGTTCGATTTTGCTTTCTTGTAACAAATATGTTTGCTACGAGCTTGACTATTTGGTTGTTGGTACATATTTCGAACCAAAAATCTTAGTATCGAAAATTTATACTCTTATACTCTCACCTGAATCCCCGCGCTCAGTTTGTATATATTTTTTCTGTGGCACTCCTTGTGCTAAAATGGAAGTCCCAAATATTCTCTGCAGCATGAAATAGAGTCTTCGAAGCGAGTGCCGTTGATTTATGATAATTGCAATTATGATTGGCTGTTATTAATGTTGTTTTTTCTCCTCACTGGTTGTGCCTTTCTGGTTGTTTAATTCAGCCTAGTAATCGCATCCGCTATCACCTGACCTGCGCCCTTTTGAAATTCGCTTTTTTTATTTGGTTTGGATTTGATAGGCTTTAAGATTGTTCGCCAATGATAAAATGGCACACTTCATTTCATATCGCCAAATACTAGAAATTGATTATCTTGTTTACAATTTTTTCATCCGAGACGCCCCTCGCTCCCTATTTCTGCTTATTTGGTTTTCCCGCGCCAGGTGGAGGACAGCTACGCGGGCGACGTCATCGGACTGACCAACCCCGGCGCCTTTGCCATCGGCGACACCCTCTTCAGCGGCCCCGCTCACCAATACCCGCCCATCCCCTCCTTCTCACCCACCCTGTTCGCCTACCTCAAGGCCTCCCCCGGCGCGCGCAAGGGCTTCCTCAAGGGCCTCGAGGTAAAACCGCCCTCTGTAAAAAAATCTTGATCACATAACGAACTGGAAAAAGAGGGCAAAAAACGTAAAACCTCGGTTACCGCCAGCTTTGTTTTCAAATTTGATTTTCGAGAATTGAGATTTGTTACTATTGGATGACCTGTTGGACGTACGTCCGTTCAACCATACGTAAGTCGCTATGACTGTCAGACTGAAAATTTTCATCGACACTCAATGTCACTGTTGAAATTCGGCGACCGCTTCGCCTTTTTTTGTTACTGTACGGGGCGCTTTCCGCAGGCAACATACATATCCTTTGTATATGGTTGATATCGAATTTACAAGATGCATTTTTTTTTGGCATGTCACAGGATCCGATGTATTTCAGGCGCTGATAGCATAAGAGAATCTGATCACATCTAATGAGTCCTTAAATACGGTCTAATGTAATACGCCTAATGATGAACAGTTTCGTAAATTCATATGTTACTTACATCTGTTCAATACGCGATGATGGGCCTGAATGTGTTCTATCTTTTGAATAGGATCTGGGCAGTCTGCATTGGCAGTTTTGTCACACATGTATCCGTTGCGAAGTCGTACCAAGCGATGTGTGATGGGCTCGAAGCCGCCTTGAAAATACATTTTAGGAATTTGTCATAGCTTATGGTTAAACTGTCTTCGGATCCTGGAATAAAATGTGTGAAGTGATTGCTTACAATTATAAGCCTGCTGGCCGTCCTTATTAAGATAATGCAGAGATGACGCAAAAGTTTGACAAAGAGTTTTCGTTATCGTTTTTTTTCTATTTAGGAAGTTTAGGTGCTGCTCTGATTCACGTCGGAGCATGCTGCAGTAATGTAGACGCACAATTAGTTGCTTGGTTAGAGCACCCGGCAGAGACACTACCGAAGGCGCTGAAACCCTCCGCCGCTAAATTTCCCTCCGGCTAGAGAATCCGATCCTGTGCGAGGCGCCTCGACGGCGGCCGTGCAGGCCATTTTACTCGCGCGCTTTCACCACGAAACGTCGTCAGCTTGTCCCATAATAAAACGGAAACTCGAACGTGGTGCCGTCAATCCGGCTCGCCGCTCGACACATGTTGATATCTTTCGCAATATTTGTTTGCTTTTTTATTTTTCTCCGCGTCGTTGGATATGGTCGATATGGCTGGAAGATTTTGTCCAGCGAGCGGCGATAGTATTCATGAACGGTGCTGATGGCGTTTCGGCGACTGTTTTCCTTTGGCGACAGGGGCTGTTGGGCGAAGGCGCGGTTCAGGTGCTGTACAGCGCGGACGACTTCATCACGGACCCTATTCTTGCGGCTGTGGGCGAGCTGCAGTTCGAGGTGGTGCAGCACCGTATGCAAAATGAGTACAAGGTAAGCGCCGAGTGTCGCCCGCTTCACACGAAGACGCGCAACAATCGAGAGATGTCCGTCGCACCTGTCTGTATGCCCGTGTAAATATACTACGGAGACTGTCTATAATTGCGGTTTCAATTCAAAAAACAAGCGACATTGTATTGATTTTATTCCCTTGCGCTGCCGCAAGTCGGTTGTATTTATTATTTGCAGGAAGCGCAGTTGTCTGGTGCGTGTATATAGATGCCATTATTGTGCTGGGAATGAAGTGCAAGGATATTGTTTTGAACTCGGGGTTCGGAACGACGCTGTCATACCGCGTCAACGACAGCGAACGCGGGACCTTACTTCGCGTTGTCGTTATTTGCGTTCGCAGGTGGAGACCCGCCTGGATCACATGCCGTACTCGGTCGCTCGATGGGTGGAGGGCGGATGGGAGGTATAGCGCGCCGCCCCGCACCCGGGTTCCGTGACGAACCCCCGCCTCTCCCCACACGTTGATGCTGGCCCCCCCGATGTCCCGTATTATTAATTTTTTTTATTTGACTCGTGGAATTGTTGCGAATGTGTTTCCTTCTGCGATGCTGAGCAGGATGTGGAGAAACTGGGCCGCATCTTCAACGCGGTGACGGTTAAGGATCAGTGGGGGCGGCCGGTGGTTCTATTTAGAAACGAGTACGCGCTACAACAGCTGCTGCTCGACGAGCCGGGCATCAAGCTGAGCAACCACGCGCTGCCGCCTCTCAATTAAACGTTGAAACCACAATACCCCTCCCTCGACGGACCCGCGGCGATGCACTGCTCGGCAGGTCGCTTGTAAATGAGGCGAATGTAAAGGCAGAAAGAATGAGGAACAGAAGATTTTTGTCAAATGCATATGTTTCGTGATAACCGGAAATGAAGAACTGGCTTTTATACACCCCTTTTGTGTCGGCAACAATTTGTTATGATCCGATATTGCTCAGTGGTTTGGATTGTGGGCTTTTACACACAACGCAAGCGGAGCTCCTCGCAATTAGAGCTTGTGGCCGACCCCAAAGAACTATTAGTTGTTTTTGTGCGGGATTTTATAGATCGAGGGTTGTGGTACGTCGGACACTGACAATCGAAAACGCCCACGTCGGGGACCTCGGGGGATAGTGATGGAGGTGAGAGAGTCTCGTGGCCGAGGTGATCACGTCGCTCAACAACTTGGACACGATTCCGATGATAGTTTTGTGCATAAATAGTAATGCCAAAACCTCGCCGATATCGCGGGGTGTCAAATGAGTCACAATACTCCGCCAATAATGATGCTTACAATACAACAATAATGTCAGCTACGTATGTGACAAAGGATGTTTCGCCGGGGTGAGTGGACAAAAGGCGGTAATGTCTACACTCTTCCCATAAAGTCCGTTACTAGTGAAATAGGGCCTTTTGCGTAGGGCGGGTGTTTACCATGTAGGGTTTCTAGGGTTTAACTGTACTTTAGCTCGTTGAAAAGGCGGGCCGAAACTTGTGTTAACGGTAAGGCTAAGGGGGAAGCGGGGCACAAATGGGGCCCGTCACGGCTACGATATGACGTATTAGGGTTTGCGGCCCAACCCCGATTTCGGTGTATACCCTGATTCGGGCGCCCCGGAATTCGGATTTGCCACGCTTTGGCTCGTAAAAAATCCCGAAATGGGCGACACAACATGCGGTTTTTATGATCCCAGCATGTTGTCCGCAAACATGGGAGCACGTGGGTGTGATGGCATGTGCCGTTGACATGCTTGACGTGGGTGGGCTCGGGGCCGGAAAACCACAGCTTGGGAGGCTTAGAGAAGCCTAACTTCGCCGTACAGTGTCCGATTCGAGCAAACTAAGTTGCAAGTGGAAGCCCTTCCCCCAAGTAAGTATAAGTTTCAACTTAATTTACGCCTACCGGCCGGTTTTCGCGTCAAATCCGCCGTCCGATGTCATCCAAGCCCTCGTACAGCCAAATAAAGCTTTTAGGGTTTCAAAATCTGCCACATTCGCGCGGGGCTAGCAACCCCTAGACAGGTGGTACCCGCATACCCGCTCCGCTAATACGCTCAACAATCAGCGCTCTATATTTCTTCTATTCACGGCGTTGCCCATTTCATGCCCCATGATGGCATGGTGCCGTGCCCTTTGCCGCCGGCGAGATGAAGGCCCCTGCTAGGGTACTTTGAGAGCTCCCCGCCATTTTTCACGCCCGGCGATGCGCAAGTTTCTAAGGCCAACGATCCGCGCGCCAGGGTGCTTACACTCCAAGTCAACTGCCCCTCAAGCCTAATAGGCCCCCAGCCCGTGCTCCTTGGTGGTATTTCCGGGCACGTGGCAAGAAAAACCAGTGCACACGACATGCCATTCTCGGTGTCGCCGCTCTGTAGACGGCCGGGCGCAACACAGTCGGCGGATATTAGTGCAATTGTGCAAACATGCTGAGAACCCAGTGTCGAGTAGTCTCCCGGCTTGTCGCGACACTACGTGTGCCGAGCCACGCATAGAGGCGTGCATAACCTGCACATGCACGAATTTCGGCCCGCAAAATATGGGCCGAAAATCCAACGTGGGTGCCCACAACAATTGGGGCGTGCCGGTAAAGGTGCTCACGTCAGTGAACAACGCGCCGTGGTGTGCTGTTCGAAAATCATTATTCTACCCCCCAATCGAGTTGCATGGCCATCGCGGCAGTGCGTGGCGGGTAATTAAATACGTGCCGCTAGTAACGGACTTTATGGGAAGAGTGTGGGGCTGGGCGCCGGTGGTTCTCACTAAGTTATTCTTATGAAACTCCCCACGCTACGGCTTAGCACCCGTCAGTATTTTGTGCTCCCGCCTTTCTCAGCAAGGCAAGCTTTCAGCCTGCGCCGAATTGACTCGCTCTTGAATCCCGTGGTGCCCGCTGTGACGAGCAAGTTGGCCTTGCCCCATTCATTTACTGCGGCGTAGACCTACGCGCAGGCCTCCCCCAGCGAGCTTTGTCAGAAACGCCCCCCGTGCCTTCTTAAGTACGCACCCACTTGCGAACCACCGACGCGCTTGTACCGTGTTGCTGGGCTACTTAGGTGAAGTTGCCCACGTCGTTGAAGTCCCACACAAGTTGCGGTCACCACGCTTGAGTGGTTGGTGTGGGCCCCATACTGGTTTTGGAGCCGCGACGCGGTTGAGGTCCAGCGTGGTGTGCGCAATTGGGCGAAATCCCACCTCAAACCGAAATTTTGTATTCAGACGTGAACGCTCATATCATCGCCGCTTTGTCCCCGGCCAATACTAGCGAATTCGAAGCGGTTTAGAAATCGCCCACACTCTTCCCATAAAGTCCGTTACTAGTGAAATAGGGCCTTTTGCGTAGGGCGGGTGTTTACCATGTAGGGTTTCTAGGGTTTAACTGTACTTTAGCTCGTTGAAAAGGCGGGCCGAAACTTGTGTTAACGGTAAGGCTAAGGGGGAAGCGGGGCACAAATGGGGCCCGTCACGGCTACGATATGACGTATTAGGGTTTGCGGCCCAACCCCGATTTCGGTGTATACCCTGATTCGGGCGCCCCGGAATTCGGATTTGCCACGCTTTGGCTCGTAAAAAATCCCGAAATGGGCGACACAACATGCGGTTTTTATGATCCCAGCATGTTGTCCGCAAACATGGGAGCACGTGGGTGTGATGGCATGTGCCGTTGACATGCTTGACGTGGGTGGGCTCGGGGCCGGAAAACCACAGCTTGGGAGGCTTAGAGAAGCCTAACTTCGCCGTACAGTGTCCGATTCGAGCAAACTAAGTTGCAAGTGGAAGCCCTTCCCCCAAGTAAGTATAAGTTTCAACTTAATTTACGCCTACCGGCCGGTTTTCGCGTCAAATCCGCCGTCCGATGTCATCCAAGCCCTCGTACAGCCAAATAAAGCTTTTAGGGTTTCAAAATCTGCCACATTCGCGCGGGGCTAGCAACCCCTAGACAGGTGGTACCCGCATACCCGCTCCGCTAATACGCTCAACAATCAGCGCTCTATATTTCTTCTATTCACGGCGTTGCCCATTTCATGCCCCATGATGGCATGGTGCCGTGCCCTTTGCCGCCGGCGAGATGAAGGCATGGGACGCTCGCAGTTGTACCCATGGGAGCGTGGAGCTAGCAAGCTAGGGTACTTTGAGAGCTCCCCGCCATTTTTCACGCCCGGCGATGCGCAAGTTTCTAAGGCCAACGATCCGCGCGCCAGGGTGCTTACACTCCAAGTCAACTGCCCCTCAAGCCTAATAGGCCCCCAGCCCGTGCTCCTTGGTGGTATTTCCGGGCACGTGGCAAGAAAAACCAGTGCACACGACATGCCATTCTCGGTGTCGCCGCTCTGTAGACGGCCGGGCGCAACACAGTCGGCGGATATTAGTGCAATTGTGCAAACATGCTGAGAACCCAGTGTCGAGTAGTCTCCCGGCTTGTCGCGACACTACGTGTGCCGAGCCACGCATAGAGGCGTGCATAACCTGCACATGCACGAATTTCGGCCCGCAAAATATGGGCCGAAAATCCAACGTGGGTGCCCACAACAATTGGGGCGTGCCGGTAAAGGTGCTCACGTCAGTGAACAACGCGCCGTGGTGTGCTGTTCGAAAATCATTATTCTACCCCCCAATCGAGTTGCATGGCCATCGCGGCAGTGCGTGGCGGGTAATTAAATACGTGCCGCTAGTAACGGACTTTATGGGAAGAGTGTACTTGTGCATTGTTGTACCATAACAACATTGTATTTACAATGTTGTACTGATATAACACTGTAATCAACATAGTATTTGACACTTGTCCTGAGCCCTACACGACCCAAGCTCCTAGTATGTCGTACCTTACGTGTGTCCCTGCCTGACAAAAAAAGGCGAGCGAATTCGGGCCGATGTATTGGGAATACGAGTCTGTGCATATAGGCTATATACGCTTGTGATGCGTGCACTAACCGTTGTCGCGCCCGCCAAGGTACACGGCAAGATCGCCACCGAGTGGACAATAGGCCTACGGGTATCGGTCCGTGCGACTTGGTTCGACCACATTATAGGCCCTGGTAGATGGTATGGGGAGACTTTTGGGTCAAGATGGGCGGAAGCGCGGGTTTCGGGACGATCTTGGCGGTGTCAACTGACATTTGTGACACCCGCTTCGACGACGGCGATCGGCAAGCGGTTCAGTTGGACGCCCGCCGACCTGGTGAGGCTAGCTCGCCCCCCTAGAAAATAACAGTAGTTCCACTAAGACTAACCATGCATCCCGTGAACGCGCGTTGACTCATGGGGTTGCGTTTTTGTTGGGTTGGTAAGCCTGCGCAAGGGTGTGCTGGAAGCGACGATGAAGGCGCAATATATACGCTCGCTACCGCCGCCGCGGCCCGCATACGTACCGATAATGCCCGCTCTCCTAGCCCCCGCCAACCGTCCGATTCACCCCAAATGTCAGACAGCGACCCCAATGAGGATGTGAGTGGCGTCGAAAGCGATGGTATTGAGGAGGAAGGTGCCCCGCCTACGCGTGGGCGTGGTCGAGGTCGAGGCCGAGGCCGTGGCAGAGGCCGCACCATTGCAGTCGCTGCCCATGCGCGCACATCTGCGCCACACATCGCTACTACCCAAATAGACGAGGAAATAACTGCAAATATTGAAGCTGACACGAGAAGCGGGGCGGCTGAGATGAGCGAGTCCGAGTTAGAACTCGACGAGGAGGCGCTACTCAACGATGGCGAGGAGGCCCCTTCAGAGGAGGGCGCGGGTGATTACATACATGCGCGTACTCGCGCATGGCGCGCGAACGTCGGCAGGTCTATCAACCCCTCCGCTGCCTCAAGCTACTCGCAGCGCGCCCAATTGAAGCTTCATTTATTCACCGAGAAGGGAGAGCTAGAGTTTTTCAAGCTTGCTTCGCTTCACACTTGGTGCCTACCATCGCGGAGCTTATGACCACCAAGGGCCGTTCTTTGGGCTTCGGAGCCTCATGGGAGGTCACCCACGGCGAGGTATGGTTGCTCTTTGGTTACGCTGTGTACTTTTTAGTTCACCCATATGCGGATAGCAAAAAGGATATGTGGGCAACCCTGGAGAGTGGCCTACACCATGATTATGTTTACACCCCACATGTGGCGGTTAGCCTCTGAAAGCTAAACGCTAGCACAAAATCTGTTCTAATCTGTCTAGTTCTGTCGTTGCAAGATGGCAAGATGATGTCAAGAGGCAATGGTCAAAGTTGTTTCACTGCTGTACTTAAGCAGTAGATGTTGTAAGTGAACAAAGGAATTGTTAAATGGTTCTGTCACCTCCCTCTACTGCGCTGGACTTAAATCGGTTTCTGTCCAGCTAGCTTACGCCTCGTAGCTTGGCTTACGTGTCAGGCGTTAGGGCTGTCTAACCGTCGTCATCCGTCCTGAGACGCGGCTCGTCTAGCATGGAGAATCACGACGCTGCCCATTCTGCATAGGAGAACTCGCTTAGGCGCGTCGTCTAGCTAGTTAGATTAATTATGCGTATCTGTACGTACCGGGAGGTACTGGTCGTACAATAGCATATGTACCCTTATAAATATTGCAGTAGCGACGTACCCACGTCTGTACGTCCATCTTGTGGAAAGCACGAATTAGCGTTTGTAATAAGTACCTGTATAATGTCCTGCAATGTACTGTTGCAGGACTGTACTCGTCACACTCGTACCTTCCCCCTCTTGATAGATCTTGAGGCCGCTGTGAGGCAGACCTCCGTGGTTCTTAGCTCCTTTACTGAAGCAGTTATTGAGACTCAGGAATGCGCGCTGGGTGAGCGTGCATGAAGTTGATGTACGCCTGAGTTTTGGCGAACTTGCGCCATTGGGGCGTCTCCAAGAATTCTTGTAACGCAATCGTCCGGTGTACCTCGTTTAACCGGTGCCATACAGGTGGAATGTCGTCATCGCTGAAGTGCGTCATGAAGAGCAGATATTTGCCTCGTCGTCCAGGTAGAGACTTGATGCACACAGCAGAGATGTGCGAGACATCAAACTCCTCGTCGTCTCCTTCAGGTACAGTCACCGGGACAGCTGGTCGTAGCGGAGCAGTAGAGCAGGGTCTTAAGTTGTTAACATGGAACACATGATATAAGCGTACTGTCGCTGGAAGTTTCAATCTGTAACTGTGTTTTCCAATATGCTCTTCCACTGAAAAAGGTCCAAGCTGTCTGTCTCTGAGTTTCCGGTTCGGTTGTCCTCTCAGAAAAAGGTTTGTAGTGACGACTGACACCTTGTCTCCCTTAGCGAATTGTGGCGTTGTAGACGGTTCTGTGTGTGCTTGCATCTCGTCCTTGTGTAGCTGTAACACTGAGCGTACCAGGGTATGCACGTCCTGTAACAATCTCAACCGTTCTGTTGCATCTTGCGAAATTGGAATCGATGGTCGCATGCTGAACAGCAGGTCTGGAGGCTCCTCAGGAGAAAACCCAAAGTTAGCCTCGAACGGTGTGTGCTCAATTCCGAGTGCACGCGAAGCGTTGTACGCGAATTCCACTTGCGGTAGTAGCGTAGTCCAATCAGAGCCATCATAGCAACAGAAGCAACGAAGAAGCTGCTGAAACGTGCTGTTCACGCGCTCTGTTAACCCGTCCGTTTCTGGATGTCGACTGGAAGACATGTTCCGACGCGTTCCGAGGCGTCTCCAAAGTGTCTGCCAGAAGGCACTGACGAATTTCGGGTCGCGGTCGCTAATCAGCACACGGGGCAGTCCATGTGAACTTAGAGCATCCTTCAAGATAGCACCTCCAATGCTTGACAGCTTCGCATACGGCCAAAGCTTCTAAGTCGTACGAAGAGTAAGTGTTACCACGCTCAGCTGGATTCAGCTTACGCGCCCAGTAAGAGACTGGTTGAAGACCTCCTCCTTGGTCTTGCAACAGAATTGCTGCAATCCACACTGTTGAAGCATCTGTAGCCACGGTGAACGTCGCGTCCGAGCTGACCTCCGGAAGGATCAGGCATGGCGCGGAAATGAGCCGTAACTTGAGAGTCTCAAAGGCTTCCAAACAGGCAGGCGTCAGCGTAACCTTCTGTGGCTGGGACTTCCGCAGTAAGTCCGTCAATGGAGCCGTAAGGTCGCTAAAATGGTGTATGAATCTGGCGTAGAAGTTGCAGAACTGTACGAAACTGCGAACCTCCTTCTGCGTCTTAGGCACTGGCCAGTCTGCAACGGCCTCGACTTTCTTTGTGGAAACCGAAATTTTACCGGCTGACACAGTGTAGCCCAGGTACTCCATTTCTTGCAGTCCGAAGAAGCATTTCTTAAGGCGTAATTTCAGCCCTTCCTCCTTGAATCGTTGTAGCACTAGACGTAGGTGCTCCAGGTGCTCTACCAGTGTTCGAATGTAAATGCAGACGTCATCCAGGTAGACTGTCACGAACTTATGTAAAAAGTCGCGAAGAATGTCGTTCATCATCCGTTGAAACGTAGCCGGTGCATTGCACAGTCCATGTGAGGTGCTACTTTGGTTAGGCTAAGTTGGCAACCTTAGACTAATAGTAGAACCTAATCTCTGGATCTAATTATACAGCGTAGAGAGAATTAGTAAGATTGTCTTAGGAACAGGGTTTCTTACAATCTGGGTGTGGCGTGATTCTATTCTGTACCGGTCTCTCACCTCTACCAGTAAGTCCCCGTCTTAAATATCCACACCTCAGGTGTTCTAGAAACAGCCTTAGAACCTGTAGCTTGTGCTGTCTGCTAACTAAACCAAACTATTAATGGTGATACAGATTATCTGAGATTATCTGTACCGTCTATCCAATCTTATCGCACAAGCTCTTAGAACTATCTTGAAAAGAACTATCTAGAAGAGATACTGCTAGTAACTCTGTACTGTCGAGGGAAAATACGGCGATACAGTTGTACTGCCGTGATGACAATAAAAGAGTCACTGAATATCGCTAAGATACAGGTACTATTTAGAGGAAATAAATAATGTCAGATACTAGCACTTAGCTAAATGGCTAGGATATGACACTCTCCCCTCCTTAAGCACCAGCGTCCTCGCTGTGCAGTACTCAGGGTCTTGGTTTCTTGGGGGTTCTTGCAGGCCAGCGATTGCGAAATCTGACAAAGTCAGGGGTGCCAGAAAATTCTCGATAAACATCCGTTCGAAGGAATTCGGAAAAGATGTTTAAGTGGTTGACTCCTCGCATGGGTTCCCAAGTGTCCTCGCTAGGTACGTTGAACGGTGCTGCCCAGCGGACCTTAAACAAAAGTCCCGTGCCATTGGAGTTAAAAGCCACGTCGAGTATTTTATCGACTTCAAATCGCTTCGCATCGTGCACAATCGGAATTGGCTGCGCACTGTCGGCCAGTTCTGGTTCTGAATTCCATTTCTCCAGTAGACTGGCGTGTACAACATCGTGAATCCGTACTCCAGGGGGTAGCTTAAGCCGAAATGCAACCGGGGAAACTTCCTCCGTAATGAGAAACGGTCCAATGTAGCGGTCGCGTAGTTTAGAACATGGCTGTTGTACAAACCGTAGATTTGTCGCCTTGAGCTTAACCTTGTCGCCAACTGTAAAAGGTACTGGTAACCGGTGCCGATTTGCAGCGTCTTGCATGTGTGCTTGGGCTGCTTTGACGCAGTCGTGGGCAAATCTGTGCATCTCGACCAGAATCTTCACTTGCTCCGGTAAAGTACGGCTAGGCTCGTTATCGTCAAATGTAGCCGTTGTTGGAGATGTCGGCTCAAGTCCTAGCGTCGCCTTAAATGGAGACATAGTCGTTGACGTAGAAACCGCTGCGTTGATCGCGAACTCCACGTTGGTAAGGTGTTGAACCCAGTCGTCGTGCAAGGGGTGCACATAGCATCGTATGACTTGCTCCCATGTCTGGTTTACTCGTTCAGTTTGGCCATCTGTCTGGGGGTGATAGCTCGTAGAGATATTAAGCTTGGTGCCAACAGCCCTAAATAGGGTTTGCCAGAAGTCGCTCATAAACCGGGGATCTCGATCGGATATTAATTTCCGTGGTAAGCCAAAATGCCGAAAAACAGCGCGGTGCATAACTTTTGCTAATTGTTCCGCTGTAATCGTTTTCGTAATTGGCTCGACAATCGTCCGTTTCGTAAGCATACAGACGAATACCACCACAGCATCATACCCATCGCACTCAGGAAGGTCCGTAATCAGGTCAAGCGATACATGCTCAAAGGGCCTGGTCGGTACCTCATGCGATTGAAGGAGTCCATAAGGCTTGTGTCGCGCTGCCTTGTTGCGTTGACAGGTAACACAGCTGCGTACATAGTGTTGTACTGTCCGCTTCATGTTAGGCCACCAAAACGTCCGGGTTACTGCTGCCAATAGTCGAATAATACCAGGGTGTCCCGCGGTCGGTGCGTCGTGTAGTTCGTACAGTACTCTTGATCGCAATGTAGAGACGTTCGGAACATACAGTCTTGTCCCGTAGGCGTACAAGAGTCCATTAGATTGACGTACCAGCCAGGTAGGCAGAGATTTCCGGGTAAGCAGATATTTGTCCGAATCATAAGCACTTTTGATTTCCGCATGAAGTCCAGAGTCAGGATGTAACCGGGATTCCAGGGAAAAAATCTGTGCGTGTAACTCGCATTCTGCTTCGTCGTTGGTCCAATCGCGTAACAGTTGCAGCTTCTGTAATGAGTCCTTCAGGTCAGGTCGGCGAGACAGAGCGTCTGCCTGGTTGACTGCTCCCTTCTTGTATACGATGTCCATCTGTCGCTGGTAAGGTGCTAAAACTTGAAGCCATCGCACCTGTCGAGTAGACAAATCGCGCTGCCGAAAGAAGTGTCGCAACGTGTCGTGGTCCGTAATTACTGTAAATCCCGCCGCGCCATCTAAGTAGCAACGGAACTTCAGTAGAGCGTCTCGAACTGCCAGTAGCTCTTGTTCGTGGACAGGATAGTGTACCTCATGCTTGTTCATCTTTCGAGCATGGTACGCAACAGGTTGTAATCCAATACCTTGGTCTTGTAATAGCACAGCTCCTACTGCAAATCCAGAAGCATCTGTGTACAGTGTGTACCTTGCATTAGGAGAAGTGTCAGGAATTACCAGTACTGGTGCACGTACCATCGCGTCTTTAATTTGCTCGAATGCTGACTCGGCTTGAGGAGTCCAGCGAAATTCCGGTGTCTTCTTGGTCAGGTCCGTTAATGGGGTTGCTAGGGTTGCGAATTGGTTGATAAACCTCCGGTAATATCCAGCAAGTCCCAGAAATCCACGTACTTCAGTCACAGATTTCGGTCGGGGCCAATTTTGTACTGCCTCAACCTTGTCGGGGTCCATTCGGATCTGTCCAGCTTCCACCACATGCCCAAGAAAATTGACGCTCGATCGTCCGAAGTAACACTTAGAGAGTTTGATATGCAACTGGTGTCGCTGCAACTCTCGTAACACGAGTCGAATATGCTCGAGGTGTTCGTCGGCCGTCTTACTGTAGATCAACACGTCGTCCAAATATACCACGCAGAACTTGCCAAGATACGGGGCCAAAACTCGATTCATCATCGCTTGGAATCCAGCTGGGGCGTTACAAAGTCCAAAGGGTAGAACGCAGTACTCGAACAATCCGTAATGAGTTCGGAATGCTGTCTTATGTATGTCGCGCTCTTTGACTCGAACTTGATGATAGCCTTTATACAGGTCCAGCGTGCTGAAATAGTGAGCCCCATATAGCGAGTCGAGTAACTCATCAATCCGGGGTAACGGTGTTCGGTCTTTCCTCGTGAGGTCGTTGAGTTTCCGGTAGTCTACGCACATACGCATGGTACCATCCTTCTTGCGTACAAATAAAATCGGGGCACCGTACGGAGATTTAGACGGACGAATCCAGCCTTTTGCGAGTAAGTCTTGCAAATGTACTTGAACCTCCCGGAGTTCTGCTGGTGACATACGGTACGTTCGCTCCTTAGGTGGTTCATCGCACTCCAAATTAATTTCAAAGTCGCACTCGCGAGTTGGCGGTAGACCGTCAGGCTCCTTGATAATGTCCGTAAACTCATTCAGGGAATCTCGTAACGAAGTCGTCCACTCAGGTTGTTGATCAGTGTTGATGTCGTCGACCGCGTCCTGTACTTCTCGTAGTCCAATCACGAAGAGGTCTGCTGGTTGTTGTCTAAGCAGCTTTGCCATCGCATCCGCCTCCAAGTGATGTACTGTCACAGGTACGGTGTACTCGTCGCCAGACACCATAGCTTCGCCAGTTTTACGGTCGCGAATCGTTTTAGTAGACCAATCTATATCCGGGTTGACGGCTTGTAACCAAGGTTGACCGAGAATGATGTCGAATTTATCCAGTTCTGTCGTAATTGCGTCCAGACGTATGTCTAGGGTCCCTACTGTGAGTACTTCATTCCGTAGTCGCTGGCGAGTCGTAGTTGTACTACCATCTGCCAATTTTATCCGGTATTTCTCTCCAGTAACCGTCGGGATGTGATGCTCCCGTACCCACTCAGCCTTGCAGAAATTTTCCGAAGCGCCAGAGTCAACCAAAATACGGCATCGATGTCCGCGTAAGGTGCCTCCCAACACTAACAGACTTGTTCCAGACTGGGTTGTGGATACATGTAGCGTCGCAGGAACACTGTCTTCTAGTCGGACGTTCTTGTTCATCCACCCGTCGATCGGTTTCCCAAAAGTCTCGTAACGAAGAGGGAACTGCTGTTCTCCACAGACTAGATAACCCGTACGCCGTGCCGAAATTAATTCCTTCCAGGTAGCCCATACTGCCCGAGAAGTTGACGTAGCGTCCGGTATCGATCCGGGTCGAACGCGAGCGATATACACGTAGCGCTTATTCTGTCCGGAAGACTCCGTCCCTAAAAGGCGTAAATTTGTTTCGCTCACCTTTAATCCAGTTGTCTCCGTAAGAGCTCGCACTGCTGTGTATTCCGGGGTCGCGTCTTCAATCTCCTGTTTGCCACCAGGAAACCAGACCATGCCAGTGTCCTCTTTCGCTAGTAACACTCGTCGGCCATCGGTAACAAGAGTCGTCGAGTGAGTCCAGTAGGTCTTCGGGGGATTCTGTAGGTTCTGAGGCAGAAATCGAACTCGATCGGTGTCGTCGACGTAGACTTGCGTCGTCCATCTTGTCGGTCCAACATCTTGCCTTCTTCCTTCTATTCCATCGTTCGTGGGGCAGGTAAACACATGTTCTTTCGCCGCCAGCTCGTCGACAAGTCGGAAATTTCGCAGCAGCTTGAACCATGGTTTTGCCCTCCATTTTGGAACCACTATAACCGCTCTCAGATGGGGATGAAGCAGTTTACTCCGCAAATAATGGCCCAAAAAATCTTCTAATTCATTAAATGGCGCATTTAGCCAAATTCTCCGGTACTTCTGTAAATCTCTCTCCTGAAATGGGCGCGCCGGACAGCAAAAATCCTCCGCCACTTGAGAATTAAGGCCGTCATTATCGCTAGCTCCATCTAAGTCGAAAGGTCCGTAGGTCTGAGAGTACTTCAGGAAATACTCCCTATTCATCATCCAGTCGCTAAAGTCCTTGCTCCTAAAGACTGGCCTCAATGTCGTTTGAGGTAACGGGTCTCGTACTTCTTCTGTTCTGGTCTCTTCCTGAGTCGCTGTAGGAGACGAAACCTCATCCTGCAGCTTGCCGCGAGCTGCCGACTCAGGTCTCACTTTCCCGGCCGGGATTTCCTCGTTCTGTCATTCTTCTTGTTCTTTCTGTCTGGGCAGTCGATAGCGATGTGTCCCTTCTTGTGGCAAATGAAGCACTTGCCCTCCTTCTTAAATCTGTCGACCTCCTCTTGAGTGAGGCGTCTAATCTCGTACAGCTCCCGCGGCTTTTCTTCGGTCGCGCCATGCGAATCTTCCTCCAACTCACTGTCGATCTCCTCCGCTGCCTCTGAAAAGTCGCTGTCTTCTTCGATGGCGTTCAGTCGGCCTGTCGAGCGTTGGGTCGTCTCAATCTTGGTCTCCGCTGCCTCCGCTCGCAGAGCTGCTTGAATCGCCTCGTGTAGGGTCTTAGGGTTTTTCAGGGCAACTTCCTTATGAATCGAGGGTCTCAAACCGCGCTGGAAATCATGTACGTTATCTTCTTCGTGACGGTGAGGAAGCTCCAATAATTGTTCTCGAAAATAGTTCGCGTACTTCAGGACCGTGGTTTTCTGTCTCGCTTTGTCTAAATTCAATCTCGCTTGTTCCGCCGGTGTTCTTCCGCAGAATTCCTGAATTAAGGATTTCTCCATCTCAGAAACTCCGGAAAATCCTCCACCGACTTCATCTCCAGTCTGCGCAACTTGGGAGTACCACCACTTCGATAGTGGTCCTTCCAGAAAGCCAGATACCCAGTACACTCCTCTTTGCTCTTCAGGGTTAACGCTGTGATACCGTAGATACCCTCGTGCATGTCGGAACCAGTTTCTCAGCTCATCGATGTTAGTCGTAGCGATGCTCTTGATCTTGGCTGGTTTGACATCGTTCGGCATCATGCTTGGCATCTCTCGCGTCCTCTCCGATCTCAATTGTTCTCCTCGAAGAAAATTCTCCGTTTCTCGGCTTCTGTTCACTCGTCCTTCAAAATGTCTGAAACCGTTGTCGACGTGGTCACGCAGTTGAGATAGCTCAGTCGAAAAAGTGTCAACTCGGTTACTTAGTCGTTGTAGCATCTCGGTGACGTGTACCGACATAGGCTCCATCGTGGGACTCGATCCTTCTCGCACTGTCTGTCTTCTACCATCTGTCGACGTCGGCTGTGTCGGCCCAGAAGGCGCCCCCTCTGGTCGACCATCAACTTCCTCTGGTAGTCTCTCTCCTGCTCGGTTAGACATCTTCGTCTCGTCTAGCTGTTCTGAGGCTCCGAAACCACGTGTGAGGTGCTACTTTGGTTAGGCTAAGATGGCAACCTTAGACTAATAGTAGAACCTAATCTCTGGATCTAATTATACAGCGTAGAGAGAATTAGTAAGATTGTCTTAGGAACAGGGTTTCTTACAATCTGGGTGTGGCGTGATTCTATTCTGTACCGGTCTCTCACCTCTACCAGTAAGTCCCCGTCTTAAATATCCACACCTCAGGTGTTCTAGAAACAGCCTTAGAACCTGTAGCTTGTGCTGTCTGCTAACTAAACCAAACTATTATTGGTGATACAGATTATCTGAGATTATCTGTACCGTCTATCTAATCTTATCGCACAAGCTCTTAGAACTATCTAGAAAAGAACTATCTAGAAGAGATACTGCTAGTAACTCTGTACTGTCGAGGGAAAATACGGCGATACAGTTGTACTGCCGTGATGACAATAAAAGAGTCACTGAATATCGCTAAGATACAGGTACTATTTAGAGGAAATAAATAATGTCAGATACTAGCACTTAGCTAAATGGCTAGGATATGACAGGCCAAACGGCATGGCGACCCATTCCATTAAACCATCAGGGGTATGAAAAGCCGTCTTGTGAACGTCATGGTCACGCACTCGAACTTGCCAAAACCCAGAGGCGAGGTCGAGGGGTGTGTAAAAATTCGCGTTCTTAAGTTCGTCCAGTGTATCATCCACTCTCGGAAGTGGGTAAGCATCTTTACGCGTAACCTCGTTAAGGCCACGGTAGTCAATGCACAGACGTAGCGAGCCATCAGCTTTCCGCACAAAAAGAATTGGCGAGCCGAACTCACTGTAGCTGGGACGGACTAGACCAGCCTCCACTGCATCTTTAAGCTGTCGGTTTAGCTCAGCGCGCTCTGCAGGTGACAATCTGTTCAGCCGTTGGCGTCGCATCGGGCCAGTTGTGTCAATGGGATGATCCCACTGTCGGCTCACATGTGGAGAGTCGACAGGTTGCAGTAATTCCGGGAAGTCATCGAAAAGTAACGACCGGAAGTCATCACGTTGTTCTGCATTTAGCTCCTCTCCAGTGTGAAAGTCTGTCGGTTGTTCAGCGGCTGACGTAAGTTCAATTACGTAAAATTCAGCATGACGTCCTCTGCTTCGGCGCGTCTTGCGCATGAGTTTCTGAACTTTAGTAGACGACAACAGTAGACACTCAGGGCGTCGTTCCTCGAGCGTAGTCTCCACAGTTGTGCCATCCATAAGTGTAAAAACCTTGGTTGTACCAAACTCTAAAGAGGCCGATTCGTCATCAAGCCATGGTAAACCCATGATTAAATCAGCTGTACGTAAATCACGTAAAACGTAAAAAGTTCGGTGAAATTCGTGTCGAGCCAGCTCAAAAGTAACGTCACAGATTGTCGTAGAAGTTACTCGTTGTCCGTTGGCGAGTCGAACTGGTGTTTTAGTCACAGACTTCCGAGTCTGTAAAGCAAAGCGTCGTACAAAGTCCTCTGACACAAAATCAAGCGTCGCAGCGCAGTCCACTAATCCAGAAATTTGGTGTCCGCCATCAGGAGTTTTCACAGTCAGCTCGGTTCGAATTAACGGGCGAGCTTCCGTGAGGTCAGTCAGTAGAGCTGTAGCTGGCGAAGAAAATTGTTGCAGCGTAGCGATGGACCGTTCCGCGTCGTCTGTAGGACTGGTACCGAGTTGGGTTGGTCAGATACTGTAGATGTTGTCGAGTCGTAAAACGCACAATCTGCGTCGACTAACCACAGCTTTATAGGCCAAGGAGCTAGAGCAACCACCTCTTGTTGCGCTGGGTTCTCCAGTGACTGTCGAGTAAAAAGATGAGTCCTCGATGGGAATTCTTGGTAGAGTTTCCAGTTCTTAGTCACTTGAGTAAATTTCGCCCATTTCGGTAGTACAAAAACAGCCATCGTAGATGTCGGAGATGTTCGACGACAATCTTCAAAATGCTGCGCAATCTGCTCAGCTAACTCCCAGGGTGGGTTGATGAACACCCGTTCTCCTGTTAAGTCCCTTTCAAGAATCGAGTCACTCGGCGAACAGTGAGGTAAGTCACCGTGCGAGTTTAGACCTTCATCATCAGCACATCATCATCATTGCTTCTTAGATTCTGCTGGTGCCTTGCCCTTCCACTCCGGGCATTGGAACAATCGGTGTCCCTTCTTGTGGCACTTGAAGCAGAGTCCCTCCTCCATATGACGCTTACGCTCTTCAGCTGTCATTGCTTTTGCGAGTGTGTTAAAATCATCGCGACCGGATGTTTGGCCACGTCCACCATTGTTGCCTCCTCCACGTCCACGTCCGCGGCCACGACCACGGCTACCTCTGTTACGCTTCCAGATGTTAGAGGCTTCGTCGAGAGAGTCCTCAAGGTTACGTTTCTTAGTAGGTTGTGCAGATGGGCCAGCAGTAGACTTCGTGTTGCCGAGTTCCGGCGAATCTGTTACGACGTCGTTTAGAAAATTTTGCAGCTCCACAAGAGTAATCTGGTACCCCTTGAACGTGTGGTTACAGGTTTACGACTCTGTCTCTGCTTAGTCTGACGACGACGACTTGCTACTAAAGTTGTAGGAGTCACGACTGTAGTCGATGGAGATGTCGAAGGTGTTTCAACGACCTCTGTCGCTAACAGTGTCTCAGAACGAACAGTAGATGTAGCCGGTTGCTCCAGTTCGTCGGTAGAACAGCCTTGCCACCATCATTGCTTCTTAGATTCTGTTGGTGCCTTGCCCTTCCACTCCGGGCATTGGAACAATCGGTGTCACTTCTTGTGGCACTTGAAGCAGAGTCCCTCCTCCATATGACGCTTACGCTCTTTAGCTGTCATTGCTTTTGCGAGTGTGTTAAGATCATCGCGACCAGATGTTTGGCCACGTCCATCATTGTTGCCTCCTCCACGTCCACGTCCGCGGCCACGACCACAACTACCTCTGTTACACTTCCATATGTTAGAGGCTTCGTCGAGAGAGTCCTCAAGGTTACGTTTCTTAGTAGGTTGTGCAGATGGGCCAGCAGTAGACTTCGTGTTGCCGAGTTCCGGCGAATCTGTTACGACGTCGTTTAGAAAATTTTGCAGCTCCACAAGAGTAATCTGGTACCCCTTATGAGCTCTGTGCGACTTAGCATTGTTCTTGAGTGTAGTGTTCGCTAGGCCATTAATGAAGCGCACACACTGAACATCAGATGTAAGGTGCTGACGAGAACGACGTAAGAAGTCGTTGTACTGCTTAGTGTAGCTCGCGTAACTCATCGTGCTGCTCTGCGAAAAGCTGAGCAAAGCGTTAATCGCATCGTCCTGAATGTTCGGAAAAAACTTTGTCTTGCGTAACTCCGTAACAAGCTCGTTGTACGTAGATGGAATAGCAGCCTGACTTTTCCGGTTCAGCCACCACCCATTCAAATGTCCAGAAAACTGTGAAATAACCCATATCACTGAGTCGTACGAGTCAGGCGTAATCCCACGCATGAGAAAACGCTGAGGCTGAGCTTCAAGCCAATCCTCCAGTTCATTAGCTACCTTGCCATTCTGTAACGGCGAATTAATTGCAGCCTTACGCTGGGTCGTATTGAACCATGCGAACACAGTTAGTGTGGAAGATAACGTACGCAAACGTAGTTACAGTCACAGTCCCGCAAACGGAACAGTTAAGGCGACAACCAGCCTACAGGCGTGGTGTCGGGACAACAGAAGTGATGGAGCTGTAGCCTAGCGACAACTCTGTACCGAGTCAAACGGTTTATCGGTATGTCCGATCTAGACATGTACTAATCATATCTAGAATAGCTTACATTAGCTATCTGCAACTAATACGTATACGGTATTACTTACAACACTCCCCCTGCAGGTAGCTACGGGATGAAGCGTTGCATCGGGTCTTGTCCTCCAATGATCGCACTTCGGTGTCTTGCCAGTGCAGGTCTTGGGAGGAGTTTGGTGAGCATGTCAGCGTCGGCAAAGCCTTAGAGTTGGAGGCTGTGGTCCAGGCCCCCCCCCAACGTCAGGCGCATGTGGATGGTGCCATGAAGGGAGCGGAGGGCCTTTTGCAGAGCGCGCCAATGTGCCTCCGTGGGTGAGGCAGGGGCGGAGCCAAGGATGCGCAAGACCGTGGAGACAACGGGGCGCGTGCAGACGGGGGCGTAGTGGGGGCTGCCCAAGAGACTGGGGTGGACGTCTGGGTCAAAGTCGGGGGTTGCGTGTGTCGGTCGCCCGATGACTATGGGGTCAACGGTGGGGCGACGACGGCCACCGGGGGTGTGGTCGCCACGTTGGGCTGGGGAAGAATGATGTCCATGGAAGGGAAGAAGAGGTGGGACACCGGGAAAGGGAGAGCGGCCGGCCATGGGAGGCGGCGGGGCGTACGAATGCGGGTGCTCACGGGAGGGGGGGACGCCGTGAGAGGGCGTCTCCGGGATGAGAGGTATGGGGTGGTGAGGGGCATATCCAACGGGGGGGTAGGGAGGGGGTGGCGGGAGTTGTTCAACTGAGATGTCGTGTAGGGAAGAATCAGCGGGGGGGTATTGGGGGGGTGGTTGCAAGTGTTCACCTACGAGTTCGGGACGCGAGAGCTCGCGGTGCGCATCGGGACGGCGTTGTGCGACGGCGGTGTCGCCAACATGGGCTGCAGCGGTAGCAGCAGACAAGGCTGAATGTGCGTCCTGTGGGGCGGAGCCAAGCTGGGGATGCACAAGCATGGGGAGGGTGTGGCCGTCGTGGCTGTTCCGGACGGGTTTGAGGTGAGCATCGTGGCGGCGCTGAGCTACATGGGGGTGCGGATTAGCACCCGCAGCAGCAACAACACCCTCGGCCGACTGCGAGTCGAAACGAGCTGTCAAGCGCGCCACTTGCGCAACGAGCTGCGCGAGAGTATCCGGGGGGTGTTCGAGGGGGAGGGTGTGCACGTGGTGGCCGTCCGGAAAGTGTGCGAGGTGAGCATCGTGGCGGCGCTGAGCGACATGGGGGTGCGATATAGCAGCCGCAGCAGGAAGAGCAGCAATGGCGGCCGACCGCGAGTCGAGATACGCGTCAAGGCGCGTCAGTTGCACACGGAGGAGCTCGAGGACACCCAGGGTAGTATCGACAGTGCTCTGCATGTGGAGGGTGTGGCCGTCGTGGCTGTCCCGGACGGGTTCGATGTGAGCAGCGTGGCGGCGCTGAGCTACAGGGGGGTGCGGATGAGCACCCGCAGGAGCAACAGCACCGTCGGCCGACTGCGAGTCGAGATGAGCTGTTAAGTGCGCCACTTGCGCAACTAGCAGTGCGTGAGTGTCCGGGGGGTGATCGACAGTGCTCTGCTGAGAGCATGGGTCAGGGGAACCAACATGTGAAACATGCGGGTTTTTCTGCGCCATTTCGACAGAGGGCGAAAAAGAAAGAGCTGGATAGAAAACAGGCAGCGGTAAAAACTGCTAGCCGGACTCGTGCCTAACAGCGGTATGCAAAGAGACGGCCTGATGCCCGCCGACCCCTCGGCCTGTAGCCCTGGGGTGTCTCAGAGCACCTTTTCTGTATCCTCCACCCAGTGTGGGGCACAAGTCGAGGCCAAGGCCAGGACAGGTGGAGCGCTGCGCTGGTGGCTGATTCGCTAGGCTAGGATAAAAAAATAAATAAAAGGTAAGCTACGGCTGGCGTGCGACCTGTGGATGCGTATTCACCCGACAGTGCACCCCCCCGTTCTCCAGCTTGGACCGGTGTGCACCCTGTCCACACACGACGAGTGCGTCGGTGTGGGTGGCTGGCTATCTCCGTCGGGTGGCTGACTTAAGAGGGGTGGTGGCGGGTTTTAAAATCGCAGTTTATACTGGCGATACCGCCGACTACATGTTGAAAGTACTAGGAGTCTAAGGAAACTTGCCTTCTGCGGGAGAGCTGTCGATCGCAGCTCGCCGAACCAGGTTGTCGCGCGTGAGTGACGTGAGGCGAGGGCCCATAACCTTTTGAACCATGCAAACACAGTTAGTGTGGAAGATAACGTACGCAAACGTAGTTACAGTCACAGTCCCGCAAACGGAACAGTTAAGGCGACAACCAGCCTACAGGCGTGGTGTCGGGACAACAGAAGTGATGGAGCTGTAGCCTAGCGACAGCTCTGTACCGAGTCAAACAGTTTATCGGTATGTCCGATCTAGACATGTACTAATCATATCTAGAATAGCTTACAGTAGCTATCTGCAACTAATACGTATACGGTATTACTTACAACAGGTCGTCGTGAGGGTAACGCGTAGTCCAACCAGGTTATGGGTAGGCATCGGCATTCCCACACGTAAATCTGTAGGCCCTTCACCAGCCAGTTGGTTAATGTGTCCACGAATTAACAGCCAGACAGGACCAGAGTCGACCGTTGTAAACCGGGAGTGCATGTGGAACTGTCTCGGGATAGATGTGTCGTCTTGCAAGACTGGAACGTGTTGGTAGACCGCTCGGAAAAAAGATTCCCATTGAGTCACGTAACCGAAGTGAAGTAACTCACTCTTGTGCTTCTCAGCACGAAGTAACCCCGTCTGAGCGGGCGTAAGATTCAGACCGTCAATGTTGATTGTTTCCGGGACGACGTAAGTACCATCCGGATTAACTGTCGACTGTGCTAAAACAGCCTGCTCAACCTGAGCAGGAGTGCGTAAGTTGTTCGTAGCAATCAGGCTTGGAATAGTAGCTGAGTACACATAGACAAGTTGTCGTCCTTGAGGTAACGTAACTACGACAGGAGCGTCACTCAACAGCGTCAAATAATCCGGTGTCAGAATGAGACCGGTTTCCTCGTGTAACTCTCGAACACCGCGTCGATAGGCTCTTCATAAGGTAAGATCGAGCCAGCTCGGAACCAAGTTTTACCAGAACGAGGCTCACGCCGTAATACCAGCTTCAAGTCAAACTGTTTAGTTCCTCCAACGTGAATTATCAATACCACGTAATGTCCTGGTCCTAGAGAAACCATCTCGAATCAATCAAGCAACGTCGAGCGAGTCAATGAGCAACGAAAACGTGCGTCGACCAAAACGCTCCGAAACCAGTGTGGCGGTTAGCCTCTGAAAGCTAAACGCTAGCACAAAATCTGCTCTAATCTGTCTAGTTCTGTCGTTGCAAGATGGCAAGATGATGTCAAGAGGTAATGGTCAAAGTTGTTTCAATGTTGTACTTAAGCAATAGATGTTGTAAGTGAACAAAGGAATTGTTAAATGGTTCTGTCACCTCCCTCTACTGCGCTGGACTTAAATCGGTTTCAGTCCAGCTAGCTTACGCCTCGTAGCTTGGCTTACGTGTCAGGCGTTAGGGCTGTCTAACCGTCGTCATCCGTCCTGAGACGCGGCTCGTCTAGCATGGAGAATCACGACGCTGCCCATTCTGCATAGGAGAACTCGCTTAGGCGCGTCGTCTAGCTAGTTAGACTAATTATGCGTATCTGTACGTACCGGGAGGTACTGGTCGTACAATAGCATATGTGCCCTTATAAATATTGCAGTAGCGACGTACCCACGTCTGTACGTCCATCCTGTGGAAAGCACGAATTAGCGTTTGTAACGAGTACTTGTACAATGTCTTGCAATGTACTGTTGCAGGACTGTACTCGTCACACCACATGACCTTGGCAAGTTCAGCTTGACCTACCCTCGATGGCGGCGGTTGCAGCGTCGTTTCCGCCTCCCGACCGACCATGCCGTGCATGGCGCCCCTGTGGACATTTTCCTCCCTATTCGTTTGCTCGAAAGGGGATGGAACAAGGCCATGTGCGAGGTTCTCAATCATGGCACTTATATCAATGTTAATGAGAGTATGGGCATGTGGCGCGGGAAGAAGGAGCGGCACGATGGAATGCATGGACAAATCCACGTGTCCCGCAAGCCCACCAGTGACGGGCGGGAGTCTCATATTGCTGCGTGTGTGGAGATTGTTGTGCTCATCTTCACAAAGATGTTTGAGGGCGCTGAGCGTATGGCTACGAAGAAATTTGTGGCGGAGTGGGGCAAGCTGCCAGCGCGTGCGTTGCGTTGCACCCAGCCGTGGCACCGCACGGGCCGCATTGTTATTTTGGATGCCGGCTTTGCGTCTGTGCTGGCAGCGCGTGGCTTTGCTGAGGTATCTTTATGATAGGCAATGTGAAGGGGGGCCACAAGGAATTCCCAAAGAAGTGGCTGCTCGACAAGGTACCATAGAGAGAGAAACGGGCATATGCGGTGTCCGAGTTCACCACCAATAGTGGCCAACAATGGGAGCTGCTAACCGCGGCGGACAGAGATAGGCAGCCCATGACGTTGCTTGGTACCGCGGGCACCACATGCATGGGGGCTGACCTAGCCTTACTCGGCATTGTCAATCAATTTCATTTCATTTTAAAAGTGGTCGCGATATCACACCTCGAGACCACATGCATCTTTTCCGAGCCCCATTTCCATGGTGTACAATGGCGGCACCATCTTATCGTCATATACCGACGCAAAACATGCAAATAGATATGCACGACGGAACGCCTACACAAACGTGCCTTCCCCTGACACAAGCCGCCCATACAATGCATGCCATCTCCCGTGGGGGGGAGGGGGGGGGAGGTTACAACACCCCAACATTACATCGAGAGAATGGCATAGGCGACGACGGTGGAGCCCCAACACCCCAACATTACATCGAGAGAATGGCATAGGCGACGACGGTGGAGCCCCAACCAGTAATTTATCTATATGTGGCTTAGTTGGGAGGGCCCATGTAAAGCTTGGATGAGTAATGAGCCCTCCGTGTAATTATGGAAGCATGTGCTTTATTGTAATTACATGTGTAATTACAGGGGTCGGATGGGGTTTGAGGTTTTATGTTTAGGGTTTTACGTTTAGGATACCCTAAACTCTAGACCCGTCTATAGGACTACATGAGGCGACCGCGCGAGGGCTGCAAGGGCATCATACACCCTACCGACATGACACATACACTACCTCCCTTCCATACACCTCCTCAACCACATCCATGCTCCCCAACCAACACACACAAGCATACCCAGCTTTACTCCCGTTGGCACTACATGGGGCGTGGATGTATATATCGTACGTATCACCATCGCCATGTCCCTCCTTCCCTATCTAACTAATCCTTACCCCCGAGACACTACATCAAACTATTGATTAAGTTTGTGACACCCCCATCCCCTCCCTTCGCACCATATGCACGCTTCGCACCCCAACCTCTGAATGCAACCTTCTCAAGGCCACCATACACCACTCTGTTTATCTAACGTACATCCTCTAGTTTATGCACCCCATACCGCACACACAACAACTACCTTCAACTACTATGCGACCTTGCCCACAACTGGACAAGCTTTGTCTCCACATACGGCTCCAACCATGAGCTTCCGCCCCCCTAGGGGCCATAGCCACTCACCCATCCTCCTATCATACATCCCTCAAAATTTTAGTCATCTTTACATAACTAAAGTATACCATTAACATGACCAAATTCGGAGCCATAGACCAAAACTCGGCCACCTTGCCCTCATGTCCGACAACGCTTGCTCCCTTCACTTCGTCCATAAGCACACTCGCAGTCCCCTCACCATGCAACAACAACCTCACAGAAAAATACTCTCCCCTATCATATCATCACTCTAAACCCGGACCGCCAAAGGCATCACCACAAAATTTGGCAAAGTAAAGGCACACAACATTTCTGTGGGTTACGACCAAGCCGATCTCCTAGCAAACACAGTTGCCGACGGCCAACCCCTGACGCGATACTATACTTCAGAGGCGGTGCTCACCCACATCTAGGACATTGGAATTGGCCCTAAACTATTTAACTTGACAACCCTATCCCACCTAGAAATCCGAATCTACACCAACCTCGATTCAGATGCATAAAATACAATATCGTCTCCACCATTACTCCCAACGACCACACTACCAAACATGGCGACCTCTTCGCCACGGCCAAACGAAATGGCGCAAAATTCATCTACTATAGCTGACATCAATTCCTCACATCCACCCAATTCACACACAAAATGGAATTTATGTGGGATGTCCACAACACACGCCTTCACCCCAAGAACAAGACTCTCATATGGCCAATTCGCGGTTCGCTCAGTAGCAATGACCACATGGCGGGTGACTGCCCCTCAATGGCATGCCTCACATAGGACCGTCACAATAGCCGTGAACATGCCAAAATGGAACACGGCTCGGCCGAAAAGGAACACGGTTCGCGCCCCGAGCCATTTTCTTTTCGGCCGAACCGTCTACCGGGAGGATGTATAATGTTGTAGCGCCCACTACATTCGGCAGTATATCCCACCCGTCGCGTCGTGCGGGGCTCTCCCCCCTGACCGGTAACCGTCTTTGCGAAAAATCCCACCACCCTAGCACATCCATAGACGCGCGAGCACAGTCCGCCCAACATGCCTCGATACAAGCGCTCCAAAGAGCGGGCCGTGCAAGCCGGAAGCCGGTACTCAATAGACGGATAAACATGTCGCCCTCAAGTCGTCCCTCCCCGCGTCAGAGCTAGGGCCAACGAAGAAGGAGGCGCCCGATGGCGGCATGAAAGGGGTGTAGGTGCCTCTCTGTGAGCGTTACAGAATTTTCGTCAAGTAACTCGCGCTCGGCCGCTTGAAACACCTCTTCGCATGGGGGGAGGTAACCGCCGAAAAGAGCGTTGAGTAGCAATCCCACCCTTCGCGTTATGTTCGCATATGGGGGAGTTGGTTGGAGATCAAGACGGCAGTTACGGGCATGATCTGTGAGGTACCCTCCCGCTTGGCCCACACGCCCGTCTTGTTGTAACCCGACATGCACGCGATCACAATCATCATTGCCCTACCCGCTTTATGTCGTTGGCGAGCTCTTGACCGAGGAAGGGAAGCCCTCCCCCGCCCCTGACGTCTAGATGAACTAACCTCACGGTTACGAACGTTTGGCGATTCCCCCCCTTTTATATAGATATTTTATAGAGAGAATTGAAACGACACCCTTGTTTTGCAGGCTTGGTGAGGGGTCAATGTACGTCATCCCTTGGAGGTTGCGTCACCCCGGCGGAACGCCACACCATATTACTCCATGTAACTAACTTCATTATTATTTTCAAGTATGAAAAATTCTTACAAGAGAAAACAGTGGAGGCCACTAAGTAGAAAGAGAAGAAAAGAGGGAAAAACCTAAGCCCGAGGAACACGAAGGCACGCCAAAGCGTCAGCACTACCCTCCTGAAAAGCGACGCGGAGATAGGAACCAAGAGTGCCATGAAAAGCAACAGAAAGAGGTTGCATGAATTCACGTCGCACATCCCCCAAAAAACGCTGAAAAAGGAAGAGAAGTATTTCGACGAACGAAATGATGCATACGGACATAACAATCAGAGCGCAAGGAGCGAGAATCAGCAGCACCCTACTTCAGGGTAGCGACGAACAAACGGCAAAATAGCCAACTATCAACCAACTCAGCCGCCATCGGCGCAAACCGGCCCCCATCTCCCATGGCGAAGGGATAGTAGTCATGGATCGACTAAACAGAAGGCGTGTCAAGCAAAGCAGAAGCGCGAAGGTCCGCATCAAGTTTGCCATGTTGAGCTCCCAATTCAAGGCTGCTAGAGATTCGGAGACGAGTACCTATACGAGGAACATTGGTGTTCGTGCGAGCACTTGAAACCTTCGCATCAACCACAAGATGACGGTGCGGAGCCATGAAGTCTAACCAAACCACATCCCAAGGGCGATCTCAAGAAGCTCCCGGCCGAATACGGCGGACCTCCAACCGCAACTTCCGCCCCTTAGTAGTAGCCCCCGCTTCAAGCATGAACTCTTCAAGCACGTGGACAATCCGGTCGTGGAGTTGAATAATACACCAAGAGCACGGACACCGGGGGATATGGTCCATGAGCATAGCAGTTGTTGAGCGCTCACCCGACATAGAGGTGCCCGATACCGTCGACGAAGATATTGACCCGCGAGACTTTGAAGGAGCCTCATTGCACCGAGGGCGCTTTCGAACATGAGAGGCGCGCTCCGCAGTCAAGCCAAGCACCCGGTGAGCTGCCATCATATAGCAATCGGATGGCATCTTGAAACTGGACTCATGTGCAAAGGAAAAGAGAGCCAAAGCCCCGCGACTTGCACCCGAAGTCACCCTCATACAGTCCGGTGGTGAAGGTCTGCAAAACGCCAAGAGGTCAAGGTAGGCCCATGCACGAAGAATGTGCGAAATGCCCCGTTGAATGTGGCCCCCGGAATCTCCCAAGCGAGTGAGAGCATCGGGAGTCGGAAGTTGTATGCAAGTCAATTGGGCAGCGGGCGCCACCGCATTGTGGACCGCAGATACCACCAACTCGACATCGGCCCCATTATAATCGGAAAGGTCTTGGTTTAGTATGTTAGTCAACACCACGACATCCGATTCCGAGAACCCGCCCATAGTGGAGACCGAATCATACGAATTGCGCAATCGGACCGCCCACGGTAAAGTAAAAGTGGTAACATGAGATGAGACCGTACAAAGGACCTGGCGACTCGGACTCGCAATCAATAATCAGGTTGGCGAGGGTCGCAGTGAATGAAGCATAGTGAGCAGGTTCGGCGTCGAGCTCGAGGGAAAATTCATTAAGCCCCCAAACTCCGCAAGGAGCGAAAGCTGACACTTAGCACAATTCCCTTGATCGAATGTGCGTCATGAGAAACGTCATGATTCTGTAAATTGTTATACTTACGGCCCTATATGTAGTAGCAAGGTACGGTCGGGAGATATCTGTGGGGAGGGTGCGGAGCAAGAGCCCATAGCGACGTACCGCACACGTGATCATCAAGCGAAAAGCGGCGTGTGTCCCTCCGAAGTCCGACATAGCAAAACAAACGATCTTGTCCAAGAGGAGTTGATAAGCCTCAACGGTGTCTTGCAGCCAAGAATGAACATAGTTCTCATTATGAGATGCTAGAGGGCCATCGGCCATCGAGAAGTCCATCGCCAAAGGGGCTCCAAGGTTACTAGTACCCGTAAGAAAGGGGACCATCGCCCGTATCACCTCAACAAGTTTAGGGGCTGTATCCGGAGGTACCATGCACGAAGATTTGACTAGTGGAATATTCGAGCAGACTTTCCCCAATTCCTCCGTAGCCACCGTAATCACAATCGGGACGAAAGTCGTTTTGATCAAATACTTTCCATCGTCAAAAAAGGCTTGGATCGCCGGTGAATCCTTGCACCGGTTCCACAATATTCTGGAGGGGGGTGTTGATCGCCAAGTTGAATAATAAAAGCGGGCCAAGAGGACCTCCTTGTCGGATACCCGTACGGGACTGAACCGTGCCATGCAGGAGCGAAGCATCGTTGGGGTCAAAATAGCACACAATGGAGTCCCGTGAATATATCATCTCAACCAACGGGATAATAGGATGCAAGTCGGGGTTCTTGTACAACTCCGCAAGGAAACTCCGGCGGGAAATGGTGTTGAAGGCGTGTTCAAGGTCCAAGCTTAGTAGGATGCAATAGGAATAGCTTGTAGGCCAATACGAGTGGTATGAATGCTATGAATGGCTCGCTCGTTGCCATCTTTGGTGAAAACCGATCTTTGTACATGGCCCACGTGGTCGGCCGCAACAGTCGCTTTCCCCGCAATGGCGTGACAACGAGCTAACCGCGACATGACGTTGCCGGCAGCAAGCGGCCGAACTTAAGGAGCTTCACCCCGAAGGCGAGTGGCGTCACGGTCGACCCATGTATCATTATTTATTTTTTATTTTTTCAAGTGCGACGTGAATTCATGCAACGTCTTTCTGCTGCTCTTCATGGCACTCTGGGTTCTTATCTCCGCGACGCTTTTCAGGAGGGCAGTGCTGGTGCTGTGGCATGTCTTCCTGTTCCTCGGGCTTAATAATTTTTTTTTTCCTCCTTTCTTCTTTTTTGCTTGGTGGCCTCCACTGCTTGTAAGAAATGTTTTCAAGTTCCCCTATCTTGACATACATTTCAATTTATTTACTTACATAATTGTATCCGGTAATTTTTTTATTTTTTTTTGCGCCCCCGGTAATATTTCCATTTGTTTATTTCAAATCGTGTACTGATGTATGCTGTACTTTCCAACTTGCACACCTGTACAGCTGTACAAACAAGAGCCGGAGCGCGTGCAGAATCTCCCCGCAAGCCACGGTGGCTCATTGCCACCGTTGTTCGACCTGCTTCGGCGATTCTCACCATCCATACATACATACATACACAAAAACCGGTAATGGCCCACATACTGTAATGATACTACAGCTTTCTCGATCTTTCGAGCAATAAACGCACGAAGGAAGTCTCTGCACATCTCCCTCTCAGCACACACTGAAGGCCAGCTAACAGGCTTGTAGTTCGCCTCTAGTGAGTTGTCTAAATTTGTTACTCTACGACAGATAGAAGAGTGGAATATCGACAAGTGCGCCTTGTTGAGACAGTGATAGTCAGTTCTCCTATTTCCGCGGAAGTGCCGGAGAGGGGGGAGGTGTGGGGGTATTAGAAGGTGGCCCACCGAGGCAGACCGAGAGGCTGACGCGGGTATGCAAGTACTGAAGCAGGACTCGGCTATGGAGCTGTCGCTTTCTGGTTGGCAAGACGGAGAAGAAACTGGTACAGCTACGAAGATTTTGCGCAAGGCAATGGCGTCTGCTGTCGGTGGCAGGAAAGCTAGTAAGTCTGTGGCACAATACGATTTGGGGGACGTGCTGGGGTTTGGCTCGGCTGGCCGGGTGCATGTGGCGACGGACAAAGCTACGGGAAAGAAATGGGCTTGCAAGGTCGTGACTGAAGAAGTGGAGATGGAAGCGCAGCTGCAAGAGGTGGAGCTTTTGCGGCAGCTGGACCACCCTAATATCGTGCAATACCGAGAGCATTTTTTTTCTGATAGCGGCCTGCTGCATATCGTCATGGAGCTAGTAGCTGGTACCGACCTAATGACGGCGCTTCGACTTCGGGGTTCTTTCGCTGAAGAGGACGCTCGCGAAGTTGTAGCCCAGCTGCTCGACGCTCTGGAACACGTTCACGATAAAGGTATCGCTCACCGTGATCTAAAGCCAGAGAATATTTTGGTGCACGCGGATGATCACACTCGTATCAAAATCGTCGACTTTGGACTCGGTGGACAGCTTCGTGGCGACGACGACGGCTTCCAGGAGGCCTGCGGCACCCCAGGATATGTCGCGCCCGAGGTGGTGCGGGGCGAGTATGCTTACGACACCAGCTGCGACATTTGGTCCGTTGGTGTGGTCTTATTCCTGCTTCTGTCCGGCGACTTCCCCTTCAAAGGCGACACCTTGCCGACACTTCTGGCGGCTGTGAGGAAAGGCGTGGTGAGTTTCCGCGACCCAGCCTGGGAAATGGTTTCTTTGTCGGGACGAGAGACGGTGAAGACTCTTCTCACTATCGACCCGCAAGAGCGACCAACTGCGGCGGAGGCGCGTCGCAACACCCGGTGGCTCGGTGTGGGGCCCTGAAAAGTAAGGACTACCTGCCGAAGAAAAAAACAGTGTTTTTATGAGTTTCTGTTTTTCTAACGCGCCCTGCACAGTGTGAAACGGTGACCTGGTATTGCGATCTCTTTGAGATAATGCGCATAGTCAGCTGCTGGTTGTGCATTGTGCTCGGGCAACCTCCTATCATCATAGTTGAACTTTCGATGATGTAAGAATAATTGTTTATTTATGCGTGTCTTCATGGAGCCGAGTGTTTACAGAAGAGCAGAAGCAATCCTGCTTGTTTTCCTTGCTGGCGTTACAGAAAATAGACTGGTAACCCTGTGGTTAAAGTATTTCGATGTGCGGAAAGGAAGGACTAAACATATCAGGTTAAACATACTACTCTGGATGTGTAGGCATGAGGGCACTATCCTGCAATGATAAGTGTGCGCACAATCAGTACACCCATAGTGTTCTTCTGCATGGGCGGTGTGTGTTCATGAGTGTGCATGTAATGACTTATCTTCGAAACTGCCAGAACGGTGGAACATTTGTCATATTGTTTTAAGCACAGTGCGTCTGACAGTGGCAGTGGATTCCGTGGTTGCGAGTTATTGCTGGAGGAAGCCAGTCAAGAGGGTACGTGCATTTGTCTGAGGCCAAGCTGTCCTTTCCAGAAATGGATTGTTTTGAGGGCACTATCCTGCAATGGTCAGTGTACGCACAATCAGTGTACCCATGGTGTTCTTCTATATGAGCGGTGTGCGCTCATGAGTATGCTCGTGTGTCCATGAGTGTGCATATAATGACTTATTTTCGAAACTGCCAGAACGGTGGAACATGTGTCATATTGTTTTGAGCACAGTGCGTCTGACAGTGGCAGTGGATTCCCGTGGTTGCGAGTTATTGCTGGAGTGACGAGGGTACGTGCATGTGCCTGAGGTTAAGCTGTTCTTTCCAGAAATGAATTTATATGGAGCTTCGACTGCCGGGCTTCATCACTTCAGAAGGGGCGGTGGATATTATCGGTGGCCTATGTCAATATTGCCCGCGTATTGTTGCTGCAGAGCCTGGATAAGTAGAGCCTGCCAGATCTTCAGGTAGCTGAGGTGATGAATTCTTCGTTGTGGCCCTTGCCCTAAGTAGGTAAAGGCTCCAAAGTCTTGAGCCACTTCGCGTTTCCTTACTGGCTTGCGTGTGTCTCGCCATCATGATACTACTGCACTCCTGTATTCTACAAACACAGAGGATGCTAAGCCTTACTATTGGTTGCAAAATCATTTACAGCAGATGACGCTTGTTGCGCTGCTTACTATTAGCCTCGCCAACGTGTGACTAGTTCGTTGGTTTGGCCTTGTATATTGTTTCCGCGCAGGCGGCAGAGTGCGATCAACGTTAATTCGTATTTTCATGATGAAATAATCGCCGTAACTCACGAAACATAGTATTGTTATGGCTCAACCGCCGCCGCTTCCTTTACGCCGTGTTGTTTGTGGCCGAACAGCCGCGCGCGTGGTCAGGTTCATTGAGTGTTTGCTTTCCGAGTTTCCGTTGCTTATTGGTCTCGTCCTTGTCTACTTTCCATCAATTTAATATTGTAAAAAATATACATCTTGAAATATTGATTTCAATATTTACGCCGTCATACGTATCAATAAATGAAAACAGATAGTCAGTTATGTCGATCCTAAATCGCTTATTTATCGCCTACGGCTACCCAAGGTGCTGACGTCATTTTAGATATATATGTTAAACCCCAAGTGTAAACTGCGACAGTGTATACATCATACGTACAATGTATATACTGTCTAGCACTTGAGACGGTATATACACTGTACGCCTTTTTGTGTACAGTGTATACACTGTCTCGCAATATTTCAGACAGTGTATATACTGTCTAAGACTTGAGACGGTGTATACACTGTACGTCAAAACAACGGACAGTGTATACACTGTACACACCGCTATCCCTCTGCTACGTACAATATGGAAACTTGCTGAATGAGAGGCAAAACCCCGTTTTATCGGAGGCTTTTTCCCGCGCGCGGGATGGCCATATAAGTCTGCAGGATCTGTCGCCATTTCGCAGTGTCATCACCCCGATCAGCGCACGCACGACCGACAACCACCACGGACAGGCGGGGGACAGTGTAAATTAAAAAATATTTACCGGCGGATAGGCTATCGTCCCGCCGACACAACATGAGTGGCGCGTCAGAGTCGGCGGGAGGGTCGGAGGGCGGCGAGCTGGGCAGTACCGCCCATGCGGCGGGCGGCGGGAATAATACTTGTGTGGTGGGTACTCCCGCGGGCACCCCGTCGCTATCCTGCGAGACGTATACATGTAAAGACAGAGGGGCAGACGTGTAGAGGGAGACACACATACATAGATAGAGAGAGGGAGAGATACACATACACGTAAATACTACACACAATTATAGACACATAACATACACGTTTACACATGCACACAAACGCGCGCACACATAGATACGAAGACATTTATAAAGAATGACACACACACACACACACACACACACACACACACACACGTGCATACACATTCACACAGATATGGTATGTGGAGAGGAAAACACAAGGTCATACCTTGAGAAAAAGTGAGAGACAGTCTCACACAAATGCAAATAAGAAAATCGTAAAAACGCAATAACAGAAAATGAGAGGGAGAGGGAGAGATAGAGAGGGAAAGGGCGGCGGTACTGGTCGTGAATTGGATGATGGAGGTGTTGATGAGGAGGAGGGCGGTGGTGGTGATACACGCACAAACACACACACACACACACACGCACGCACACACACATACACATATGCACACACACACACACGCACACACAAACACACACACACACACACACACACACATACACATATGCACACACACACACACGCACACACACACACACATATACACATATGCGCGCACACACACGCTCGCACACGAAATCTAGAGAGGAAGACATTGAGACATAACGAGAGGAAATTGGAAGACATTCTCACACATACGGAAACGCAATAGAGAGAGAGAGAGAGAGAGAGAGAGAGAGATACTGTGTGTGTGTGTGTGTGTGTGTGTGTGTGTGTGTGTGTGTGTGAGAGAGAGGGATAGATATAAATATCGGTACATATAGATGAGAAGTGATCCCTTCTTTCCTTGCATTCGTAATAACCTTTGCATTTGTCGAATTATAACCGGCCAAATGAGTTTGGGAAACGCATACCGAATAAACACCAATACGTGCATCATAAGTCAAGTACCATCAATCAACTACAATCTCATGGGCGATGTTATGAGGATGATTACAATATGGCGACACCTAAAGATTGAGGCAACCTTGCACATTTACGACGTTGGGGGTTTGTTTGAACAACATATATTTCGTGGGTGGCAACTTGAGGTGCAGTACCGTTGGTGAGCAAGGCAATTGCACCGTCTACTGTCGCATTTTCCTTTGCAACCGCAACAATTTTCGGTGCTATAGCCTTGTCCACCAAAGCGTGAGGACTTCTTTGCGGCCTCACGCAGTGTCATTCCCTTCAACCAATTACCATCAGCATCCTTGTACACAGTCCATTGTCCGCCATCCATATTTTGCAAGACGCTGCCCATGCCAGCTGCCTCCACTCCAATATTTGGCAAATGCAAATACGAAGCATGCACACATCTTGCCAAGAGGCCGTGCTTTGTGGCGAGACGAAATAGTCCAGCATCCGTGACCTGCATCCGCGAGCATTTCGATACCGTGTTTTCAACGACATTCATTCCATTATCTTGAGTTGTGCGAGCTGAAGTTAGGGCGACAGACATGGGGCGGGTACCTCAACAACCATAGCGAGAAGCATGGGATCGTCTAGCTTAGCGCGGTCCACCTTCTCCACAGGGATCTGCACAACTTGGCCAATAGCAGCGGTTGCACCGCCACGCCTAGCGGCTATGCGTCGCATGGTGCCCGCTTGTTGCTTCTGGGCGGATGCAGCCACCGCCCGAGATGTCTTCCTGCGCGGCGACTCCGCTGGTGAGGACGGTGTTGCGCTGGCATGTCCTACTTTGGGTAGGGCTACTTCGGGAGGTCCTTCGGCGGTTAGGAGTGCTCCGACGGGCCCTCTATCGGAAAAGGCTTGCTCAGGAGGTTCTCCAGCGGGAAAGCCTACTCCAGCAGGACCTCCCATTGGCATGGTTGCTCCGAAAGGTCCTCCGGCGGACAGGGACGACAACTGGAGGCATGCTTGCGAAGGCAAGAACTTTCGCTTTCTAGAAGGCCTACCGTCCTCACCACCACCGCCCTCCCCCTCATCATCACCACCGCCCTCCCCCTCATCACCATTGCCGCCCTTCCTCTCATCAATACCACCGTCGTCCTCCTCATCATCACTACCGCCCTCTATCTCATCAACACCACCGCCCCCCCCCTCATTACCACCACCGCCCGCCTCATTACCACCACCACCCTCCCCGTCACCACCACCACCGTCCTTCCCCTTATCACCACCACCGTCCTCCTGCTCATCATCACTACCGCGCTCCGTCTCATCAACACCACCGCCCCCCCCCTCATTACCACCGCCGCCCGCCTCATTACCACCACCACCCTCCCCGTCGTCACCACCACCGTCCTTCCCCTTATCACCACCACCGTCCTCCTGCTCATCATCACTACCGCGCTCCGTCTCATCAATAACACCGCCATCCCCCTCATCACCACCACCGCCCTCCTCATTACCACCAACACCCCCCCCCTCATCACCACCACTGTCCTTCCGCTCATCATCACCACCGCCGTCCTCCCCCTCATCATTTATTCCACCATCAAATGCACCATCCAAAAAGCCTTCTGCGGAAAGTCCCAACTTTGCTAGGAGATCGTCCTCCGCCCACAACCCATTTAGTAGGTCATCTGACAAGCGAAGGGACGATATGCCGCACTTTGCCCTTTGGCCAAAGACAAGCTTGTAGGGCGTCTGTGAAAGTGATGTTGCATCGCACATGGCATATGCATGTCATTCGCACAATGGTGTTGCTCATCATACAATCACAGAAATTCGCAGGGTGTCCCACCGTTTTGATAGCTGTATGATGTGAATTGTTGTATTGCGCGGTGACAATAAGAGCGGCGAGGGGCCAATTGTCGCTATTGTTGTCATGTAGCCACGCACGGATCTGAAAATAAACAAGAACATGATGTATTTGTTAGGGGCAAAGAGTGTGTGATTTCCAACATGGCTTTGTGTCACTTGCCTTTTGTTGCACGGTACGATTGAACCTCTCGATTCCCCCATTAGACGGGCTGTGTCTAGGGCTTCCAGTCACCATGCGGCACTCTGGCCACAAATCACGGAAATGTTTGCAAATGTCTCGCACATCTTCGGTGGTGAGCGTGCCCTCCTTGATAGCCATGCCCGCAAACTCTTTGCCGTTGTCTGGTTGGAGAATAGCGGGCGGGCCAATGACTGCAAATATCTCCAGCAAAGCCCGAGCGATGGTGACGTGCTGCCACAAGCAAACACTAATTTGTAATTTGCAGCATTAAAGTAAACCATTCAATTACGCAATACACACATGACCGTAGAATACACCCGCACTCACCCTTTTGTCTGCGACAGGACGTACTACCCCAAATTTGCAACCATGGTCACAATATGTGAGCAACCACTTATAGCCGGAGCGGGGAGAAGACTGAAAGTCGATAAGGTCAACTTGTCCCCGCGTCCCAAAACCATGGGTGAGGATGGGCATGTTCCCAGCTCGGGCCTTCCGAGAGGAGGTGCGGGTGCTAACACATGCCCCACACCCATTCGCGTACAACTTGCACATGGCGCGGGTAATGTTGGAGTACAACTCAGTGACAGCCTTGTGCATGACAAGCGCCTGACCATGGCCACTACCTCTATGCACATCTCGCAACACGCGAAATATATCTTCGAAGGCGATAAGGGTAGGGGGGGCGTCGCCTGTCCCATCTGCCATATGGGCGTCACGCTTTCGCGCGAGGCGCAACGTCCCATCGCCAAACTCGACAAGGCTATAGCACTTGTCCATGTTGTATATTCCTCGGGCGTGCCTCTCCTACACAATAACGTGACGAATCCCCAATTGGCGACCATGCAAGAAGGGCGCAAGGCGGGCGGGGGGGAGGGGGAGGGTGAGTGGCTTCACCATGTTCGTTAAGTTTTGGAAGTTGTTAAGGGCGAGCACGATCTCGTCGTAGCGCTCTTTCGTAATTCGAGTACTGTTTCGCCCGCGACCCTTCGCGTCCATTTCCTCTAGAGCGGAGTAGAAGCGAAGACGGTGCTCCTCAACAACACCCGGGTCCTCGAGTGCGGTATCAGCATTGCGGCGTACTCCCGGGCGACGATGATGGCGGATGGCGGTAGGGGCGGCATTACCCACATTAGTGTTATTTCCTCCACCCACGGCATGGGCGCTAATGCCAAAATTTCCCTAGGTTGTAAGGGTGCAAGATAGCTTTAGTGCTTATCTGTTGTCATACTACGATAAACCGCCTGAAACAAATATCACCCACGAAGTTTCAACGAGAAGATGAGAATTGGCTTTCGATGCACTTATTTGTGTTTTTCCGCCGGTTTGAGTTTCCTGACCTCATTTGTCCGGGTATACTTCGATATATACTAAGGTCATTACGAGTGCTGTTGTGTCGGCGGGACGATAGCCTATCCGCCGGTAAATATTTTTTAATTTACACTGTCCCCCGCCTGTCCGTGGTGGTTGTCGGTCGTGCGTGCGCTGATCGGGGTGATGACACTGCGAAATGGCGACAGATCCTGCAGACTTATATGGCCATCCCGCGCGCGGGAAAAAGCCTCCGATAAAACGGGGTTTTGCCTCTCATTCAGCAAGTTTCCATATTGTACGTAGCAGAGGGATAGCGGTGTGTACAGTGTATACACTGTCCGTTGTTTTGACGTACAGTGTATACACCGTCTCAAGTCTTAGACAGTATATACACTGTCTGAAATATTGCGAGACAGTGTATACACTGTACACAAAAAGGCGTACAGTGTATATACCGTCTCAAGTGCTAGACAGTATATACATTGTACGTATGATGTATACACTGTCGCAGTTTACACTTGGGGTTTAACATATGTTATATATAGCGAACATACGATCTTTTCGCGAGTACAATATATGCCTGTAATCGCGAGAACCGTACGGTTCATAAGGACGCGATTTATACGCTGATGTCGCTATGAAATAATAAAGGTCCGAGGATTTTCTAATTTCTTACCTTACATGAAGCCCTGAGTCGGACAAAATCATACTGCGCAAAGCCAAGCCTCCTTTGTATAGCACAGAATGATTGGCTCTCAGAGTATGCCATCAGATCGCACAGCCACTGGCGTTTTGCCAGCTATTCCAGTAACTACCGCAGTGGATCAGCGGGTGTTGGTCGTATGGCGGGCACCTCCCGCCCGCCCGCATCCCTGCCCTTATACGCGCTCCCAATAGGCCAGCCGTGCTACCGGCCGTCCATATCTACCGTCTTACCCCCTACTATCCGGCCGCCAGCGAGCGAGACAAGTCGGAGATCAATTGCGCGGCCGTCTTGTCTGTCGCGCCAGGGCTAGCGACGACCTAGACCTTAGCGATCTCAGCGAGGAGGAGGCCGAACCTGCGCCGCGCGCCACCCTATAGGAGCCTTTGCAGCCTCTCGCTCCCACGGCAGGTGGCCGACCAGGTCGCGCACTACGTCGAACGTCGGTAGCGATGGTGCAGTTGTTGACTCTTGGACCTATCCCGTACAAGTAGTAGTCGTCCAGCGTGGCAGGGGGTACAGGTCGAAATAACAATTATGATTTCGACCTTATGATTACCCGTAAGCTGCTGATGCTGTGGCATGCCTTCCTGTTCCTCGGGCTTTGGTTTAAATCCGTAGACCTCGTTTTATATAAATCCGTAGCCGTTCCCGCAGATAGTCGTACAAATACTACAGGTGCAGTAAATCTGTACATTTAGGTCCTTCTGCAGCCGGAAACGAGGTACTCGAAAGGTGCGTTTCATATATTTCCGCAGCCGCAGATACATATAGCTGTTGCAACCGCTACAAATACAGATTACACAAGCATCGCTGCCTCTGTTAGAACTAGCATTGCATTACCTAGTGCTTATGTACAAGGTAGCTAGTCCTTATCTTAGTACTTAGTGTTGTACTAATAGCGGTTCTCTATTTCCCCGTTAGTGGCGGTCGGCCGGCCCTGCCGGTGCCTTTGCCGGCCGCCATCTCTCTCTTTTCACTTCCTTTGTCCCCACTGCTGGCCCCCTAGCGGGGCCGGCTAGACTACCCGTGTAACCATACCTTCCAAACTCCTACATGTTATGGGCCCTCCACAACGTTACCCGGGATAGTCAGACCTCCGAAATACGGCAGCCCCAAGTAGGAGAAGAGCGTGCAACCCAGATACTCGCTCTGAAGTCAACACCGACGCTAGCCGCCCAAGGTCCCCCGTGGCCGCCCTAGGCTAGCAGTACCGCCTCCGCCACCCCAGGAGAAGAGCGTGCAACCTGGATACTCGCTTGAACTACCACTACCGACACCAGCCGCCCATGGTCACATATGGCCGCCCTAGGTTGGTTGTCTACACCACCCTGCTCACAACTCACCGATGCTATCGACCGGATCTGGTTTCAAAATCAAATTCAAACCGATTCGCGAAAATTCGGCCCGCGCGTACTTTAAATAGTACTGTTTTTGTTTTTTCCCGAGGCAACGCCGCAACGCTCATCTGACAAAGCGAGGTTCTAACCTTGCCCACGGCGAGGGGGGGGGAGTCGATACGATAGCGCCCGACTATTCTTTTCGAGTGCCTACACGCTTGTGGCAGCCCTGTTGGCTTTTCCCCGTCCTCGCCGGTCGCTCTCATGCGATAGCTAATTCGCCCGTAGACGGTTTTCCCGCTACATGTCAGACTAGTACATTAAGCAGTACATTTGGACCAGTTTATTGTCGGCAACTCGCCGGTAGCATCCCGTTCCTGTGAGCACCTGTAGCGTCACCTACCCGGCCTGAGATACCGCTACCCGAACAACGCCTACGACCAAGATGACTCCTTCCTTGAAGACAAGCAAGGGCGACGACAAGACCTAAGCTACCTTGAGGGGGAGTGTTAGAACTAGCATTGCATTACCTAGTGCTTATGTACAAGGTAGCTAGTCCTTATCTTAGTACTTAGTGTTGTACTAATAGCGGTTCTCTATTTCCCCGTTAGTGGCGGTCGGCCGGCCCTGCCGGTGCCTTTGCCGGCCGCCATCTCTCTCTTTTCACTTCCTTTGTCCCCACTGCTGGCCCCCTAGCGGGGCCGGCTAGACTACCCGTGTAACCATACCTTCCAAACTCCTACAGCCTCCCATGAGGACATGACGCCGCCATGCCCGCGCACTCCAAGCTTCTTTGCGCTAGCCATCGCGGTACCGGGTAGGCGGGTATGCTGCTGGTGAAACGTTTTGGAGCGATGGCCGCGCAAAACCATGCGATATCCTTGTCGGCGTGCCAGATGAGCCAGCTTTGACCAACCTCCTCACCGCCGCCTTCCTCACCCTCCTCGCACACACTGTCCGCGTCTTCCTTTTATGCACCACGCTCCGTGCAGTTTTTGGGTTGTATGTCGCGCTTCGTGAGACCTTCCACCACCGCTCTCGTCTTCCGCGTGGTCGTGCTCGGACTCCCGATCCCTCACCGGTACCCGCAAACGTCGACTTACTTAGTCTCTTACTTGCTCTTGACTATTGATGGCGCGGGTGAGGATATTCTGGCGAGCGCTCGCACTCGTTTGAAGTTCGAAGGGTGTCATTGACCGAACTGCCCCGCTGTTGTGTTGCGCCCCGCTGTTGCGATGCGGGCAGGGAACTGCTGCATGGAGCGCGCACCGATACCGAATACTATCTTAAAGTACTTATAAAATGTGCGGATCGTTCGTCCGATATGTGCAGCCGCTTCGAAGCGGCTGCACATTTTTCGATATCTGCGGGCGCCCGAGGCATCCGCACAATTAAATCCGCAGAACTTTTCGATCTGCGGGTACAGATTTATATGAAACACCTGTGTTAAGATGTGCGGATCCGTGGATGTCGCGATAAAATAATTCGTACACGGTACCCGGTACAAAATTCTGCAGCTGCGGATTTATATGAAACGCAGCCTTAGGTTTTTTCCTCTTTTCTTCATTTTGCCTGGTGGCCTCCACTGCTTTTTCTTGTAAGAAATTAATATCATACCCGTAAGCGGTATGGGACATAAGCTTACGAGCGTTTCTTTAATGGTCATAGGGATAGTGATTTGCAGAACTGGATCACTGTGAATGAGTTAGCGACTCCGTAATTGATATGTTTGGCAGCGTGAATATCGCAAGCAGACAATCCTGCTCCGGAGTGTTATTATAGGAAAAAATCTAATGGAAAAAGGAGTGGAGGCAACAAGAGGAAACTCCGGAGTGATATTTTACAAAATGACGCGATTAATGACGCGATTAAGTCCGGAATAACACGATATCGCTAGCTTGTACCCGGCCACAGCCTTTGTCGATACATCACGAGGCTCCGGTAGGCGGCGGATGATTAAAAAGATTTTCTTACAAGAAAAAGCAGTGGAGGCCACCAAGCAAGAAAAAGAAGGAAAGGAAGAAAAAACCTAAGCCCGAGGAACAGGAAGGCATGCCACAGCACCAGCACTGCCCTCCTGAACAGCGTCGCGGAGATAAGAGCCCAGAGTGCCATGAAGAGCAGCAGAAAGACGTTGCATGAATTCTCGTCGCACATCCCCCCAAAAAACGCCGAAACGGAAGAGAAGTAGATCGACGAACAACATGTTGCATACGGACATAACTGTCAGAGCGCAAGGAACGAGAGTCAGCGGCCCCCATGCCAGGGAAGCGACGTACAACCACCAAAATAGCCAAGCGATCGACCAACTCAGCCGCCATCGGCGCCAACCGGCCCCCATCCTCCATGGCGAAGGGGTAGTAGTCATGGACCGACTGAACCGAAGGCGTGCCAAGCAAAGCGGAAGTGCGGAGGTCCGCATCAAGTTTGCCTTGCTCAGCTCCCAATGCAAGGCTGCCAGGGAGTGGAAGGCGAGCACCTATACGAGGAACGTTGGTGTTCGTGCGAGCACTTGTAACCGTCACATCAACAACAAGATGGCGGTGCGGAGCCATGAAGTCCAACCAAACCACATCCCCAGGACGATCACGTGAAGCTCCCGACCGAATACGGCGGACCTCCAACCGCAAGTCCCGGCCCTTAGTAGCCCCCGCTTCAAGCATGAACTCTTCAAGCACGTGGACAATGCGGTCATGGAGTTGAATGATATACCAAGAGCACGGGCACCGGGGGATATGGTCCATGAGCATAGCGGCTGTTGAGCGCTCACCCGACATAAAGATGCCCGATACCGTCGACAAAGATCCATACCCGCGAGATTCTGAAGGGGCCTCATTGCACCGAGGGCATTTTCGAACATGAGCGGCGCGCTCCGCAGTCAAGCCAAGCACCCGGTGGGCTGCCAACATATAGCAATCGGATGGCACCTTGAAACTGGACTCATGTGAAGCGAAAAAGAGAGCCAAAGCCCCGCGACCCGTACCCGAAGTCACCCTCATATAGTCCGGTGGGGAAGGTCTGCAGAACGCCAAGAGGTCAAGGTAAGCCCGGGCCCGAAGAATGCGCGAAATGCCCCGTTGGATGTGGCCCCCAGAATCTCCCAAGCGAGTAAGAGCATCGGGAGTCGGAAGTTGTAGGCTAGTCACTTGGGTAGCGGGTGCCACCGCATTGTTGACCGTAGATACCACCAACTCGACATCGGGCCCGGCATAATCAGAAAGGTTTTGGTTCAGTGTGTTAGTCAAAACCTCAGGCGGCGGATGATTGTATATGTAAATCGCTATCCGTACCGGTAACGCGAGAAGTCAGGAACTGTGATTACTTATTTTTTTAAAACTAACAAGAAAAAGCAGTGGAGGCCATCAAGCAAAGAGAAGAAAATAGGAAAAAACCCCAGCCCGAGGAACATTATTTGTGATTATTTATAAAAGGGTGATACGGAGACTTTTTGATAGTTATATTATTATAAGCGCGGATTTGGTCTGTGGGGGGGGGGGGTTTCTGGTCATATTGAAATTATAGAGGTTTAAATTACATTGGGGGCGAGAATAGTCGGGCGTTGCCACGACGTTACAAATTCTAACCGCTAGAGTACGCATGACACTGTGGGTAAAACACAGACATGCGTTACCCCTATATGACGCGCCGACACACATAGGTCGTCCACCTTCTGCCTTTGCGCGAGCACAGCTCACGCAACGGCATCTAGACTCTAGCAGTCTAGTAAGGTGACTGATCTCTACTAGCACACGGTGTAGCTACTATCGAAAACATTCACACGGCAACTATGGCAGACAATCTACCAGAACACATGTACCCTACGGGGGACGACAGCGGGGACATCCGAGCGCCACCATCTGCAGCGCAGTTTGAAAACTTGTATAATCTTGTTAACCAGCAGCTCCTGAAGGTAGACGGCGACCAGACAAAACCGCCGGCCCCTACCAAGCAGCATAACATTCCGTCAGTACCTGCCGACGCAGTCTCTGAGGGTGGGAGCGTGGACGAGTACGCCACGCCTGTATCTGCTCATTCGACCAAGCCCGCGTACATCGACCCGCGCGATTGGATCGACTTACTCCCACGAGCGTTCAACGACAATTTACCACCTGTCAACGCTTCTATACCGGGCCTGTGGACGCCTCGATACGACGAGACTGGCAGGTTCCTAACCGAGGAAAAACGAATTTCCTCACGAGACGAGTATCGACACCTAGCGTGCTATGGCGTTTACTTTGCGGCCGCGGACGCGGCGCTCGAAACAGCTCTGGCAACGATTCGTTCGACAACCGCTACCGAAGCGGAGCGAGCGCACGCCTGGGATATTACAGACGCGGCCGTTCGGACACACAAGACTGTCACGCAAGCTGTCGAGTCGCGACTTACCTACGTTCGACGATTCAAGGGCAAGAAGGCCCTTACCGGAGAGGAGCGAGTCGCCGAACGCCTCGTCTACTCCAGATTCTTCGACACACAGGCTGCCGACCGCAGCACCAACGGCGTCGACGGCCTCCTCGCGGCACTGGAAGACAAACGCCTCGAAGTTAGTCTCCACGCGGCCGCAAAAGCTCAAGCCGCTCAAACCTTTAAGCAGTCGACGCCCGGCAGGGGCGACGGAGGCAACCCCGACAGACCTACCGCGAGGCCGGACAAGAACCTCAAAGACAAGGAAATCAGGGACAAGGAAAAACGAGAGAAGCGCGACAAGGACAAGACTCGCCAAAACAAAAAGCCCGAGCCCGAGGCAGAGGGCTGATGGTGTGCACCGCCGCGCCGATTCCTGCAACCCAGCCTCCGACTACATGCGACATCGCGTGCGACGGAGCTGGCGCGAGTGGGAGAAAATCGGCGCGAGCGTGCAAACCCTACAGTGGATCCGGGAGGGCGTATCGATACCGTTCAAGAACAACCGCCCACCCCCACGATTCAACCAAGGAGTGTCGTTACTCGATGCTACCCCTGCCCAACTAGAATTCGTCGAACGCGAATTAGCGCGCTTTGTACATGCCGGCGCTTGGGAACCTTCGACCTGCAGCGACTACGTCTCCAGACTATTCCTAGTCCCAAAACCGGGCGTCAACCAGTGGCGATTAATCTGCGACCTACGACCACTCAACAAGTATTGCGTGCGAAAACGACTCAAGATGGAGACCCTACTCGGGGTAAGGCACCTCACCCGCAAGGGGGACTATATGTTCAGCTTCGACCTACAAGACGGGTTCTACGCACTGGGCATCAACCCAGCGGACCGAAACTACTTCACCGTCAACGTCCGAGGCCAACTCTACAGGCTAGCAGGGCTACCTATGGGTTGGTCCCTATCCCCGTTTTACTTCTGCAAGATGACGCTAACCTTCGTAAATTTCCTGCGCAACCCGGACCCCGAAGCACCTATCCCGCCGACGAACAGCTGCTCGAAGACCTACCTCAGACGAACGCGGTGGCGCGGCGCCCGAATACTACCCTACGTCGACGATTTTCTACTCTTCGCGTCTACAGAGGCGGAAGCGCTTACCTTACGCCACCGCCTGGCACAGCTGCTCGACCGGCTCGGTCTCCTCCGACACCCCACCAAGGGTTTCTGGACACCAGCGCAAGTCGGGCACCATCTGGGTATCGACATCGACACAGCGTCAGGCTACTTCTACGCGCCGGAGCAAAAACTCAACAAGATTGCACAACATGCCAGACACCTCATCGGCAGAGCTACACGGAACGCGCGCTGGTTACCCGTCAAAGACCTGCAGTCACTCGCAGGTCAGGCCCAATACCTTTTCTTGGCAATTCCGGCGGCCAGATTCTTCCTCCGCGAACTTCACTCCGTCGTCGGCGAGAAGTGGGGTGGCCTCGTCCGGCTCACCCCCCAGCTACGCCGCGACCTACAGTGGTGGACAGAGGTGCCCAGTCAGTCCAACGGCAAGCCCATCCACAAACCCGTAGAAACAGCATATCTACACACGGACAGCTCCGGGTATGGTTGGGGCGCGGTCCTAAACGAGCAAGTCGAGGCTCGAGGATTCTGGAGCAAGGAAGACGAACAACAACACATTACCTGGAAGGAGCTGAAGGCCGTCCGTCACGCTGTCGAGAGTTTCCTACCACAACTGGCAGGCCGCAACGTCCTCCTGCACGAGGACAACCAAGCAGTATGTCACATTCTGACTGGCCTGACCTCACGGTCGCCAGTTATGATGGACGAACTCCGACGACTATGGTGCCTACTCGATACGAACAGCATCACGATCAGGGCCCGCTACATCAGGTCAGCGGCCAACGTTTGGGCCGACAGGCTCAGTCGACATCTAGACAGCGACGACTGGCGACTAGACCCGGTACTGTTCGCAGAACTCGATGCGAGGTTCGGAAAGCATTCGATCGACCGCTTCGCCTCGGCCCTCAACACCCTACTACCCCGTTACAACGCTGGCTGGAAGGACCCCACGTGCGAGGCTGTGGACGCCATCCACCTCTCAGACAACGATTGGCGCAAGGAGAACAACTGGTGCAACCCACCCTGGCCCCTCCTACCCAACCTCGTCCAAAAACTTCGACAGAGCGGAGCAGCAGCTACCGTAGTCGCCCCGCGCTGGACAGGGAAGGTCTGGCACCAGGCGCTTACCGAGCTGGCTTCCGAGGAAATCATCATCGCGCCACGCCGAAACTTGTTCCAACCCGGACGGCGGGCGCTACGCGGTACAACAGGCAGTCCACACTGGCCTGTGACAGTATTCCGCGTTCCCTTCCGGCGTGGCTCTATCTGATCGATTTCTGTACGGAACAACGACTCGCGCCGCTAGCGGCCACACCGGCACACATGGCACGCTACGTCGCATGGCTAGGTCAACTAGGTACTATCAAGGCCTCGAGTCTCCAGCCGTACCTATCAGCAGTCAACGGCTTCTTCAAGGACCACGGCCTCGAAGCAATTGCCATCGGAGATCTGGTCGCGAAAGTGAGAAAAGGCCTAGCGGCCTCTCAAGTCGCGATTGACGACACGACGGTACGGGTCCACCTGCCCGCCTCTATCATCGTAAAAGCCCTACGCATGGCTCAAGCCCTACGACTCCAACTCACGGCGGCCACGTCGCGTGAATTGCTCCAAGCCAGCCCAACACGCGAACAAGTACGTTTACTACGGGCATGCACTACGGTGGTACTACTCTACTTATTCTTCAGTAGAGGGGGCGCAGGCATAGGCTGCTTAACAGAGGACCTCGTCGCCTCCGAGGCAGACGGACTACGCTTGTACCACCGTACAAGAAAGGGCCAACGCGAAGTGTCAGCAGAGCGCAAACTACTATGTCACCTACCGCCTACAATACACAGCGAGGTAGTTCACATGTTATTGTTCTTCGACGCTATCCGACACACGCTCTCGGACGGAAAATACCCGACAGCGCGGTGGGCGATTAGCACCTCCGAACGACACGACAGATGGACAGCCAACACGCTCACGGGATGGCTCTCCGAGGTCACGATGGCACTGCAAGAACGACCCCCGGATGGTTACAGTTGGACATCACACTCCCTCCGAAAAGGGGCTGCGACAGCCGCCTACAGCATCGGCGTCACGCTACAGAAGATCAAACACTTCGGTGGCTGGTCAACGGAGTCCAGCGTCGTCCTCGACTACATCGACCCTACCGCCCTTGCAGGACGGTCCGAGTGGTTCCTCTTCGGCTGGCTCACACCATGGGGTGGCCAACCAACGACGAACAACCCGCCCAATGGCGACAACATGGCAATCGGAGCCTCCCCCTGCTTTGTAAATGGTCATATTGAAATTATAGAGGTTTAAATTACAATGGGGGCGAGAATAGTCGGGCGTTGCCACGACGTTACAAATTCTAACCGCTAGAGTACGCATGACACTGTGGGTAAAACACAGACATGCGTTACCCCTATATGACGCGCCGACACACATAGGTCGTCCACCTTCTGCCTTTGCGCGAGCACAGCTCACGCAACCCTCCCTCCCGCCGTACCCCGAGTAGGGTCTCCATCTTAAGTCGTTTTCGCACGCAATACTTGTTGAGTGGTCGTAGGTCGCAGATTAATCGCCACTGGTTGACGCCCGGTTTTGGGACTAGGAATAGTCTTGAGACGTAGTCGCTGCAGGTCGAAGGTTCCCAAGCGCCGGCCTGTACAAAGCGCGCTAATTCGCGTTCGACGAATTCTAGTTGGGCAGGGGTAGCATCGAGTAACGACACTCCCTGGTTGAATCGTGGGGGTGGGCGGTTGTTCTTGAACGGTATCGATACGCCCTCCCGGATCCACTGTAGGGTTTGCACGCTCGCGCCGATTTTCTCCCACTCGCGCCAGCTCCGTCGCACGCGATGTCGCATGTAGTCGGAGGCTGGGTTGCAAGAATCGGCGCGGCGGTGCACACCATCAGCCCTCGGCCTCGGGCTCGGGCTTTTTGTTTTGGCGAGTCTTGTCCTTGTCGCGCTTCTCTCGTTTTTCCTTGTCCCTGATTTCCTTGTTTTTGAGGTTCTTGTCCGGCCTCGCGGTAGGTCGGTCGGGGTTGCCTCCGTCGCCCCTGCCGGGCGTCGACTGCTTAAAGGTTTGAGCGGCTTGAGCTTTTGCGGCCGCGTGGAGACTAACTTCGAGGCGTTTGTCTTCCAGTGCCGCGAGGAGGCCGTCGACGCCGTTGGTGCTGCGGTCGGCAGCCTGTGTGTCGAAGAATCTGGAGTAGACGAGGCGTTCGGCGACTCGCTCCTCTCCGGTAAGGGCCTTCTTGCCCTTGAATCGTCGAACGTAGGTAAGTCGCGACTCGACGGCTTGCGTGACAGTCTTGTGTGTCCGAACGGCCGCGTCTGTAATATCCCAGGCGTGCGCTCGCTCCGCTTCGGTAGCGGTTGTCGAACGAATCGTTGCCAGAGCTGTTTCGAGCGCCGCGTCCGCGGCCGCAGAGTAAACGCCATAGCACGCTAGGTGTTGATACTCGTCTCGTGAAGAAATTCGTTTTTCCTCGGTTAGGAACCTGTCAGTCTCGCCGTGTCGAGGCGTCCACAGGCCCGGTATAGAAGCGTTGACAGGTGGTAAATTGTCGTTGAACGCTCGTGGGAGTAAGTCGATCCAATCGCGCGGGTCGATGTACGCGGGCTTGGTCGAATGAGCAGATACAGGCGTGGCGTACTCGTCCACGCTCCCACCCTCAGAGACTGCGTCGGCAGGTACTGACGGATTGTTATGTTGCTTGGTAGGGGCCGGCGGTTTTGCCGGCCGGCGGTCGCCGTCTACCTTCAGGAGCAGCTGGTTAACAAGATTATACAAGTTTTCAAACCGCGCTGCAGATGGTGGCGCTCGGATGTCCCCGCTGTCGTCCCCCGTAGGGTACATGTGTTCTGGTAGATTGTCTGTCATAGTTGCCGTGTGAATGTTTTCGATCGTAGCTACACCGTGTGCTAGTAGAGATCAGTCACCTTACTAGACTGCTAGAGTCTAGATGACGTTGCGTGAGCTGTGCTCGCGCAAAGACAGAAGGTGGACGACCTATGTGTGTCGGAGCGTCATATAGGGGTAACGCATGTCTGTGTTTTACCCACAGTGTCATGCATCAACCCTCCCTTTCAGAAGATATGATTGGTAGTCGAATAATATTTCCACTGCTTTTTCTTGTAAGAATTGCTTGTAATCAATTTCAGATCGCAATGCATATCAATTACCAATCCTACCTGTACCTGTACGGTGCTTTTGTAATTGCTGACTGCTGAAACCCATACGTCTCTGGTGTCAAGTGTCCCGTATCATATATCAGTTCAGTTGGTTTAGCATTTGATTTGGTTACAAGAAAAACTAGATGAGCACGGACAGGGAAAGTTGGTTTTGCATGCTTATACTGCTTGGCAATTTAAAATTTTCTTACAAAACATTAGTGGTAATCTTGATTACAAGAAAAACTAGATGAGCACGGACAAGGAAAGTGGGAGGGGAAACAAAAGGTGCCATTTCTGCCTGGTAATTAAAAAATAAAATTTCGTTTATTACAGGAAATGCAGTGAAAAGATCTGCTGCGCGCTTGGATATCGTTGATTGGCGCGCAATTTCTCCCTCATCAGTACGGGTACCTGTATCGCTGTTTCATGGCAGGCAGGTCAGCGCACCGTGGCTGGTCGTTCATCATGACCCTGCTGTCATTTTTCCCTCCATCACATGCTCTTTTCCAGTACCTGTATCCCTTGATCATTATTCACGCGTTTCGAGATCGTCACTTTCTGAGCTGCTCTGGTACCCGTACCTCAAGGTGGTTTTTCTCTTGCAGCTGAGGGCGGACCTGCTCTTGATGCATCTGTCCGTGCATGCAATCCGTTGTGCCAGTGGCCAGTACGGGTACATGCAGATACCTATCGCTGTGGCTTTAATGAAATATAATCTCATTGTATGGGACGCTGAAAGAGTAACACTACGTTAAGCTGTGTTTGGGGCTCGCTTATGCCAAAGATGTGGATCACTTACAGAATTTGGTATTGGTGAACCTCGGGCCACCCTGCACGCAACGTGAGAGGGAATCGGGTGGGTGGGTTTGCGTGAGCGATGGCTCTCGCAAACGGCAAAAGGTGGACACAAAATCGCTGCCAGCGCGTCATATGGTGTGCGGACATTTTACTCTCCGTGCGCGCGTGGGCGCTTGAACCGTTAGGGGAGTTGTACCGTCGGAGGTAACGCATGTTACACCGTAATTCGAGCCATGTAATTCAAACTTCTATATTGCGAATATGACCATATGATAAGCTGTGTTGGGGCTCACTTGCGACATATGTCGCCGACTCGCGTGTGACGTTTGTGTGGCGATTAGTCGTACAGATTGGTCGTACAATACGCATGTTTAAAGCCATGGTAGTTGGCTCCGTTCCTAGCCGGTGGGGACTTTATACGCTTCGATAGGGGATGGAGGCCTCCGTATGCACGGCGCGGCATACGTGCCATTACAACCTTTCCTTTTTCCCTACACCTAGCCGCCCGTCAAGACGTTAGCTCGTTAAGACCGCGGTGGCCGACCACAAGGTATGTAATTTTTGAATTTTGCCAACCATTTTCAACGTTCTTGTGTATAGTTTACTACTTCTGGCGCCCGCCGGCGACGCAGCGGCGGCGGCCCCGGAGGGGGGTGCGCTCGCAGGCCCGTTGGCATCCCCTCACCTCCCCGTGGTGGGCGTTGGAAACCCCGTAGCCGTGCCATGCTTGGCACGGTAGGGGGCTAAGAGGGCCGATAGCTCGATCCGCGGGATCAACAGTTGTCGGGAAAGCCATGTACATAGGGCTTTTGAAAAAATAATTTCTGTGCAATACCGGCACCAAGATCTCCCGCTCGGGCCGTCCGATATGTTTTTTCGCGGTCAGATACTACTGAATACAGTCCTACTTCGAGGGGGTGGAGCATGTACTACGGGTGCGTTTGATGGCGATGAGGGTACGGCCGGATCAACGGAGGGAGGCGGGTGTTGGAGCGGGTGATGGCTAGCCGGGAAGCAACGCCAGGAAAGGGCGCTCGCTAGCCGTCGACCAGCCTTGTGCCAGTCGAAACTTCCCGGGGTGTGGGGCAAGACATGGCACGGGCCGGTGGCCGGCCGCAGGCGGAGGAGCGGCTACGTGAGGCGGCGGCAATCCTTAGGATCAGCCGCCGCCGGAAAACCCCGTACGGAGGGCTTTTTGGAAACAAAACTAATGTCCGTACCCGGCTTCGCGCTAATTGGGGAGCAGTACCAGAGCAAGGCGCTCACTAGCGAGCCGCTACGCAGACAAGTTACATCTCCAAGGGGGAGGAGTAAGCTTGGGCGGCAAGGAGACTAGTCGCGACGGAAGGAGCGACAAGATCTGGCGACGACGACCCTCCGGGTCGGCGCCGCCGGAAAACTCCGTACGGAGGGTTTTTGATTAATTTCCGTGCACCCACGGCCCGACAGATTCGGCTACGGTGACATGACCCCCCCCCCCCCTCTTCGACACCCACTACCTTGATAGACGAGACCCTTGCGGGGGGGGGGGGGGGGGGGGGGTGAGCGCGAAGGCCCATGTTTCAACAAATCTGCTCGGTGGACGCGCAATTAGAGTGGGGAGGGTACGGACAAATGCCGGACTACCTGACATGTACCCGGGTACCAGACAGAGAAAAACCGAGGAAATGAGAGGGGAAAATTCAGGCGCGGAGGCAAGAGCGCCCATTTTTTATATGTCTGTGTGTCTCGGTCCCCCCCACCTGCCCCCGAGGTAACGGGGGACCTCGACAAGGAGGACCGTCGCGTCGGTGGACGCGGCAACGACTCACCTTGGGGCGGGGATTACGGGATGCGGCGGCGGGATCGACGAGCGACCACGCGAGGAGGGGTTTTTTGCCAACCTTTCCCCTCCTATCTTCGGCAAGACCGAAGTCACGCGTGAGCTAGATTAGGCTGGCCCGTCGTCCCTCCCGTCGTTCGGTGGGAGCGGGCCGTGCATCGTGAAGTTCGAGCAGCTGTTATTTAGTTTTGCATTTCTCGGCAAGTGGATTTATTTTTTGATCTGTTTTCTTTGATTACAAAATTATTACGTTGTTACTGCTTAGGCGGGGGGGGGGGGGGGGGGGGGGGGGGGGGGGGGGGGGGGGGGGGGGCTTTAGCAATTGCTGCGATTCCTTACAGCTTTTTTAACCCCCGAGGAACGCCGACACACAATGAAGCTAGGTGTGCCCATAGGTGTACCTGGTCGAAGAGACCCGAGCCCAACTCGCTCATAAGTCCAAAATGGCTAGGTAGAGTGGCCCGATAGACAACAGCCGGTCCATTTTGTCGGTATTGTTGTGGACAATTTCTATTTCAATTACTACTTCTCTCTTTGGCGACCCGTGTCGTTAAATACTTTGTCCTCGACCCCGTATACGCTTTGACGTATCAAGTCCGCATGTCGATAATATTTGCACGCTAGTTGTCAATATAGGTAACACTTGAAGAAGTTCTAACATGCGCCAATCATGTAGCTAAGGTCGAAACCTCTCGTGTTTTACCACTGCGAGGTGAGCAACGCAACTATTTTCACCGGATATGTACGACGTGGGTAGCGAAGTCGAACATGCCGTCTTTGATGCCCGAAAAATACACACGTTTTCGGACATATACTGTTGTTATCAGCAGGGGACCATACTCTCCGCCGATGACTGCCACAGTCATTAAGGATATCTATGCACTGGCTATCGAATCACTGACTGATATTAAGGTACCTCAACCTCGTATGTCTTCGCCACGTGTTTGTTATCGGAATTGTTATTTCTTTTCAACCTTCTCTCAGGACTTGCAAGACTGAATTGCCTTAAATCAGAAGGAATTTGGTGTCGGACCCCGCCGTGCAACCGACAGTTGGGGAGAGAACGGCATCTCATTGCTAGGCGCGTTGGGTTAATGGGTTGATAGCTCTTTCGTGCTACATGATAATCTGTTTATGGTTAAGTTGCCCTTCAGCGAGGTAGGTATGGTAGAAAGAATTTGCTTTTCATTTTAATACGGATCATTTTATTGACGATCTCAGTAATTGACACATGCATTGCTAGATTCTGCTCCATTCTTTTATTAGATGTTGCACACTGCTGAAAATGTCATGGTGTTGTCAAAGAAAGCAATGGTGCGCTTCGGGATTGGGGAGTATCATAAGGCTAGGGATCAAGTGAATTTTGTCGATGTTGATGGTAATGATATTTCGCAACGTCGATGTTGATGGTATTGATGTCTTGGATTGTCGATGTTGATGGTATTGATAGTTTGGGATACTGACATCGATGGCAATTTAAGCCGATAATATCGCCGATGTATCGATATTTGGGACGATATATCGATACATCGGGCTTAGATAATCAATATTTTACAATTGTTTTGATAATTGATGGCATCGATTCTAGCACTACTGCCATCGTGTCGATGTCGATCTCGCAACCTATCACATCGATGGCACTATCACCATGTGATGATGATACTATCGACGATGCATCGATGGCTGATCCCTAGCCTTAGAGTATCATCCAAATCATGCAGACACATGAGAGATGGTTGACACAGTGGGTTCAGAGATCCTCTGGGTTACAACAAATCAAGGCAGCAACATGCTGAAGGTGAGTCCCACGCCTTTTGATTGTCGTATGTCTAACAAACGCTTGTGATTTTTGTTTAATTGTTTCCGACCTTATGTTCATGCGTTCATCAAGTTCGAGGGAGCGCCTTGCGTTTGCCATTTGCTTCAAAATCCGATGATGGATGCGCTGAAGGACGATGTTGCGTCCACTTTGACAAAGAAGGTATTAGCTTGCTGCTAATCTAGCATTTGCTTGCTGACTAAGCGTATGCAAGACGCTGAGCACATATGCGTTCTTTTAAACGAAGGTGGGGGGTATTGCAAAGCCCCCACGTTCTTATTCGACAAGATGGGGAGGAGTCATTCCCCAGTTCCAATGGATCGGGGCCAATCGAGCAGCTATGAAGAGGTACAACAAGGAGTTCCCTCAAGGCTGCGCGGTCAACGAGGACGGCTCGAGCTTCAAGGACCACTCGATGTCGGATGACGAGGTGGACACTTGCTTTAAACTAGTTAGTGATATTTGCTTCCACACTACGCCTAAATCTCAATGCCGTATGATGTGTGTTTTGATGTTAGTTTTTGCGATTATATCTTAGGGGGTGGTACTGGGATGTTGCTTGGAGGTTGTGGCGACCATAAAGGCTACAAATCGGCCAACAATCAGCAAAGTCTTGCCGGTCTTTGTGACTCTGATGGCATGTTTGGACAGTTACAATAATGCAGATGCCGTGATTGATGGATAGATCAAACATACTAGGGTAAGTCTTGTTGCAATGCTTCTTGTGTGACGTCATTGTTTTACCACTCATCGACTGGTATTGATATGTTTGTTGTTGCTGAAGTCTCATGCCATTCTACTAGCAGTGGCAAAAGTGAGGGAAGCCGTTCAACGGCGCCTCGTGTTTGACCGACAAGGGCACCAAGAGAACTTACTAATCACAACCACATTAGACGCCATGTACGTTCTATGTTTATACGGATTTATGTTGCTGTATATATGTATTTGATTGTGTTGATTTGACATGAAGTTTTTCTTTTAATACCATTAGTAAGCGTAGGTGGAATTTTTCCGACTTTCCGACAGCCGACATGCAAGTGCGGGAGAAAGCGTATTGCTACACGCGAGCCCTGTTTGCAGCCGACTGTGCACTTGAAAAATCTCCATCGAACCCGTCCGTGGAAGTTCAGCCAAAGGCGGCCACAAAACCACCCCCAAAAAAGGCGCGGACGGCCGGACTGGCCAATATGATGGAGCTTTTTCGCGCTGCAATATAAGTGATTACATTATGTAATTGACTATATATAGTGACGAGTTTTATAAATGATTTCACGTCGATTCATTGCACGATGAACTCGCATATTTCTTAACGAACAATGGACACTGCGGCACTTGACAAATAATTCGTTCATCCTTCATCACCCAACATATTTAGCCGATTATGATGTTGTCGAAATTGTGAAGTGTGACTGCACTGTAGAGGACGAAGTTGACGAGAACCCGTCTTGGTTGGGGGAGGAACAAGGGGTTCTCAGCGCCACGGCGGAGCTTGATGAATACATGGCCTTGCCACATGTGCGACAAAACAATCCAGACGGGGTTGCATTCGAAGTATTGGAGTGGTGGAAGGTACACTCTTGCCGCTATCCCAATGTAGCCCGGATGGCTCGTGGATTTTTTTGTATTGCCCGCATCGTCTGCCGGAGTTGAGCGTTTGTTCAATGATGTAGGCAAAACGCAGGGGGACGCGCAAAAATCGACATCAAAGGGATCCCTAGGGGTGTCTCTTGTGGTATTTCAGAATGTAGCATAGAGGGTGTAAGCTAATAGATATACAAGCTTTTAACGCACTGAATTTGTACGCGACTCCGTAATGCTTTTACAAACAACCTGCACAATCTACACGAGCATTTCAGAATATGCACATGCATAATCCACAATGTCGAGGCGCCCGCCGGCGGCGCAGCGGCGGCGGCCCCGGAGGGGGGTGCGTTCGCAGGCCCGTCGGCATCCCCTCACCTCCCCGTGGTGGGGGCTGGAAGCCCCGTAGCCGAGCCATGTCTGGCACGGTAGGGGGCTAAGAGGGCCAACAGCTCGATCCGCGGGATCAGCAGTTGTCGGGAAAGCCATGTACATAGGGCTTTTGAAAAAATAATTTCTGTGCAATACCGGCACCAAGATCTCCCGCTCGGCCGGTCCGATATGGTTTTCGCGGTTAGTTACTCTTGTATACAATCCAACTTCGAGGGGGTGGGGCATGTACTACGGGAGCGTTTGATGGCGAGGATGGTACGGCCGGATCGGAGGTGGGAGGCGGGTGTTGGAGTTGGTGGTGGCCAGCCGGGAAGCAACGCCTGAAAAGGGCGCTCGCTAGCCGTCGACCAGCCTTGTGCCAGTCGAACCTTCCCGGGGGGTGAGGCAAGACAGGGCACAAGCCGGTGGTCGGTCGCAAGCGGAGGAGCGGCTACGTGAGGCGGCGGCGATCCTCGGGATCAGCCGCCGCCGGAAAACCCTGTACGGAGGGCTTTTTCGGAAAATTAAACTAATGTCCGTACCCGGCGTCGAGCTAGTTAGGAAGCAGCACTAGGGGGAGCTCACTAGCGAGATGCCTCGTCGACAAGCTACATCTCCCGGGGGGGGTAGTACGTTGGGGCGGCAAGGAGGACGGTCGCGACTGGAGGAGCTCCCGCGTGACTTCGGTCTTGCCGAAGGTAGGAGGGGAAAGGCTGGCAAAAAAAACCTCTTCGAGTGGTCGCTCGTCGATCCCGCCGCCGCATCCCTTAAACCCCGCCCCAAGGTCGTAGCCGCGTCCACCGACGCGACGGTCCTCCTTGTTGAGGTCCCCCGTCACCTCGCGGACAGGTGGGGGAGACGGAGACACACATGCATAGAAGAAATGGGCGCTCCTGCCTCCGCGCCTGAATTTCCCCCTCTCATTTCCTCGGTTTTTTCTCTGTTTGGTACCCGGGTACCTGTCGGGTAGTCCAGCTTGTGTCCGTACCCTCCCCCCTCCGATCGCGCGTACACCGAGCAGCCTTTGTTGAGCGGGGGCTTCCGCGCTCACCCGGAAAACGCCGTACGGAGGGTTTTGATTAATTTCCGTGCGCCCGAGACCCGCCGGATCCGACTACGGTGACCTACCACCCCCCCCCCCCCCCCCCCCCCCTCCTCGACACCCACTGCCCCGACAGACCTACTACAATTGCTTGAGCGTGGGCCCGGGTGAGCGCGGAAGCCCCCGCTCAACAAAGGCTGCTCGGTGGACGCGCGATCGGAGGGGGGAGGGTACGGACACAAGCTGGACTACCCGACAGGTACCCGGGTACCAAACAGAGAAAAAACCGAGGAAATGAGAGGGGGAAATTCAGGCGCGGAGGCAGGAGCGCCCATTTCTTCTATGCATGTGTGTCTCGGTCCCCCCCACCTGTCTGCGAGGTGACGGGGGACCTCGACAAGGAGGACCGTCGCGTCGGTGGACGCGGCTACGACCTTGGGGCGGGGTTTAAGGGATGCGGCGGCGGGATCGACGAGCGACCACTCGAAGAGGTTTTTTTTGCCAGCCTTTCCCCTCCTACCTTCGGCAAGACCGAAGTCACGCGGGAGCTAGATTAGGCTGGCCCGTCGTCCCTCATGAACGCCGACCGGCCTAGGCCGGTCGGCACCCCAGTTCGGTGGGAGCGGGCCGTGCATCGTGAAGGTCGAGCAGCTGTTATTTAGTTTTGCATTTCTCGACAAGTAGTGGATTTATATTTTTAGATCTATTTTTCTTGATTACAAAATTATTACGTTGTTACTGCTCAGGCGGGGGGATTGTAGCAATTGCTGCGATTGCTTACAGTTTTCTTAACTCCCGAGGAAGGTCGACACACAATGAAGCTACGTGTGTCGATAGGTGTACCTAGTCGAAGAGACCCGGGCCCAACTTGCTAATAAGTCCTAAATGGCAAAGTAGAGTGGCCCGAGAGACAACAGTCGGCCCAGTTGCCGGCACATGTTGTAAACAATTTCAATTTCAATTTCAATTTCAATTTCAATTTCACAATGTCGAAATATACACGTGCGTCCTCTGAAATTCAATCCATATATATACTTTATCGCACGTAACAAATTGACGATACACGCACTCTCCGCATATCATAAGTTCGACATGGATTTAGGTTTATTTACTATTAGTAACCTCATTATAACACATATATTCCCGATGATCCCAATTGAGCGGCTAGTCGGCGGGTCACTCCGTTGAAGCCAAGACTACATGGCTCCGGGTTATACTCGTGGAAGGCCAGCATGTGCGGCCGTTGCCAAGAGGGGGAGGGAACCCAAAAATGGTCAAAACTTTAACAAAGTTGTATGGGACGTCCCATACAATATCTGACTCACTTGAATTTTCTAGACAAAGTCATGTAATTGAAAACATCCGCCCATAATATAAATTTTGCCAAAACACCGATGCGGAGGACGAATCAATGCATTCGCCCCGCATCACCCGCATCAATGCGTCCATGAATTAGTGCCCCATTTAATCAATGCATACATGAACTAGTGGCCTATATAATCAATGCGTCCATGAATAATTGGCATGTGTAATCAATGCGTCCATGAATTAATGGCTTTTACAATCAATGCGTTCATGAATTGGCAGTTGAGTTAAAGATTTGATACATCATTTTTTATGCATTGCAGTTGATGCTCGATATTTAATTTGGTTGGGAGATGCGGAGGCTTACCCCCAATGCCGACTCAATCCATTTAAGAGAGCCCGAAACGACAACAATGTCGTCCACATATGCCCAAGCAATGCAGATGCCATGCAATGGATGGCTCATCGTGTATAGGTTGGTGTCAAATGTTGCTCGCTTGAGTCCAAGGGACAGAGAGTATGATGGAACAACTTGTATCATTCACGTGATGCTTGTTTCAGCCCATAAATGCTCTTGAGCATGCGCATGACCCGAGGTGTTGCATCCTCTCCTCCTCTACGTTGGCAGATGTAGATCTCCTCGTGGGGGTAACCATTAAGAAACTATGTTTTGATGCCCCCCGAGTGCATGTGCATGCTCCGCTTGGCAGCGATGGCTAGGAATGTGCGCATGGTGTTGAGCTTGACAACTCGGGAGAAGGTCTCCGAGTAGTCGACCACTGCTCGCTGACTAAATCCCTTGGCAACTAGCCATGCCTTGGAACGATCGTTCGAGCCATCCAGTTTGGCCTTCACCTTGAAGACCCACTTGTTGCCAAGGCGTTGCGTCCGAGTGGCAGACTTTGCATGTGGAACGTGCCCTTACTGCACAGTGACGCAACCTCACCGCCATGCAACATCATACTTGCCGCTTCATTAAAGCATGCTTGATGCCGATATGCACGGGGATGTGCGATGCAGGCGGGTACGTCTTGGGTTCCTTGTCGGGGGTAGGTTGCCGTTCGGACCTTGATGCGGATTGTGGCTTCGTGCGAGCTGGTCGAGGAGGCTTATTCTGGCGCCCACCGGCGGCGCAGCGGCGGTGTCCCCGGAGGCACTCGCATGCCCGTCGGCACTCACCCCCACCTCCTAGGTATTTCTTGTAATTGTCTTTTCATGTTTAGAAACTTCACTCGTCTCCCACTCTTTGGCAGCCTTGCATTGGGAGCTCAGCATGGCAAACTTGATGCGGAGCTGTCAAGTTCTACTTTGCTTGGCACGCCTTCGGCTCAATCGGTCCATGAATAATATCTTTTCGCTATGGAGGATGGGGGCCGACTAGCGCCTATGGCGGCTGAGTTGGTTGATCGCTTGGCTATTTTGGTGGCAGTTCATCGCTTCCATGGCACGGGTGCTGCTGACTCTCGCTCCTTGCGTTGTGACAGTTATGCTCATTTGCAACATTTCGTTCGTCGAACTACTTATGTTCCTTTTCGGAGTTGTTTGGGGAATGTGCGACGTGAATTCATGCAACGTCTGTCTCCGACTCTTCATGGCACTCTTGTTCCTTTCTCCGCGACGCTTTGCATGAGGGCAGTGCTGACGATATGTGGCATGCCAATATGTTCCTCGGGCTCAAGCTTTTTCCTCTTTTCCTCTTTTTGCTTACAGGCCTCCACTGCTTTTTCTTGATAGTTTTTTCTAAAATGTCACTTCGGTGTGCCCGTAGTAGAACGTGCTTTGCAACCGACTAAAATTTGGGATAAATCTAAATCCTATGCTCAGATTGATTTAATTCTAGAGGCTTGTATATCCAACTCCCATGTGTACGGGACAGTCACCTTAGCGGTTATTGTTACCGTTAGTTACGTCGCACCTATAGGAAAACCACATTGCCCTGGTAGTTAGACGCAACCAACGACCAAACGACTTCCCCAACGGTCAGCTCTAGCTAGCCCTTGCCTCATAAGCCGGAACTAGCTACGAGCATGGCACTTTGTGCTTTCGCGCTAAGCCAATCTAGGCTTCGCGCGAATGCAGTCTCGACTCTAGTTGTCGAGCATGGTGTCAGTTCACAATTGTCCCATGCGCACTCAAGCGTCACGCGACACTTCCCCTCGTTTAGCTACGCGGCCACGCATTATGCAGCATGAGCAGTCCACGTCCGCCGAAGCGGCCGACCCTCACGCCATTTCGATCGAGCAGCGCACAACCGAGCATATTCGTACGGCAGTGTTGGCTTCGGAACAACGGATCGTTGACCAGTTTTTCGCGGCTAACGCTGCCTTACTCGCACAACTCCAACCGCCAATAGCTGCACCCGCTACTACATATCATCAACAGTCTCTTTCCCCCGACTCGACCCCAACGACGGAGGGTGGTAAGGCGGCCCCTAAGCCACCTATCGACCTGCTTGACGACGAACCCGAACCCTTGCGTCCGAGTTCGCCGACTTAACCTACTACGGCGAAGTCAATAATGCCGGGCTCGAACGTCCCACACGCGACGTCGAGGATCCACGTCCCTAGACTCTTACAGACGACACAGTCCGCACGCTGAGTGACAAGCGCACACAAGCCGCATACGACGAATCCCTCCACGTCGGCTGCTATGCCTTCTTCGACAGTTGCGCCAACGTTGCAATTAGCGAGGGCATGGATGCGTTGTCGAACGGCCCACCTCTATCTGCAGAGCAGACGGCAACGGTTGCCCTCATCAAAGCGGGTCATCGCACACACCGACGGAGGAGACCACCCGTACTCGACTTGGCTTCCTCCGCCTCACCAAGGGCGGACAAGCGAGCACATATGTGGACCGCGTCTTCGCAAAATTGGCCTACGAGCGCTTCTGTCGCCCACGCCCTACCGCGGTCTCAAGCCCATTGGACGCGCTACGCCAAGCTTTCGTGGACCGCACGCTTGAGGTTAGCTTACATGCCGCCAGCAAAGCCGCTCTAGGCGCAGCGTTCGCCAAGATCACGCCACACAAGCCACATGGCCCGGACGCCAAAGCAAGAAAAGGAGCCGACGACAATCCCCATCACGGAGCTAGACGACACCACACGGCCACCGCCGAGGAAATGATGGTGTGGCCCGCCGCGCCGATTCCTGCTCCCCGTCATCTCCCTTCATGCCACATCGCGTGCGACGAAGATGGCGGGAGTGGGAGCGCATCGGCGCGAGCGGCCAAATCCTAAGTTGAATCCGCCATGGCGTCCGTGCCAAGTTCAAACGAGGCGAACGTCCACGCCCATTCAACCACGGCACCTCTATGTTGGACGCTACACCAACTCACCTCGAGTTTCTCGACTCGGAGCTCGCACGTTTGGAAGCTTGCGGAGCGTGGAAACGCGCACACAACCCTCGCTACGTTCCCCGCATGTTTTGGGTACCCAAGCCCGGCCAGAACCAATGGCACATGATTATCGACTTACGCGAGCTCAACCGCTAATGTTCCGAGTTCACGATGACAAGCGAGACCTTGAAACACCTACGGCACTTGTCTCGCCCGGGCGACTATTTCGTCTCGCTCGACCTCACAGACGGGTACTACACCCTTGGCATCATGCAAGAAGACCGCGACTACTTCACGGTCAACTACCGCGGTTCCTTGTGGGGCCTCGCCTGCCTCCCGATGGGCTGGTCGGGCTCGGCCTTAAAGTTTTCAAACTCACTCGGGTCTTCACAAACTACCCTCGCCGCCCTCCGCCACCTACGCCGGCGACCATTCCTACCAACGGACAGCCTTCTAAACGTTTTTTACGCTTCACCCGGGAGCGCGGTACCCGATTCCTCCCTTACGTGGACGACTTTCTATTCCTCGCGGACTCCTACAATGCCGTATTGCTCCTCCGGCAACGCATCGACGCCTTGTTCGCACAACTAGGCCTCCAACACAACCCCAAGAATGTCGTTTGGACGACGCCTACCCAAGTCGACGACCACTTGGGCTTGACGGTCGACCTCAACCTCGGCATGTTCCGTGCCCCACCCGAAAAACTCAGCCAACTTGCACAACAAGCGTCTTCCCTGCTCGGCCGGGCTGCCTCAAACGCTCGATGGCTACCCGCTCGCCAACTCGCAGCTTTCGCAATGAAAGCTCAATTCCTCTACCTAGCCATCGCCCCCGCGCGTTTCTTTTTACGCGAATTGTACAACGTCCTCGCGACTCGCAATGGCTGAGGGGGGCGCGTCCGCCTAACACATCATCTACGGCACGACCTCGAGTGGTGGCGCCCGGTTCTCACGCAGAACAACGGCCGATCCATCTACAAGCCCATCGAGACCGCCTAACTCCACGCCGACTCCAGCGGCTACGGATGGAGAGCCGTGCTGAACGACGACCCAAACTACCACGCACGCGGTTTCTGGACCACGTCCGACCGACGGCAACACATCACGTGGAAAGAACTTCGAGCAGTCCGGAACGCCGTCGAATCGTTTCTACCACAACTAAAGGGATGACATGTCCTCCTACACGAGGACAACATCGCCGTTGTCGCTACTCACCAAGATAACCACACGGTCACCCGTCATGATGATTGAGCTGCGCCGCCTGTGGTACCTACTCGACACCAACGACATCCATTTTCGACCCCGCTACATCCGTTCAGCTGCGGATATTTGGGCAGATACACTCAGCCGCGAACTGGACACCGAGGACTGGCAACTTAACCCACACCTTCAAGCAAGGTGGGGCCCCCACTCTATCGACCGATTCGCCTCCATGCTCATCACGCAGCTCCCGCACTTCAACGCCAGATGGCGCGATCCGCAGTGCGAGGACGTCGACTGCCTAAGCCTCCCCGACTCGACGTGACGGTGCGAAAACAACTACCGCAACTCCTTAGGACTGCCCTTCCTACCCTTGCTGCCAAACTGCGCCAATCGGGCGCACAACTACCATCAAGCCCCCCTATTGGCCCAACAAAACGTGGTACCAAGACCTCCAGCGACCCGCAGCCCGTATCTTACACTTCCCGCCTTCGCGCGACCTCTGCTTCCCCGGCATGCTCGGCAAGCCCGCGGGGGTCGGACCACCCGCCTAAAGCACCGTGGTCTTTCGAGTAACACCCCTTCTTGGCTCTACACCCGACGCGGCGCCATAGGCCGGTCCCTAGGGGCCGCACAATCCGCCTTTACCGCGCCCCCACCCGATACTTTACGCCCTACCTCTGGCACGCAACCCTACCGCCTCGCCGCCAATTTTACCCCCGCCATCTTATCCTCTTCTATGGCTACCAAGTTCCAAACGCTCTTAGGCACTGATACCTTAGGTGCCACAGCCATCACCCTACTCAGCAATTCCCTAGCGCCGTCTACGTACGCCAACTACGACAGCGCCCTCCGCCAGTACTTCGCTTTCTGCGCTAAGGAGAACCTCCCCCCTTTGCAAGCCACTCCCGCTACCATGGTCCGCTAGACTGCATGGCTCGGTCTACTCGGTACAATGGCTGCTAGCTCCATGCAACCTTATTTTTCAGCGGTCAACAAATACTTCCGAGACCACCAACTACAAGCAATCTCCGTCGCCGACGCGCGGCGCAGCCTCGAAATTCTACAACATCGCCTCGTGCCGTCCGACACATGATTGCCGCTACCCGCACCCGTCGCCCTCGACATCTTGCTGGCCGCTAACACACTCCGCGAAAATTTGACATTGTCACTTGTTGCCCTCCCGATTCTCGAACGTTTTCGCGCCTGCCTCGAGATTTGTGAATTGAAATTGAAATATTGAAATTGAAATTGTTTACAGCGAGCCGGCAAATTGGACCGGAGGCCATCTATCGGGCCACTCTACCTAGCCATACATGACTTATGAGCAAGTTGGGCCCGGGTCTCTTCGACCAGGTACACCTATCGACACACGTAGCTTCACTATGTGTCGACGTTCCTCGGGAGTAAAAAAACTGCAAGCAATCACAGCAATTGCCATAGTCCCCCGCCTAAGCCGTAACAACGTGATAAAAATTGTAATCAAAAAACAGATCTAAAAATAAATCCACTTGTCAATAAATGCAAAACTAAACTGCTGCTCGACCTTCACGATGCACGGCCCGCTCCCACAGAACCGGGGTGCCGACCGGCCTAGGCCGGTCGGCGTTCGGGAGGGACGACGGGCCAGCCTAATCTAGCTCCCACGTGACTTCGGTCTTGCCGAAGATAGGAGGGGGAAGGCTGGCAAGAAACCCCTCCTCACGTGGTTCGATCCCGCCGCATCCCGTAAGCCCCGCCCCAAGGTCGTTGCCGCGTCTACCGACGCGACAGTCCTACTTGTCGAGGTCCCCCGTCACCTCGAGGGCAGGTGGGGGGGACCGAGACACACAGACATAGAAAAAAATGGCGCTCCTGCCTCCGCGCCCGGATTTTCCCCGCTCATTTCCTCCGATTTTCTCTGTCTGATACCCGGGTACTTGTCAAATAGCCCGACATGCGCCCGTACCCTACCCCCCTATTATGATCGCACGTCCACCGAGCAGCCTTTATTAAGCGGGGGCCTCCGCGCCCACCCGGGCCCACACTCAAGAGTATGTAGGTCTGTCGGGGTAGTGGGTGTCGAAGAGGGGGGTGGGCAGGTCACCATAGTCGGATCCGTCGGGCCGCGAATGCAGGGAAATTAGTCAAAACCCCCCGTACGGGGTTTTCCGGCTGCGCCGACCCGGAGGGTCGTCGTCGCTAGATCGTGTCGCTCCCTCTGTCGCGACCGGCCTCCTTGCCGCCCAAGCTTACTCCTCCCCCCGGAGATTTAACTTGTCGACGTAGCGGTTCGCTAGTGAGCGCCTTGCCATGAATTGCTCCCCACCTACATCGACGCCGGGTACGGACATTACTTTAGTTTCTGAAAGAACCTATGTACGGGGCTTCCCGATAGCTGGTGATCCTGCGGATCGAGCTGTCGGCCCTCTTAGCCCCCTATCGTGTCAGGCCTGGCACGGCTACAGGGTTTCTAGCGCCCACCACGGGGAGGTGAGGGGATGCCGACGGGCTTGCGAGCGCACCTCCAACCGGGGCCGTCGCCGCTGCGCCGCCGGCGGGCGCCGAGGTTTGTGTAAACTACACCTTATGTTGCCGCGGAATAAAAGGCCCCCGTTGCCTCACATGCGACCTCATAGTTGACAGACCCTCCCAACAAATCTGTATTTTCTTGCGCAAGTCCAAAAGGGAAACGCCGTGACGCCCGCGGCAAACTCGTCCCGGCCGTCCCGATTTCCGCCAACCCCATGTTGGTGGACAGACTGGACTATTATTATGCTCAACTTGCGGCATTCTGCGCAACTTACTACAAGCGCCCTCCCCTTGACGCCTTTTGGACCTTCTCATCTTTGAAAGCCTCCGCCGAGTTGAAGGTCGCCTCCACCTGTTTACATATCCCTCCGTAGGACTACTAATGGGCACATCTGTACGCTAGACTCCGGGGGAGTCTTGGCTCTCCACCTATAGGTGTTCGCTATAGGTGTTCGCCGCTCAGTCGCGATGCGATGCGATGGGTTCATATACAAAATATGTTCCTATCGGGTACCGACTTTTGGCGGTACTTGGATAAGGGGTACAGCTCCGTTCCGGGAAGCGGCGGTTCTATCCCCCTTCATCCTATTCCGTGTGTACATGGATTAACAGGTTATGGGCCCTCCGCGTTTACGCGGGGTTTACTAGGGCACCGGCCGGAGTTTGTCCATTAAGGGGGAGTGTTTACATATCCCTCCGTAGGACTACTAATGGACACATCTGTACGCTAGACTCCGGGGGAGTCTTGGCCCTCCACCTATAGGTGTTCGCTATAGGTGTTCGCCGCTCAGTCGCGATGCGATGCGATAGGTTCATATACAAAATATGTTCCTATCGGGTACCGACTTTTGGCGGTACTTGGATAAGGCGTACAACTCCGTTCCGGGAAGCGGCGGTTCTATCCCCCTTCATCCTATTCCGTGTGTACATCGATTAACACTTCCGCGCCAGCATGCTTCAAGTGGACATCGCACAACCTCCGGAAAGGGGCGGCTTCCGCCGCTAGGTACTTCGGCGCCCCCTCCCCGTCATCAAATACATGGGTGGCTGGGGCAAGAACATCTCCGTGACCGAAGGTAAATACATCGACCGCACCATGACCCCATCACCTGATGCTTGGCGTTTCTTTGGCTTGCTCGCTCCGTCCACCCCTCAACACTAGTATTGGGTTGTGCAAGCCTTTGGCTTTAGGTTACTGGCAAAACGTGCCCTAGGGTAAATTGTCATCTTGATTTAAATCTAGGGGTTTGCATATCCAACTCCCATGTGTACGGCACAGTGACCCTAGTGGTTACTATTACCGTTAGTATCGGCGCGTCGCACCTAAAGGACAACAACCTTGCCCTCGTAGTTAGACGCAACCAACGACCAAACGACTTCCCCAACGGTCAGCTCTCGCTAGCCCTTGCCTCATACGCCGGAACTAGCTACGAGCCTGACACTCTCTGCTTTCGCGCTCAGCCAATCTAGGCTTCGCGCGAACCCTCCCTCCCAAGCCTATAATACGCGCTAATCGTCCACTAGTGCCTCGGGAGAATTGGTGGTACCCGACTCAGAAGGACCAAAGTCAGATCAAACTCTACCTCAAGCCCGACGCTTCTCGAAACAAGTTGCCAAGAGGATTTTGAAGCTTTTGGTAGTCGGAGGCGAAGGTTGGTGTGGTGAGTTGAGCTGGGCAGTAGGGTTAAGGATGGAGGCGGCGATGGAGCTCGTCCAAGGAGCGTTCGACGTGCTCAACCCAACAGTCTCGCTCATGGCGGTTTGAGGGCACACAGAGCGGGATTCCACAGTCACGGCAGAAGAATGAGGTATAGCTTTCTTTATTTTCAGCTTGACAAAGCTTGCAGCGGGCTTGTTTCGTCTTCATATGCTTGCCGACGCGCTGACGAGGGTATTGTCCGCGGCGGTGTTGATGTTCTGATTGCGTGTTTCCCATGTCGGCAAGCGCGCGCTTCGCAGGCACAGCTCGGCGAGGCGTCACAACCCGCACCCGCCTGTCAATATCATGAGGCAGTCGGTTCTTCAGCAAAGCAGCAGCCAAATTGTCGGAGAAGTCCACGACGCTGCCTTTGCTGAGGTGGTGGTTGGACGGGAGGTGGAAGCGGCACAACTTCCAGCAGTCGACCAGGTGAATGCCCATAAAAGTTGTCCATAGACGGAACCAGCAATCATGTGTTTGCCATAGCTCCTCTAGCGCAAGGTCGTGCTGGCGCGACTGATTATGGTTGTCGACACGTGGGCTTTGTGAAAAATACTCGGAAGCAAGGGCTGGTCGCGGAATAGCTCTAAAGCAAACGTTGCCATACTCATCGGCCCATCGTTGCATGTAGGGGTCGTCTCCGTCGAAGGTGTTGGCTGCTCCAGCGGTGGCAATGAAGTGGATAACCTTCCGCTTGTTGTACTTGTAGCCCATAGCGACGAGGTCGACCCCTTCCAGCTTGGTGGTAAGTACCAATCTGCTCCCAGCACTCTTGTCTTTCAAGTGTTCTTCTAAAAACTGCTTGGGGAAGCGGGCGTGGCTGGTCTTCACTACACCTATAAAATGGTGCCCCCTCTTGGATGCTTGTATCGCAGCCTGAGGGGGAGAAGTGCACATAGGGTTTAGTTCCTTACTCATAAGCATTTACTGTCATTCACATTGCACATTAATTCGCTTATCACCTTCACTGACGCAAACCAACTGTCGCCCAGTAGAGTTGTCCCAGGTTGGATGGCGCTTGACTCCATCGCCCGCACGACAGTAGCGCATGTTGTTCCCAACTCCCGACTGTATGTCTTCTGTCTCATAGCTGTCCTCCCCTCTTGCACTTCAACCCACATCATTACTCATGTGTCTGCATCGCACATCGTCTTAAACTCTGTTCCCAAGGGCTTGGGCTTCCGCAATATGAAAGAAATATTTGGTAAGCCTCCTCGCTTGTCCTTGCGCGGCTGGTAGCTTGACATCGACTCATCTAGTGTCTGAGTCATCCATGCTTGAAGTTTAGCTGCCCTGTTGTCGTTGAAGTCTGACACCATTTGACGAAACATAGCCCAGGGGTCAACTTGACAAGCGGACATGTCCGCTTTGGAGTACATGACCATCTGGCGGATGAGCGTGAAGCGGTAGCTCTTCATGAAGCGTTCGAAATCAGGTGCCTCCCTCACTCCTGTCGCCTCACATGTCCATAGCCCCTTCCCAGTTTGGTTGAATTGTCGAGCTGCGTAGATAATTCCAATAAAAACAACCCATTCGTGTTGGGTGATAGGCTTCCAACCTGCCTTTTTTCTAAAGCCCTCCTCGTTTAGGCGGCGTAGATCGTCCTCGATTTTTCCGGGGTAGAGGTGTAGCCACAAACTAAGCAGGTCCACGTCGCCATCATTAGACGTCGGGATTCCGCCTTTAAGGCCGACTCCCTTTTCACGAAAGTATACCGACCGCTCATTCCGAGTGTCTGTTGTCACTGCAGGAACGACTGTCCAAACAACAGTCTCCTCTCCGGCGGCCGTCTTCTCTACAGTCGCTCCAACCAGTCGGCGAAGGGTAGCTTCCGCCTCAGAAAGTAAGTGCTCGTCGGGCCCATCTCCCTCCTCGTCGTCGCTATCTAGCACTACCTGGGGTTGGTCTTGGGGGTCTTCCTCCTCCAGTGCGTCAGGGTCCGTAGTATGGGTCGTTGCTGTTAAATTGCACGTCACAGGTCGAGATGCGGACGCGTTTGCAGAAGGAGAAGCGTCGGTGGGTGGTGTCGGCTGGTTTTCATAATTTAAAATTTCAGCCATTTCACTACCAGTACCCCCCGTCGGTGCGGCGCGCATCGCGGAGTCGGTAGGCACCAGCTCCACAAGAAATTCGGTCACGGTGTTGGGAGGGTGAAGAGGAACTAATCTTCGATTGATGTGGTCGTCGCCAGGCGTGGGAGGCGGTGAGCTAGCAGGTTCTTGCCCGGCAGTGGGCAGCTCTGCCCGGAGTTGAGTGGACCGCTCGGTAGTTTCCGCACCATCATCCCACCGCACGGTCCACAACTTGGGCCCTACCGACGCAGTAACCAAGCCATACTTCCGGGCTCGCTGATGGCGCCTCGAGCCGGGCTTTAGGTCCTCTATGGGGCCTCTACGAGCCGAGACCCTTTGGCCTATCCGGACGTGCCGAGCGGAGGTACCGCGGGGGGTAGATGGTGGCAGAATCGTAGCCATGTTGAATAGCCGCGGCCGATACCTTGTATGTTTTGAAAAATAAGTAGATTGGGGCCTTATGCACCTTTTGGACCCATTTTTGTAAAGATTGGTTAAATCAGCAGTCTGTTTGGAGGTTCCAGAAATGAGCATTTTCTGTGGTAAGTGTACCACAAACGTGGTACGTGTACCACCAATTCTCCCGAGGCACTAGGCAATGCTTTGCCGCCCAAGATGGAATGCGCCGACAACTAGTAAGGGGGGCGAATTCGAGCATTGCCGGGCTTTTGTACTTGGTGTTATCGCGCCCGCACCCGTGCGCGGCACGCTCTTTCAAACAGTCGCCGTGTTGGTTAGACGAACACAGTAACGGGCGCACAACGCCGTAATATGAATCATGATGCGACGGTCGCGCAAATACAATGCATAGGCGACGGAGGGTGGAGGTGTTGGGCACGCCGCTGTGGGGGAAACGCACGAAATCGCGTATGTAGACTTACAACCGATATGCGCACAACCCAAGGGCAACCCGCTGTCGGCCACAATGTTCAAACGATAATAACTTACTCAAATATGGTCAAAACCTTTTCAAACATGTACCGTTGGACGCGTTTGTCCAATGCGCGTCGAACGCACCTACTAATCCTGAATTCAAACCCCACAAATATATTTTATGTGAATCATTTATATTTACGAGTTATTCCGGCAAAGTTGAGATGCACTTCCAAGTAACACCCATCGAATTCGGCTCACCTCATGAGGCGATTTGTGCGGGGCTTGTCGATATATGTTTACCAATTCTTTATTCCTACTGATTTCCGAGCCTAATTCCCGACGCGTGCCACGCGTGGGGCTGGTGTGGTTGGCACAAGCACATACCCAAGCATTCCAAACACCACCGTCAACGTGATGCCTCCCAGCGGCCAAGTTGGACCTCGCCCCCCCCTTAAGCCAATCGTCCTCGCATGTTTACAACGTGCAGTGGTTATCCAAACCTGCGTCATGTGTCTTTTTGCTCGTTTGCTTTCCAAAAACATCACCCGTGCATGCGGCGTGAACTTCCGTGCTCTATTCACACACCTGCAAACCAAACCTTGCGCATTGAACACGGCACCCACGCCTCCAAACCCCCTCCAAAAACCCCCCAAAAATAAGGTTAGGTAGAGCACAAAGGGATATTCAGCTTGGTATGAGCGCTTGAGCAATGCCCAAGCGTGGCGCTCAGGTTGACGTGTGTAGTTCACACAATTTCCTAGGAATTTATGGGCTTAATTCGACAAATTGCACCGACAAGTGACAACACCCGCTTTAAGCTGAGGTCTAACCACCCCGAATGACGGCTTAGTATTTGCTTCTCGGCTCTCCTACAATTGGATGGTACTCGGGTATCGTTGTGCTTGACGTGGTGAGAGGGGAGCGTGTTCTTGACTAACTTATGTTTAACATAATGCATGTCCGGAATTTTGCGGAGGAGTGTAGATGGTAATTATTAAGACTTCAGATGAAAGCATTAAACCTGTTACATAAATTAGTTACAAGAAAAACTAGATGAGCACGGACAGGGAAAGTGGGAGGGGAAACAAAAGGGCAAGAGTGACAAGAGGATCACGGAATCCAAAGGACGGCAAAGGGAAAGCACTACATTGTGCACAAACCTAGCAGATTAACCTAAGGAAACTCCTAGGCCACGCCGAGAATGCAACACGTGGAGGCGACAAGCGGCGCCTCACGCGCCGCTCGAGAAAGCACGGGGACGCTTGCGGCCCATGGCGCGGGTGAAGAGCGCCGTGGCAGGAGAAGGCATCCCGGCCGAGGAAGAAGCGGCCTCCACGCCGTCCGCAGCGGCGGACAAACCGCGCAAGACGTTGTCCGCGTGAGCAACATGGACGGCGAGAGAGATCTTTCGACGCCAGGAGGCCAAAAACTTGCCCACATGCATCCCTTTAGATGCGGCTGCCTGCTTGGCTAGCTCCGTCAAGAAAGCCGTGGCGTGGCCGCCGAGAGTACCAAATTCCGTGACAGCAAAGGGAATAAAACGGATGTCGGGCCGACTCCTCACCCCTTCGGAGTACTTCTCGAACTTGGTCTTCTCAGCACGGCGGAGAGCGACTTCGGGTGACGGGGGGCTAGAAACGCCGAACAAACCGCAAACTTGTTACATAGTGGCAAATGCATCCCTTAAAAATGTCCCCGTAATTCTCCAGCAAAGCTTCGGGAAATAAATTTCGGGTAATTTACACTATTCGGGTTAGGTGGGAAAAAAGCTCAAACTGCTGGAAATACCGTCGTTTGATTTCCGCACGATTACTAGATGTGTCGGGGTATTTCGGGTAAGCTAGGAAACTACATCAAATTGGCTAAACACCCTCGAAATGGCAAATCCTTATTGGAGTTGATAAATAAGATATGGACTACGAAATTTGTCCTTAAGCAATGGTGTAGCTCCGCGGTCGTGTCAATAGTAAAATAAGGGGACGTGACCGTCATGGCTAATTATAGGGGATTTCCATTATGGGGGCTTTTATTAAACTACTTATGACGGTCGTAACCCAACGTCTTCAATATGTGTGCCAAACGAGTAAGACAATCCGCCGCTGGCAAGGAGGATTTATGCCAAGGGAGGAGTGCCCCTTGTAAGTCGCGAACATATTTGATATCGCGGGCCGCCGCCGGGCGTTAGGGTTACCCCCGTACGCCGGATTTATAGACATACGGAAAGCATACGATACTGCTATCCCTCATGAACTTCTATTTTCTGAACTAGAGACTAACATGATTACGGGACACATGCTATCCTTCGTTAAAACTCTATATAGGGATATATTGAACCATGCAAACACAGCTAGTGTGGAAGATAACTTACGCAAACGTAGTTACAGTCACCGTCCCGCAAACGGAACAATTACGGCGACAACCAGCCTACAGGCGTGGTGTCGGGACAACAGAAGTGAGAGAGCTGTAGCCTAGCGACAACTCTGTACCGAGTCAAACAGTGTATCGGTATGTCCGATCTAGACATGTACTAATCATATCTAGAGTAGCTTACAATAGCTATCTGCAACTAATACGCATGCGGTATTACTTACAACACTCCCCCTGCAGGTAGCTACGGGATGAAGCGTTGCATTGGGTCTTGTCCTCCAATGATCGCACTTCGGTGTCTTGCCTGTGCAGATCTTGGGAGGAGTTTGGTGAGCATGTCAGCGTCGGCAAAACCTGTGAGTTGGAGGCTGTGGTCCAGGCCCCCCCCCAACGTCAGGCGCATGTGGATGGTGCCATGAAGGGAGCGGAGGACCTTTTGCAGAGCGCGCCAATGTGTCTCCGTGGGTGAGGCTTGGGCGGAGCCAAGGATGCGCAAGACCGTGGAGACAGCGGGGCGCGTGCAGACGGGGGCGTAGTGGGGGCTGCCCAAGAGACTGGGGTGGACGTCTGGGTCAAAGTCGGGGGTTGCGTGTGTCGGTCGCCCGATGACTATGGGGTCAACGGTGGGGCGACGACGGCCACGGGGGGTGTGGTCGCCACGCTGGGCTGGGGAAGAATGCTGTCCATGGAAGAGAAGAGGTGGGCCACCGGGAAAGGGAGAGCGGCCGGCCATGGGAGGCGGCGGGGCGTACGAATGCGGGGGGTCACGGGAGGGGGGGACGCCGTGAGAGGGCGCCTCCGGGATGAGAGGTATGGGGTGGTGAGGGACATATCCAACGGGGGGGTAGGGGGGGTGGTGGGAGTTGTTCTACCGCGATGTCGTGATGGGAGGGGTCGCGGTGTAGGGCAGAATCAGCGGGGGGGTATTGGGGGGGTGGTTGCAGGTGTTCAACTACGAGTTCGGGACGCGAGGGCTCGCGGTGCGCATCGGGACGGCGCTGTGCGACGGTGGGGTCGCCAATAGGAGTTGCAGCGGTAGCAGCAGACAAGGCTGACTGCGCGTCTTGTGGGGCGTAGCCAGGCTGGGGATGCACAAGCATGGGGAGGGTGTGCACGACGTGGCTGTCCCGAAAGTGTCCGAGCTGAGCATCGTGGCGGCGCTGAGGGACAGGTGGGTGCGGAGTAGCACCCGCAGCAGGAAGAGCAACAATGGCGGCCGAACGCGAGTCGAGGTACGCTTCAAGGCGCGTCAGTTGCTCCAGGAGGAGCGCGAGAACACCCTGGGTGGTATCGACGTTGCTCTGCTGAGAGCCTGGGTCAAGGGAGGCAGGAGGCGAAAGAGGCGGAGTTTTCGGCGCCATTTCGACAGAGGGCGAAAAAGAAAGAGCTGGATAAAAAACAGGCAGCGGTAAAAACCGCTAGCCGGACTCGTGCCTAACAACGGTTTGCAAAGAGACGGCCTGATGCCCGCCGACCCCTCGGCATGTAGCCCCGGGGTGTCTCAGTGCACCTTCTCTGTATCCTCCACCCAGTGTGGGGCACAAGTCGAGGCCAAGGCCATGACAGGTGGAGCGCTGCGCTGGTGGCTGATTCGCTAGGATAATATAAAAATAAAAAGGTAAGCTACGGCTGGCGTGCAACCTGTGGATGCGTATTCACCCGACAGTGCGCCCCCCCGTTCTCCAGCTTGGACCTGCGTGCACCCTGTCCACACACGACGAGTGCGTCGGTGTGGGTGGCTGGCTATCGCCGTCGAGTGGCTGACTTAAGAGGGGTGGTGGCGGGTTTTAAATTGCAGTTTATACTGGCGATACCGCCGACTACAAGCTGAAAGTACTAGGTGTCTATAGAAACTTGCCTTCTGCGGGAGAGCTGTCGATCGCAGCTCGCCGAACCAGGTTGTCGCGCGTGAGTGACGTGAGGTGAGGGCCCATAACCTATTGAACCATGCAAACACAGTTAGTGTGGAAGATAACTTACGCAAACGTAGTTACAGTCACAGTCCCGCAAACGGAACAATTACGGCGACAACCAGCCTACAGGCGTGGTGTCGGGACAACATAAGTGAGAGAGCTGTAGCCTAGCGACAACTCTGTACCGAGTCAAACAGTGTATCGGTATGTCCGATCTAGACATGTACTAATCATATCTAGAGTAGCTTACAGTAGCTATCTGCAACTAATACGTATGCGGTATTACTTACAACAGGATAGCAATGTTCAAGTAAAAACAAGAGATATTATCCGACCCCATCCCAATAGAGCATATTATCCCAATAGAACGGGCATATTATCCGACCCCATCCCAATAGAGCGCGGACTGCGGCAAGGCAGCCCAGCATCCCCAATCCTCTTTAACATATATGCAATAATCTTATATTTGACGGGATATAAGGATCGGGATGCGAGGTGCGGGGTTACGTTGACATGCTTGACTCTAGGCAGCCGTTAAGGGTGCCGGGCCAATTATTCGCCGACGACACCGTGGGCCTTACGCCATCGCTCGATGACTTGCATGCTATGTTCGCCCACTTTTCCCAATATGCGGATGACCACTACATGGGATTCGGTGTAAAAAATGCGGGGTAATGGCGCTAGGCCGCCACTCCGATATAGTCGCAATACGCGAACAAGCTCACCGTTGGCAGCTCTAGGGGGAACGGGTACCGATTGCATCCGAGTATAGGTATTTAGGCGCGTTGATAAAATCGGATTTAAGAATGCGAAATATTGTGGACGATAGGGTTAAAAAAAGTAGGCGGGCCGTTGAAGCGCTCGACTGGGTGTTAGGAGGGCATGATATCCATGTTTATGTGCGCACCTCGGTGCTTTAGATCTGCATATTACCGGTCCTTACTTACGGGTGTGAAGTATGGGGGGTGGATTCGACTAGCGGCGTCAATAGCAGGGCGTGGAACCGGGTATTGGGTACCCGGGTAATTTCGAATCCCATGCCTATTTTGGAGAAATTATCTTATCTCGGAGGTAAACTAAAATGGCTTGTAATCAATTCACTCCTTAATATAATACAACATACCCATCCCGCATTGTAAGCAATAACTTAGGGTTTCATCTCGCAAACCAGCGTGATACAGATCTATTCACCCGGGTACAGCTGTCAAAGATTCTGTCTCGTATCGCACATGTCATCCAATGGAAACGGAGTATCTCTGTCTCGCGTGAATTCGCCAAATCCACGTAGCCCTCGTATCCACGCCCTGGATATGATTTCAATGGGAATGTACGGAGTAGATAAGGATGAGGGAAAAGAGTGCATCGTTATTCCGCCACGAGGTTTATTGCACTTGCCACGTCCGCACATCCTCGCACTATTGGACCGCACGTCTGTACATCCTCGCATGACGTTATCACGCTTTACTTCCGCGTTGCCTTGGTAAAGTACAAAGGCAACATGATAGGAAATCTCATGAGCACGCGCCAATCTGCCATGTCATCGCAAAGAGGCGCATTGGGTGGTCAGTTCAAGCGCGTAGGGAGACAAAACGAATACCATCAAAACGAAGCTATTCTTAAATTTTGAATCACAATCACAGTTTCTACTCGCGGTCTCGCGCTAGCCGTAACAATTGTAACTCTGCGCATTGACCGACCGCACATCCAACGAACTCTTCATGCTAGCCCAAGACTCCACTGCCCGTGCCACTCGGCCTATGCTAAAGTCATTGCATAAGCCAAAGGTTGGCTAGAATGTTTGACCAGAGGTGTCGCAACGACCTCATGCCGCGGTGTGCTGCCGTTCGGCTGTGGCCGCTGTCGGTTTAATTTAACTACTGAGTCACCTACGGTAAGTTGCACCCGCTCAACTCGTCGAAACTTACTATTCCACCGCCATAGCTTCATCAAACCTGCTAATAGTCAAGTTCAATAGTATGCATCTGTTTTGACCGCGGCGTTTTTTGTCGAAATCTCGTGTGCGCGTGTTAGTGTTGTTGCTGAAAGCACTCATTGCGTGTTATCCATGTGCGTGTCCTACGCGGCACGTGTATTTGTTTTCAGGTATCTGTAGAGGTAGCGCATACGAGTACGTTGCAACACCCAAGAATATCATACTTGCTGATGATATACTTCCGCTGTTTCATCAAAGCTACTGAATCACCCGGTAAGTTAGACCCGCTCATCATGTCAGGGCTAGAGAGACTTCATGAAACTTCCTCTATGTTTGTATTTGTGTGTGCGTAAGCGCGAGCGTGTGTGTGTGTGTGTGTGTGTGTGTGTGTGTGTGTGTGTGTGCGTGTGTGTGTGTGGATGTCTCTCTCCGTATGTATGTGTGTGTGTATGCATTTGAAACAACAGCAACAACAACCTAAGTTGTAGAAGTAGACAAAACAAAGTAGTAAACAACACATTAGGTACCAGGTAAGAGCATTTTCAGCAATGACACAGACAACCTACATAATTGTCGTGTGCGTGTGTGCGCATGCACGTGTGTGTATGTATTTCTGTGTTTATATCGGTGTGTTTGCGCGCGCGTGTGTACATCAACAAAACAATAGCAGCGTCTATAATACATGTTGTATTAGAAGCGTAAATGAACAAAGAACAATTTTAGCTACACAAAAAAGAGAAGAAGCAGCAACGATGTGTGTGTGTGTGTGTGTGTGTGTGTGTGTGTGTGTGTGTGTGTGTGTGTGTGTTTGTTTGTGTATCTTGCATCAGCTAGAAAAACAGTAGCATCGATAGTTAACAGCTAGGCGTTATGGAACGAGCATTAGCCTTTATTTCGTGTAGTTCTTGTGACGTGTAGAGTAGGATTATAACATTGCTATCCCCGAAGATGATTGTCGAGTCGCCGTGTGCACATGATGTTGTACACGGCATGTCTCGGACAGCACTGAGTGCGTGTGTGTGTGTGTGTGTGTGTGTGTGTGTGTGTGTGTGTGTGTGTGTGTGTGTGTGTGTGTGTGTGTGTGTGTGCTGCCCGGCGCGTGGTTTTCAGGTATCGGATGAGCATGCAGCATAAACTGCTCAGGAAAACTGATGCAGCACCACATGCTATGCAATTTCGCACAGCCTCGAGGTTCATTCTGGGATGTCATATTGAGCGGAATTGCGATGGTGGATTCAGTTGTAGCGGACTTGATGTTGTCCGCACCCGACACAACATCAACCGCTCATATCTCACGTGCGGATGATTTTTACATCGGATGCTGAATTTGTAACCATTGACTCTCACTACACTTTTCTATCGAATGGATTTTATGTGCATTTTACTTGTTTGCATGTGAAAGCGGTGGTTGAAATCTACACTGATACACTAATAAGGTGAGAAACATAATGGCTTCGCTCTAATCATGCTGTCTTTATGTGTTTACTTTACTTTTCTTTATGTTTACTGACTTCGCTTTCTCTATTTAAAATTCGCATGGAGACAAGGACATTGTGAAGTGGTACGTTACATTTCTTGAGCGGTGTGATTTTAGCGGAGCGGATACTAATTTTTTGGAACGTGATATCAGCGGAGCTAAAGGAGCTAGTTAATGTAACACATTTGTAATATTCCGTTTTGTCTATCGCAAATGCATGCAATTTGCAATCTGCATGCTTTAATGTTAAAGCGGCGATTGGAATCTACACTGGCCATGTAGACTCCAAAAATCACTTTCACATTAAAACATGCAGATTGCAAACATTTTCGCACGACCTAATAAAATTCCCGGTGATGAAGCACAGTGCCCGAGGGTGGTGTGCCCCTAAAGCACACCTGACAACACACAAAGTACGGGCACTGTGCGACGGAGGGATTTGCCAAGTTGTATGGGATAGAATTGGATTTGGTAAAATCAGAATCATCCGCCTGTAATTGATCTTTTTCCTGTACATAGTGTCTCACTTTGTATCTCATCATGCATTCGTGTCACACCGTGCAGAGTATCTCACTATGTACTCTAACTCGGAAAATCGGCCGCAACTCGCCAGAGTCGATTGTATGACTCATACTCATTCACGACTATGGGCGGGAGGATTCAATTCAAGTGGGTGTTTGTCACTCACAGTATCTCAATAGACCGGGACACACGCGTTAAAGATTTCACTAATCTCACCTACATTGGAAGCAGTTCTCAATTCAATTCACCTTCGAGAGTTATAGGTTTGGGACATGTCGGGTATGAAAAAAATAGATTCGAAGGACTCGAAATGCCCCAAAAAACGTCGAATCCACGCCCTTGTCAATAGATTACAAACAATATTAAATCAATGTTTAAGGCGTTTAGTTTGGGTGGGTGCAAAGGCCCCTGGGGTGGCCACATCGCCGCTACTACGGGAGCTAGGAATAACGCCCATAGAAGCAATGACAGCCGCGGCTAGGAATAGGGCGTTCCTTAAAGCGCCCACCCTAAATGCATGCATAAGCGATCTAGTGCGCCAACCTAGACGTATGCAACCAAATGCTTGGACGTTTGGGACTATGTGGTGGTTGGATCGTTTTGCTAGGGCGAGCGCGGAACTAGCCCAAAACGTACGCGTCCCACCCGCGTGGAGGTCTTTGCAACCACGCGTTGCCTCTAACCTAGTTAAAGCAGCGGTATCGGGTCGATTCGATTCGGTATCGGGACATCATCATCGGCACGTACTAATACGTGGAATATATTTTCCCATACTTCATATGTTGGGAACCCATTGCCACAATACGGCACGGGCATTCCCGCGGGGACCGTTGCATGGTTGCACATTATGATTCAATTTCGTACGCGCTTATTTCCCACAACCCGTCGTCCAGCCCGCATTCATGCCATGCATGCACATTTTCTCCATCATTGTCATGCATACGGCGAGGATGTGCCTAAATCTATAGAATATATTTTGCTTGAATGCCCACGTTTGGAGTGCTACCGTCGTGATTTTGGGACGTTAGCCCAAGAGTTTAATGGTTGTACGTCAGTTCGCTACCTCCCCCGAAGATATAAATGCCTTACTTTTAGGGGGTATCTGTTAGCACTAGCATCCCGTTGCATAGTGCTTATGTACAAGGTAGCTATTTGTCATTATAGTACTTAGTGTTATGCTATTAGCGGTACTCTATTCCCTATTTGTGGCGGTCGGCCGGCCCTTGCCGGTGCCTTCGCCGGCCGCCATCTCTTTCCTCACACTTCTCTAGTCACCACAGCCGGCCCCCTTGTGGGCCCGGCACGACCTCCGTGTAACTATCCGTTCCCAATTCTAACAGGTTATGGGCCCTCCACCAAGTTACACTAGAGAAGAGCGTGTGTAAAGCGCTCGGCGCCACGCTAGTCCTACCTACTCCCACGTAAAAAAGAGTAGAGCGTGTGTAAAGCGCTCGGCGCCACGCTAGTAATTCATCGTCCCACCGACCCCACGCTTCGCCTTCGAGCTGGTTGTCCGTGACTGTCCTACCATCTCCCACGTAAAAAGGAGAAGAGCGTGTGTAAAGCGCCCGGCGCCACGTTCGCCCCACCCAACTTTCAGTCTCACCTAGCCTTTCAGTACTTTAATTAGTACTGTTATTGTTTTTTCCCGAGGCAATGCCGCAACGCTCACCTTACTTAGCGAGGAGCTTAACTTTCCCACGGCGAGAAAGGGGGAGTCAACACGAGCGCCCGTCTATGTTTTTTTGCGTGCCTACACGCTCCTAACGGCCTTGTTGGCTGTGCTTCTTCCTCGCCGGTCGCTCTCATGCGTCGGCTAATTCCCCCGTGGACAGTTTTTCCCGCTACATGTCAGAATAGTACATTACGCAGTACATTTGGAATTGCTTCATATCGGCAACTCGCCGGTAGCGGCACGTTCTAGTGAGCGCATGTCGCTACACCTACCCGGCCGGAGACACACGCTACAAGCACTAAACCTTCGACCAAGATGGCACCTTCTTCAACGCAAGCTAGGACGACGTCAAGACCTCGGCTACCTTGAGGGGGGGTGTTAGCACTAGCATCCCGTTGCATAGTGCTTATGTACAAGGTAGCTATTCGTCATTCTAGTACTTAGTGTTATGCTATTAGCGGTACTCTATTCCCTATTTGTGGCGGTCGGCCGGCCCTTGCCGGTGCCTTCGCCGGCCGCCATCTCTCTCCTCACACTTCTCTAGTCACCACAGCCGGCCCCCTTGTGGGGCCGGCACGACCTCCGTGTAACTATCCGTTCCCAATTCTAACTGTATCCCCGCCTCCCTTCATGGCGCCATTCATTTTAGAGGAAATGGGAGGTTTTGCCAGTTTTGGCGCCAAGCCCTCCCTCATATTACTCTCGCGCGGGAAAAAGCGAACAAACGCATGCACAAAGCTTGGCATCCCGTCGCAGACGTGACCGCGACGGACGACATGTTCCGTGCCAAGTACACCGCCACCCTCCAACGCCTCGCAGCCGACACATATGCCACCGCCGCGGTGGCGCTCTCCGACACGCTTTTGCGGAGCCTTCACAACCACAATCCGCCAACATACAACGATGGGATGCAATATCACCTTTCCCCGCCGGGGGCTCCTCACTCCACCAACGACGCGCACGGTCGCCATCGTCCGCCATCTCCGCCGTCACGACCGCGCAAACTCCGGGCCCAACAAACATCGACATTTACCACCCGAGTGCTCCGACGCCTTCCGACGCCGCCGCCGACAACATGCTCGCCGACCCCGTCTCCAACGCTACTCGGACGCTACGCCTTTCTCCAAGACAACGCCCTACGAATTATAGGCGTCCCGGCGACTTCACAGCGGTGCCCGTCGCCATGGGCATCATACAAACTCCAACGAACGGATGGTCAAATTCCTACAACCGACACACGTGGGACTTCTTGAACCAGCTCCGGACTCTCGTGGCCACGCATCTCCTCTACATCAGCGACGTCATGCAGCTTTACTCCAAGGAGTTCTTGTTCCTCGAAGACACTACCGACCTAGACGACGAGATTCAAAACATGCTACGGCCCACTCTCGATGAGGAACCGCCATCTCCCGGCACCGTCATGCCCGTAAGCTCGTGGATGCTCTATTCCACCATTAGGCTATTCGCCATCGCTTTCGAACGGCCATTCATTTGATTATCGACAACGCGGAGTACCCGTGCTTCGAGTTCTTTTGCCACCATCGCGGCGAGTGTAACCTCTACACCGCTACTGCACCGGACGCAAAGAATGCGACTATGGAAGAACTTCGATTCCATTTGAAGAAAGAGGACCCCGCTACCTCACCACCCATCGTTGTGACGGCATACGGCAAAGACCCTGCCAGTACACTCACGCACTACCAAGCGTGCGTGCCGTCGTGATTCTTATGCTGTCCCAAGCATTCATTTACCCGAGGATTGACACTTTCATCATACCATATTACATGTATGATGGAATTAACTAACGATCACACATTCGAATTTATATATGTAAACAATATTTAATTCCAAATATCACATCCAGACCCAATCCCATCTCATCCATCGCCGCCCACGTCTCCGTCACTCGCATCAACCATTTCATCATCCATGGATCCCCCACCTCCCATGCATATCATGCTTGCCTTTCCCTTCCAATTGTTTTGTAAGCAGCAGTCCCATGCGACCCTAGAGGGGAACTTCCACGCTTCGAACCCCAGGCGCGTGTCGGCGCGCGCAATGCAGTGTCGTGGTGATGCCGTCATCATATCAGGTGCGTAATCTGCGCCGGAATGACGCGACAATGTTTTCGAGAGACTGTCTGCCCATCAGGCGCATCACCTCGCGCCTGGCGTGCCCGGCCAGTCACCCAACTTTTGAGCGCCGCCGCTCGGCTAGACCTACCACCCTCCCTCTTATTCTGGTGGCGGTGACATATTTCCCAGGTAGAGGGCGTTGTCGCGATGGACACGCAACGCTGCATGCCCGCCAGTTGCAGCGGTGCCGTGCCCTCCGCAAGCCGCTTCGTGCGGCCCGACCGACGTCCAGCGCACGCCACGTCGATGCCGCACCGACGCAACACTCTCCCTCCCCGCCATCCACACAGAACGGCCAGAATCACCCCCATTCGGTGCAGAAGTAACTTCCCAGGTCCAAGCGGAGGACCTGGGTCCAAATCAAACCGACGACTCTCGCGTTTAGCGCCTCCTAGCCGGTCACTGCGCAGCGCCGCGGACAGCGAGGCGACGTCATGGGAACGGCTTCTCGGCACCCTCGGCGCCAGCTTCGAAGGGAAGCCCAAATTGGACCCCAGTGCCTCATTTGTTGAAGAAACGGAGGACCAGACGTTGAAGCTTACTCCCGAGGCGCGGGAGCAGCTTCAGGGGCTGACGAACTCAATCCTTGGCTACGCTCGAGCTTATCAGGCGCTGTTCGCTTACACACTCGCTGACATTGGGGTGCAGCTCATTCAGGTGACAGCAGAATCCCGCACTGCATAGTACCCACACGCTCATCGCTACTCCTGGGCAAGATTCTTCTTTGTCCGCGGCGTGCTTCTGGTTTTGTGTGAGATCGTGCTGTGTCGGTCATGCGTGACGTCGCAGAAATGGATGCCGGGGTCGCTTCAGCTCGTGACGCAGGAGTCGTACTCGTGGATGCTCAATTCCACCGCACTCGTAAATTATTGGCTGTGCTTCTACTTCCTACGGACGTGTGGGCTGGCGTTTGCTGAGATCACAGCAGGGGTGGAGAAAGAGGACTCATTGGCGGACGTTTTGAAGGTGCGTTCGAGTGTTTGTTCCTGTATGTATCCGGGGTCAGATTTACAGTTTGATTGTCATTTTATGTCAATCCGTTGTTGGTGAATAAAGAAGTGGAGCAGGAGTTGAGGTGACTGAGAGAAGCAATCGGTGCCTGCGCTGCAGAGCATCATCTACCTGACCCTCACATGCAACGAGCTCACGATTGTGTCGTGGCTATTCACGCTCGCGCTCACCATCGAGGCTGCCATGATTTGGGACGGCACCAAGTTCTTTGTGGGCGGGATGGTGCTGGTGTTTGCATTGGTGCGCCTCTACGGCTACACCATCGTCAACAAGTACTACGCAGACCTGAGCGGATTTGTGAAGGTGCATGCTTGCTCACCCATGCCATGACACGCTTTCCGTTGCCCGCTGTTCAGCTATTCACAGGTTATCATTTGATTGAGGGTCTGCTCCTTGTATGATGTGCTTCCTCTGCTGTACAGTCAGTGCTACGTGACAGCAAGAAACCTGTGAAGGTGAACATGAACATGTCCCGAACTGAGCAAATCCTGCTGAAGATCAACCTCGGCCCGCTGGCGATGCTGGGTCTGGAGGATGAGGCAAAGGTCGGCGTGCGTATGCGTGTCTATGCGTGTGTGGATGTGCTCGTGAGAGTGTCTATGGATGTGTATGGAGGGATGGGGGGGATGGGGGGGGGGGAGTTGAATTAAGCGTGCTTGTATGGAAGGAATATGCGTGGAGGGAGAAAGGCTGATGCGGGTGTGAAGGAGGGAGGGGCAGTTACAGTGGCTGTTGTTCTGCCATTTACATTGCCATGCGTTTGGGCAATTGCGTCGGGTGATGTGTGACCGCAGCGTGGGCATTGCAGCTGAGTGCCACACGTCCGATTGTGATGTAGGTTAAGGACGAAGAGGCGGATGGCGGGTATCGCTTCCAGGAGGAGGACCTGGAGCTGTTCCGAACGCTCTCCACATCGATGTTCACAACGGGTGTGTCTTACCTTGTGGCCACCTCAGTCACGGCGGTGTACTATGGCGCTGCTGTCGCGGTGAGCCACGGAAATTTTCTTGCCAGCAAACATATATTTATTGATTATTATTTCCCCATTTTCAGGCGCACGTGCGCGCGCGCGCGCGTGTGTGCGTTTGTGTGTGTGCGTTTGTGTGTGTGTGTGTGTGTGTGTGGTGTGTGCGTGTGTGTGTGAGTGTGTGCGTGTGTGTGTGTGCTCGTGGGTATGCGCGTGTGCGCGCGCATGTGTGTGTGTGTGTGTGTGTGTGTGTGTGTGTGTGTGTGTGTGTGTGTGTGTGTAAGTGATGCGCGTTCAGCTGATTTTGCGCTGGCGCTGTGGCTGTTGGTGTTGTGCAGGTGGGCGATGACGCGGAGGTGGTGAGCGTGCTGTACTCCATCCCCGAGTACCTTTCGCAGCTGCTGACGGGAGTGTTGTTCCTGGAAACCACCGACTCGTTTGTGAGCATCGTCAACGGGCGCCCCTACATTTCCCAATTTATGACCTCGTGCGCCAAGCTGGACACCGTTTTCCTGGGCCTCACTAACGTCACCGCGGCCATCATCATCGGCAACATCTTTGACCTCTTTTGGGGCGACGAGTTCACGGACCAGCTCGCGACGCTGCTGCCATGGGCGTAGCCAGCCAGCCAGATAGGCACCGCTTGTGTGAGGAGAATATATCGCGGACGACGCACACACACTTGCTTCCCTCCTGACCTCTTGTATGAACCAAGGGAATGAGAGTGGTTTAACCCCTCCTCTTCCCCTTTCCCCTTACTACGGGGTTGTAAAAAGTTACCCTTTACATTGTACTTTGCCAATTTATGATGACCCGTTAATTTTGCACCTCATTCAGATAGCATTTCGGCTAATTTGCATATTAGGTGCTGTTATCATGTTGACGATCCGTGATATGATGGGTAATCATGTCGACGATTGTATACGAACAATGTCACACATATTGACGAGCGTGTGGCGCTCATCTTCCTTTTATCTTCCATTTGTATTAAGTATTCATTAATTGCACAACGGCGGGCATGCATCTCGCTGTTCAGACGTCTCTTCGTTGTGCTAAGATGCTGGGCTCTGTTGTGGCGTCATACTGTCAGTGTGTTTTGCAATATTTCATGTTTTCGCTGACAGCGGTCCCAACATGTTGACATTATGGCAGCAACTAATATGCAACATCAATGAAGGTCAGTGAAGACGTCTCGCGGTTGGACAAGACCTAGAGAAGGGACACTCAAAACAGCTGGCCCCCGTCCGGAAAGGGCGCGCGTGATCAGAGGGGAGATGCTAAACAGTCACAGAGAGACCTTGTCCCGTGTCGTGCTTGCTTGCTTGCTTGTCTTGTGTGTCACCAAATGGTCACCCAAGCGCTTAATTGCGGGGCAAAGGTGCCCGTTGACACACGTATCGGGATGCCGTGGGATAGTTGGGCGGCGAGTTGCAAAATGTAGCATAATTCCGAAATGTTATTGTCGCCCCCACTTGCACGCATAATGTATGTGTGAGAAGCTCGCGCCATCTGTTTCAGTGCACGGCTGCCCCATCAACGTGTTGGACCGCGTGTGGTGTTGCTCAGTTGTTGAGGCTTTCGTATGACTTGGCACCCCTTTTATTCTTTTCCGCAGTACTATGGCGGATGAGTTTAGATCAATCTGTAGAGTGACGTCCAGCAGCCATGAGCGAGCCGGCAGACAATGGTCGATGTCCGTGTCCTTTGTTGGAGGATAATCGTTTTTTGATGCTACTCGGATATACTCTCCCGTTGGTAGTCACGCCCATTTGCTTCGCTCTCGATTATCAAATGGTTGAGTTCTAGGTAGTCGGTTCCTAACTAGTTACAGCTTCAGTAAGAGGTTCCCTCTCACCTAGAATAGTGATTTTGTCTATAAGCGCGCTGTGTGTGTGTGTGTGTGTGTGTGTGTGTGTGTGTGTGTGTGTGTGTGTGTGTGTGTGTGTGTGTGTGTGTGTGTGTGTGTGTGTGTGTTGGGGGGGGGGGGGGGGGCGATATGCGTGTATACGTGAACTTGCATGTAGTGTACATGTAATGCCTGTATGTGTGCTTGTGCCTGCAGGAGTATTCGCTCACGCGCGCGCGCGGGTGTGTGTGTGTGTGTGTGTGTGTGTGTGTGTGTGTGTGTGTGTGTGTGTTTGGAAAGAGAGAGGACGCACCACTTCCGAACTCAAATGAAAAACATAGGATACGATTTCGGTGAGGAACAGCGGCGAGAAGGCGGGGAAGTACTCTGCTTGGCAATAGATGGGGGGGGGGGGGGGGGGGGGGGCAGAGGAGGCTAAGAAGTTTGCTACTAAATTCAGCATATGCAATAATCGCTTAATTGGACAAGACCGGTGTGGGGGCGAGGGCGCATCTTCGCACAATGCCATTCGAATAAACATGATTTCGTTGGTGAGTAGGCAGAAGGCCATAAGGGTGGCCAGTCGCATAGATGTGAGAAAGATGAGGGCATGACGTTGGAGGATGGAGTTAGAACTGAAAGTGGCATAAAGCTTTTTGGCAGCATGGAGGGCGAGCATAGGCATGGTTAAGCGCGGCTGCAGCAAGAAAGGAGATTTAGGACATGGATCCTAGTAATGCTCCAGTGATGGCATGCTTTACAATTCCCGTTGCACGAAGCACGCATCGGAGAAATGCTGAAATTATGAGGGGTATGAAGGGTATACAGACAATTGTAACTCGCATAAAGATTGAATTTCATATCTCTGCCTGTGTGAGCGACACAATGTGTGTGTGTGTGTGTGCATTATTTAAAAAATACAAAAGTATAATGTGTGTGTGTGAGAGAGAGACAGAAACAGAAGGTGTGTGTGTGTGTGTGTGTGTGTGTGTGTGTGTGTGTGTGTGTGTGTGTGTGTGTGTGTGTGTGTGTGTGTGTGTGTGTGTGTGTGTGTGTGTGTGTGTGTGTGTGTGTGTGTGTGTCGGTCGGTCGGTGTATCCCCTTTTCATTAGCTCGATTGCATACGGTCCGACAAACGCGATTTCATGAGTTTGGAAATAAATATCGATTCAGTATCACTAACTTCGTGTCTGGAGGAATAGAGCGACAAAAGCAATCTCAACAAAGTACTGCGCAATGGTACGGGTGGGAGCGCAATTGACTACTGCTACGATGGTACCCGCGGCACAGTAGAACCGCGCGTCGGTGTCATACTGATCCTAAATGATTACAAAAATACAGAGTGAGCGACACAATGTGTGTGTGCATTACTAAAAAAATACAAGAGCACAATGTGTGTTTGTGTTACAGGCAGAGAGAGAAGTTGTGTGTGTGTGTGTGTGTGTGTGTGTGTGTGTGTGTGTGTGTGTGTGTGTGTGTGTGTGTGTGTGTGTGTGTGCGCGTGTGTGTGTGCGTGTGTGTGTGTGTGTGTGTGTGTGTGTGTGTGTGTGTGTGTGTGTGTGTGTGTGTGTGTGTGTGTGTGTGTGTGTGTGTGTGTGTGTGTGTGTGTGTGTGTGTGTGTGTGTGTGTGTGTGTGTGCGCGCGCGCTCGCGAACTCAGCTGAAACGCAATACTTTGGCACAACTACAGGCTACTCGTGAACTATAATTGAGCTCACCCGTCCCAAAGGATTTTTCGTTTCGTTTTTGCACTATGTCTATTTGACAAATTTATATGCACGAATGCCTTTGTCGGTGGCAACACATGTAACATATAGATACTATAATATTTTTTCAGCACATGAGGATATTGTCTTACAAAACGCCGCCCGTAGAGGGTGCCGGTGCGGGTATATATCTGCTGCAAGTCCCACATCCCGGGCGGGGGCGCAAAAAAAGGAAAAAATTATATATGAGAATGCCAAATTCCAGGACAAAGCAACAGCTGTAAGCAAATTTGAGATACTTGAAAGCAATTGAATTTTAGTACAGTCCCATTGGAACAGTATGTACGGGGGTACCCTGCGGGTGGCGACTGAAAGGTAAAGTACACACCCTTGCAATACTGGTACATTTACAGGTACTGATGCTGCACCTTTGTTTCACATGGTATTTCTGAAGTTCTATAGTGTGCACACGAAGCCGAAACTTTGACGTAGCTTAGAGACGGTGCCAAGATCAGTTGCCCCCCTCTTCATGCCTTTGCATGACGACGGCGGCTGTGCGATCCGCCGTACTTATAGGCCATTACCGGCGCGTTATCTCCCTCGCTATGGAACCGCGCCTATGCCTTTAGCCCCACCGCCGGGCTCATTCCTTTTGAACGATAGGGTGTGCCGCGGGAGCATCCGCAGTTAAGGCGGGTGAATAGGATTCCCAACTCCTTCTATGTAAATTACTGCCGCGCGTGGTCGTTAGGTGATACGTGAATACCCTTTCCGCCTTATTCTACACCATTATCAATGGAAATTGTCGCATTATCGGACGGAGCCTTACAAAACCGCCTTCACGCAAAGGATGCGGCGCTGTGAGTGGTCAACATGTCGTGGTTGAGCCGGGCCTACGTAACCTAGGCTCTCGTGCGACGCCGGTCGTGCCCTAGCTAGGGGGAATAGCATGCAAAAAACCCCCTCGCTCAGCTTGTCGAAGGCCCCGACTCGATCCACGCACACCCGCGTCCGGGATAATAGCCGCTCTTCTTGTCGAACTTGTCTTCCTAGCATAGGTTTCCCCCTCCCTTCGAGGCAGGGGGGAGAAAACATAGCCACAATCGAATGCCGTTTGTCACTCCTCCGGTCGGGTCTGTCATGTCCCGGTCGGTTGCGAATTGTTTCCGGCACCGGTTGATCCATATAATACCGCCCGTACCCTTCCCTCGTGATTTACGGTGCAAAGAGGGGGGGGCGATGTGAAAATAAAAACGAGTTGCAACAATAACAACAAACTTGAACGTATGTTGTCTAACGGCGATGAGTTGCTCAGCCATATAGGACACTCAAGAGAAAAGATTGGGCCGGGTACTCGTCGACCAAATTCACCAATCGACATACCTCTTATATTGTGTGCCGATGCTCCTCAAAGGTAGAAAAACTGTAAACAACCCCAGCAATTGCCACAGTCCCCCCGCTTAAACAGTGATAACTGAAATAATTTATAATTAAAACAAGCATATCTAAATTTAAATCCTTTTGTCAAGAAATGTAAAATGAAACTGCTGCCTGACCTTCACGATGCACGGCCCGCTCCCACCGAACCAGTGTGCCGACGGGCCTAGGTCGATCGGCGTTCGAGAGGGGCAACGGACCAACCTATCTAGCTCATGCGTGACTTCGGTCTTGCCAGAGATATAGAGGGGAAAGGCTAGTTAAAAAAACCTCCCTGCGTGGTCTCTCGTCGATCCCGCCATCGCATTCCGTATGCCCCGTCCCAAGGTCGTTGCCGCTCCTCCCGTCGCGACTTTCCTCCTTGTCGAGGTCCCCCATCACAACGAGGGCAGATGGGAAGGACCCAAACAGCAAGACAGAAAAAGCTAGCGCTCCTTCCGCCGCGCTAAAATGTTTCCCTAGCCATTTCCTCGGCTTTTTTTCTGCTGGTACCATGGTACATGTATGGATTGTCTGGAAACCAACCAACGATTTTACCCTCCTTCCACCGCCGGCGCGTCTGTTGAGCAACCTTGTTTTGAGTGCGAGCCTCCGTGTTTACCCGGGCTTGCTCTATGATACTAGGTGTGCCTAACGATAGTGGGTAGCCCCTTGCTTCCTACATAGATAATATAGGGAAAATCATGATGCATAATTCAGGCCAAAATCCCCGATCCTAGACACTCCTAGGGAGTAAGTCAGTAAAACTATGTCAGGGAAGTGATATCAAGTTCCGGCAGAACTGAAAGAGAGACACTACATTACATCATGCCCAGCGGAAAAGTCTCGCTGTGAAATCTACATAATCCCCCTTCACCACAGAAAAAGAAATAGCCTACACTTAGTTCCATCGCTAGCTCCGATTGCCTTGCTGAAGGACCGGCATGTTGGTCCCCTTCTCTTCCCTCGCCCGCTCTTGTCGCGTCCTCTTGGAAAGAACGGTTAAGGAAATCATCCCACCGTTGGCATTTCCTCCCGGGGCTTAGGTCGAGGCGCGGATGATTATTCTGCTAGTCGCCCCCTTGTCGAGTGGGCCGCTATTGGGGGTTGGGTGTGAGTGGGGCGGCGTTGCATGTCCACCGCGACGGATTCAACGGGAGGGAGACGGGGGCGCTGTGACGTGGAGGCTGTCGGAAGTGGGGGGAGGGAGGATATAGCGTATGGGTCGGAGCGTTGCATTTTGCCAGACGACAAGGGGAGCACGAGGGGATTTTCCGCCAATAGGGCGGCGTATTCTTCTGTGATTCTTTAGCGTGAGAAGGAAGCTCAACGGAGGGTAAGCTTGATGGAGACTATGCGTTGCTCGTAGTCAATCGTGTTAGGTGAGTAGGCCTTGAAATCTTGGGGGCGGCGTTTAGCAGGTCGAGCTGTCTACCACCGGGCTTCAGTGGGTGCTTTATCGCGTGGATCGTCCTTCTCAATAGCGGTGGCTTGGTCGAACTGCTGGGAGTTGGCTGCGAAGTGAGTATCGGGCTCGTCGGTCGTGTCACGGGCCCGAGCGGGATCGTGGGATTGGGTCGTGCTATCAGCTGGGTTCATCTCCGGGCTCGGGTGGGTAGGGGATCTTAGACGCAAAAGCATGTCTATGGCTCGCGCCAAGTAGGACGAGCGGTCGACAGATGTGAAAAGCTTGGCCGAGCCCCCGAGAAGGCTCGAGCCGTGCGCGTGGGGGGGTCTCCGAGGCAAAAATGATTGTGTGATGGTCGGCGATGTGGTTGTGTCGGGTAGGTCGTGATGTCTTTTGGGATGGAAGGCCGCTAGTGGCCCACGTAGCATCAGTAACGGGGGCAGCCGGGTGTTCGGGTGAGCGGTTTGGTGGAGTTTTGCACGGGTGTTGGGAATAGTATTGGGTGGTATGATTTGTTCTGCCTCTAGCGGGGGCTTCGTGACGCGGTAGATACGTAGCATCCATGGGTTGATCCGGTCGGACGTAAGGTAGATGGTGATCTTCTTGACGGTAGCGGCATAGAGGAGGGTGAGAGGATAGGTGAGGCTAAGAATCACTTTGCGAGTGGCCTTGAAGGCAGTGTCCGCTTCGCCCACAACGATGGCTCCGACCGCGTCCGGTCCGTCGGTAGTAAGCTCGGCCTTTGTCTGGTACTTGGAGACGCCTAAACCCGCCGCTGTGAGGGAGGAGTAGAGGGTGTGGCGGCAGGTTCGGCCGCGAATGGCATCTCGGTGGTAGTTGATAGAATCGATGACCGCAGTGGCCATATTGTCGGCCGGGGATAGGATGTAGCTGGAAAAAGTCCGACTACTTTTCCATCATATTTGCAGTCGAGACCCCAGCGGCGGAACTGTCGGAACTCGCGGTAGGCGGTGTGTAGTCGGCATGTCTTCCGTGGAGGGGGCTAGGCCTCCCACGGTGATGTGAGTAAACTTGTCCCCCATAGATAGGGCCATGAGGGTGTCCTCGAGGGCATCGCAATTGGTTGACACCTCTGATTGGCGAGAACCGGGCCATTCACTTGCATGCTTAACAATAATTCTTCTTGCACTTGCGACAAGTGGCGCTATTAGGTATGGTTTCCTTTTTGGGGTCATAAACCAACCAAATAGGAGAAAGTGGGTAATTAGAGGAGACTCCCCGGCCTAGCCGTCCTTTCTATTAAGACTGAGATGGCTGAATAAGTAGGATACCCCCAAGACAAGGCAACCGGTATTGTTCTAAAATAATTCAATTGCGTTTCCTCCGTCACCCCGGGGACTTGTAAGGGGGGAGGGTTGGGGCGGCTCAATGAAGTAGGGGGCGATTAGAGCTTTGACCTCCGCGCTAGTTGTAGTATGTCTTCCAAAATCCGATTAGCCTCCCATTTTTATCTTCATCATCATGTTAGATCTGATGAGCCTCCGGGGATGATGGGTACGGATTTTAGTTATAAATCCCTCCGTCCATGGCTTTTCCGACGGCAGCGGCATGTCCCGTAAATCCCCGCCTCAAGACTCTGCCTCTCTTGCGCCAGTGGTGCCCTTCGTTGAAAAGTACTACACAACATGCGCCGGCTAATGGGACCGAATGTTGTTTCTCGCCCCGTGTACTGCCGCCCTCGTTAAGGGTCTACGCGAAGGGTGTATCGAGGCGTCCACCGGCGGCGCAGAGGCGGAGTGCGCTCGCAAGCCTGACGGTACACACCTCCATTCCCCCGTGGTGGGCGTTGGTAGCCCCGTAGCCGTGCCGGGCTTGGTACGGTAGGGCGCTGAGAGAGGCTCCGGCAGTGCGATCCGCACGATCAATAGCTGTCCCGGAGCCCATCAGGCACGGATGCCTTTTAAAAGTAATATGAATATGCTAGCGCCAAGATTTCCCTCTCAAGCCATCTAATATTTATATTCAAAACAAGATACCCCTCGAATTCTCGCATGTTCAAGGAGCGGAACCTATATCTCATGAGTTTTTTGCGGCGATGAGAGTATATACGCATCTGAGGTGGAAAGTGTGCGTTGCAACTTACGGCGGACAGCCGGGGAGGAGAGCCATGGAAGGGGGCTCGCTGGACGACGACTAGGCATTTGTGTGTTGAGCCTCCCTTGCGGGCGAGCAACGAAGCGAAGCACGCCGGAGGTGAGTCGCAACCGGAGGAACGGCACGGTATTGTAGCGGAGTTACTCAAGATCAACCGCCGGAAAAACCCGGTATGCAGGGTCTCGATTGTAATTTCCGTGCGCAAAATCTTTTGAAGACGCCGAATCGATCCATGTGTTAGACTAGCCCCTCCTTGAGTCGGTGCCCAACCATGGACATCATGATCGCCTTACGCGGTGTGCTTGGGCTATGACGACGGCAAAGAGCATGTAAAGGTGGCCCCTTAGTACCGTAACCACTGGGGGATGGTACCGGCGGACTCGACGCGATCCAATAGGTGTTGACAACTGACGGCGATGGGCCGGGGACGAGAAAAATGTGGCTAGGTGGCAAAAGCTAGCCGGAAACCGTCCGCGGATTTATTTTCGTTCCCAGCGTTGAAGTGGAAACGGAGCCTAAATCAAGAGTACGGCTGCGACCGAAGGAGCGCATATATCTCAGAGGAGGCTGTCCGGGGGTCGAGTCGGAACCGTCCACACTTGAGCGCAGGGCTCTTTCGTCTACCTCCCGTCCCCCCCCCCCCCCCCCCCCCCCCCCTAGCTCCTCGCCGACTAGAGTCTCAGAGAAGTTTAGGTCAGGTAGGCCCGACTTGACACGCGTATGCTAACCAACTTTACTTATTAAAGCCTCGAAGCGGCTGGAGCATGCCGCACATCGTGGAGATTAGCTACACATTATTTTTCATTGTGGCTGCTTGATACTGTGTTGTTATTGCCAACGGAGAGGTTGGCCTAGGCGGATCGTGGCCCAAACCCCAAACCTAAGATATCTAGATGGCTGTACGGGGCCACCAAGGGACAACAGCCGCTGAATCGGTAATGTTGTAATTTATCTTCTTTTCATCCCTTCTTTTATTATCTTTTTAAATAATCGTACTCTTCGAGAAGATATTGTTAAACCGTGCATACACGGAAATGGCATGAGGTGGGTTAGAACCCACGCCTCCCGGAGCGGAGCGGTACGCCTTATCCAAGTACCGCCCCAAAAGTCGGTACCCGATAGGAACATATTGTGCATATGAATTCCTCTCATCGTGCAAACACTGCGACCACCTATAGGTGGAGGGCCAAGACTCCCCCGAAGTCCAACGTGCAGATGTGTCCATTATCAGACCCACTAAGGGATATCAACACTCCCCCTTAGTGGACATCATCCCATGAACTCCGGCCGGTTGCCCTAGTAAACCCCGCAGTAAACGCGGAGGGCCCATAACCAGTTAAACCGTGCATACACGGAAATGGCATGAGGGGGGTTAGAACCCACGCCTCCCGGAACGGAGCTGTACGCCTTATCCAAGTACCGCCCCAAAAGTCGGTACCCGATAGGAACATACTGTGCATATGAATTCCACGCATCGTGCAAACAAACGAACAACTTCGGCCCGGGCGCTGCTTCCCCGCAGTCCGCCGCCACCTCCAACGCCTTCATCCCGTCATATGCCCACCCGTATTCTCCTCGCCGTTGCATTCCCTTAAGATACATCGCCTAGTAAAGGAGAATCTAAGGATATTTGGCGGCGGAATGGAATATCGAAGGGCTTGAGCAGGAGGCCTTGGCGATGGCGAGTGCATAATTATCTTTCAAAAAGCCTCCGTACATGGCTTTCTGATAGGTCATGATCCCGTGGATCGCAGCTGTCGGCTCATCCCGCCTAGTCTCCTTCCGTACCCTGCCTGACATGGCTTCTTGGTTAACATCGCACACCACGAGGAGGTAAGGGTGATTGCCGACGGTCATACGAGCGCGAGCCCCTTCGTGGCCGCCGCTGCTTTGTAACTACTTTTTTTGCGCTGCACCCCTCGGCAGGCTCGATATTGGCAATGTTATGCGACAACAAACTAGCGCCCTATATGATATATGTCAAGGGGCCATTTCTCGGCTTTCCGCCGCCGACCCAAACTCCCCCTTCGCCGCAGATCCGCCCATATCCATCTCGCTGTCGAGTTCTCATGAAATAGGGCCCTCGGCTCCATAACGGGGGAGCTTATGAAGGTATCTGATATTGGCCTACAAAAATACCTGCGGACGGCAAGAGCAGAATTTTTTTCGCTAGTGAGTACATCTATTATTTGTAAACGTCTTCCGTGCATGGTTTTTAAACATTAATCGTCGCGCAGACCGCAGTCGGCGACACCGCCCTTACCCTCCTACCGTGATAAACATGGCACGGGTACATGGTTACCCACGCCAGCGATTGGAGGTGAAGTTAATGCATGCGGTCATGCTTGCGCATCCCCCTCTAGGGCCGCCGTCGGCGGGCGACTCACTGAATGTTATACCGAAACCTGCGTTAGTTTTATCTTATACAATCTGTGTCCTTGATAACAACGCCCCACAGTTTTGGAGGGTGCTCATACATGCGATGGGACGGGAAGTGTCGATCAGCACGGCATAGTGCCATTGATGCTCCAAAACGATAACATAGCTCTGTGACCCCCTATGGCCGGCATGAATTTGCGGTCGACAATAAGCATGAACGAAGCGTGTGGAATTGAGTGTGTGGGGACATTAACATTTCTATTTCTAAATTGGGGGTTAATTTAGTAAATTGATAATTTTCATTTCCTAAAGTTAAGCCATTTGTTTGTGATGCAATACGAGTTGCATCATTGTCACCGCTCCGGAAAACGCTAGCACGCCCATCTTTGTGCACCTAAACTAGCGTCTTTGTACATGTAGAAGCCTCATGGCCACGAGCTTTCAACCACGTAGAACCAAGGATACAGTTTGACCCGACTTCCGTCCTTGAGAGACGCGGGCACGCGCCCCGACAGGGAGCTGCTGCGCTATGGGTGTGAGCGGCGTGGACTATCGCGAGGCGGATGATGCCTTGTAAATATGACATGGATAGAGAATACACCCGATATCATGGGCCATTACCTATTTTTGGCCGTTTGACCTAAATAGCCCCTGTCGAGAGCACACAAGGGTCTGTTGGGGCCCCCAAATGACGAATTTAAAGCTCTCTTGAATACCTGCCTTAGATTCGAACTTTGGCTAGATATAAACCTCGGTCATGCTGCTATTATACCCGGTTTAAGTGTGGCCTCTCCCGAAATTGTTTGAGAAAACTGCTCTTATCATACTAAGGACTGAGCACCCGAAGTGCTTCCACAGCGCCCGTCACACCCCTCAAAGGGTCAATAGAGTATCATGTGCAGTCTAGTGGACATAGTGACTGAATTGGAGCAACACGGAATCATTTCGGCCAGCGTAAGCACGGTGGAAGCGGCTACACGATTCGGATTGTGCTACCGATGGCGTGTTATATGGCATGTGTGTGTAAGGCGCTTTCGCGGCACATGTACCCCTCACCCGACGCATTAGTTGCGTAACGGGACACCCCTAGTCACCCAAATTACTGTCGGTATCCCTAGCATAAGTCTTTATCTCGATTCCTCACAGAAATTGACACCTTTGAGTAGTTGCTAGCCTCAACATGTCGACATGCGGCGACCCGAACGATCGAAGCGGCCGGCATCAAACATCACACGAGCCAGCGCACCGGAAAAAGGTCAAACGCCGCAAAGATGCGCCTACACGGGCCATTTAAGGTTTGTAAGGCTACTTCGTGTCGCTAGGTGGGTCAAGTAATGGAGGGGTTACTCACGTTAAACGCGAGTTCTTCGGTGCAATCGGCGAAATGGCCCACAATAGGTTCACACTCTTTTTTTCAGAAATCTCAACCCACCTTGCTGTTGGGTACACCTAAAGCACATGGAAGATATCAGAATGATCCTGAACTTTACAAGGGCTGCATCATATCATTTTCTAGCTATATGCGAAATTTGGGGCTCATTAGTCCTCGTAAAGGTTATACAACATACCTCCATGCATTAAATAGCCCAAACAGCTATTGCTTTTACTCTCTAATAAGTTTAAATGCAAATTTCATCGCTCCTTACCACGCGCTGTTTTGGTACTCACATTGTACAACACATTTTCTCGAGTCACGAGAGGCCCATAAAAGCTGTGAGTGGATGCGTTTTATTTCCAATTCTTTTTGTGTGACACACGCGGCGCCCGCCGTCGGCGCAGCGGCGGGGGCTCCAGAGTGGGGTGCGCTTGCATACCCGTCGGCACTCACCCCCACCTCCTCGTGGTGGGCGATGGTAGCCCTATAACCGTGCCATGCATGACACGGGAGGGAGCTGAGCGGGGTGAGCTGATATCTGTGATCCGCGTAATCAAGTGTTGTCGGGAAGCCTCGGTATGGAGGGCTTTTGAAAATGGTTTATGTGCGCTACCGGCGCCAAGATCTCCCGCTCGGGCCGTCCGATATTTTTTCGCGACTAAATACTCTCTTTTCATGTGCCGATAAGGAGGCGGGAGGGAGTAGCTGTGCAATATTCTTTGGCGAAGAGGGCTCGGACAAATCAGCGGTGGAACGCGGGCGTTGGAGCTAGCGCCGTACAACCGGGAAGCAACGCACGGGAAGGACGCTCGCTCTACGTCGACAAACATGCTTACGTCGAGCCGGCCCAAAGAGGGGCAACACGACACCAATAACGAGGAGGAGTGTCGCGACGGAAGGAGCGATGATGATCAGCCGCCGCCGGAAAACCTTGTACATAGGGTTTTGAACAATGTCCGTTCCCCCGCGGCCTTTTGGATTTGGCAAGGGCGACCATACCCCACCACGCCGTCTCCCACTATCGCTACGCACACCTAATATTAGAGAGTGCGAGCCCGGGTAAGCGCGGAGGCTCGCGCTCGAAACAAGGGTGCTCGAAGGACGCGCAAACGGCGGTAGGAGGGTACGATCGCTAGCGGGTTGCCCAACCGATACCCGGATACAAATGTGGAAAAACCCGAGGAAAAAATTGGCGGGCCGCAAGAGCGCTTGGTTTTTCAAACTGCTTGTCTCGGTCCCCCCCCCCCCCCCCCCCATTAACGCTCGAGGTGATGGGGGACCTCGACAAAAGGGAAAGTCGCGACATGAGGAGCGGCAGCGACCTTGGGACGGGGCTTACGGAATGCGACGGCGGGATCGACGAGCGACCACATGAGGAGGGGTTCATCGCTAGCCTTTTTCCTCAAGACCGAAGTCACGCGGGAGCTAGATTAGGTTGGCCCGTTGCCCCTCTCGAACGCCGATCCACCTAGACCGGTCGGCACACCGGCCCGGTGGGAGCGGGCCGTGCATCGTGAATGTCGAGCTATAGTTCAAGTTTATTGCATTTCTTAACAAATGGAATTATTTTAAGACATGTTAGTTTTCATTATAAAAGTGCTTGTGCTGTTACTACTTTATCGGGGGGTTGTGGAAATTCCTGCGATTGCTTACATTTTCCTACCTCCAAGGATCATCGGCACACACACACACAGGATGAAACAAGTGTGTCGATAAATGTGCCACGTCAAAAAGTACCCCGCCCAATTGTTCACCTTTGTGTCCTAAATGGCAGATCATATGATGACCGTGAGGCACAAGTCGGTCAAGCTTGCCGACATTGTTGTAATACAATTTCAACGTTCACGAGAAAAAGCCCTAAACCCTTTAACCCTCCCCCCCCCCCCCCCCCCCCAAAAAAAAAAAAAAAAACCCATGAACCCAAATTTTATGGTCCGTAAACCACCCACCTAAACCAAAATTCACCGTCACTCTTCATTTTTTCCACAACAATATTATATTGAGAAAGCGAAACGTCGCATAACACTCCCCCAACTCACTACTGCATCCTTCAAAATCAAATAAGAATAATCCCGGGAGACAAGTCGTAATCCAGATGACTTACCCAAACATGTCATCCTATAATTTGATCAATGAGCTTGCTGAAATACATAGACAAAAAAGTGTGACAAGGGTTCGGCTCGCCTAACGCTCTCAATTACAGGGTCTGATTCACCCCATCGCCTATCATCGCTTGCCAAACCACCGCGAAGCCCGCGCCCCGTTGCGAGACATGCTCCCTAATCGCGCTCCATGAATCGGTCGATCATCACCGAAAAAGCAGCGAATGTAGCACAACCAAGGCACATCGCCTGCGGCCCGCCTGAACAGTGGGGATGGGGATAGCAAAGGGCACAGGCCGGGGGGGGGTGGGGGGGGGGGGGGCTTAGTCGTGCATGGCGACTGTGTATAATAGTGTCTGTATCAACGGAACGGAACGGACGCGAGCGATGATGTCACCTCCGTAAGCGAGAGCCCCGCCGGTGAAACAGCCAGCGTATAACGTGTTCTTGTAGTCCCGCTTGGCGCGTATCTGTGGAGTGTGCGCGCGTACACATGCACACACACAAAGCGCACCCATGTGAGATCTATACGACCTCATACGTTCCGTGCAGTATTGAGAAGCGCTCTCTTACTTGCCGAACAATGTAACAAGGAATCATGCCTGAGAAAAAGGGGGGAATTGTGTCTGACTGCATGGGTGCGTGTGTGTATGCGTGCGTACGTGTTCGTGGGTGTGTGTGTGTCTGTGTGTGTGAGTGAATGCGCATGGTTTGAGAGCACTGCACGTGTGCACATTCAGTTTATTGGCTATATATTAACCCATTTTCTGTGTGTGGCTCAGTCCGATAGATGCAAGTCCACATATACAATGTTTTGTTTACATGCATGAGAGTGCATAAAACTGATATATGCGTTTCCGTGCGTGTGCATTCAATAATAATGCGGGTGTGCAGGATGTTACATAGAGTCCCCAGCGGTGAATACTTTTTGGCACTGAGTGTCCCATATCGTCTGACCTTTCCGTCGTGTGTGTGTGTGTGTGTGTGTGTGTGTGTGTGTGTGTGTGTGTGTGTGTGTGTGTGTGTGTGTGTGTGTGCGTGTGTTTGTCTCTCTCTCTGTGTGTGTGTGTGTGTGTGTGTGTGTGTGTGTGTATGTGTGTGTGTGTGTATTCCTGCTGACAGGTGTGTTGCCATACGCGCCGTTCACATGCCACTTTCCTTCCCTTCATGTTCGTGCCTACGGCTTTAAAACTTACGTGACGGGCGCAAATTGTTTTCCATGTGATATTTCTTTAATGCGTGCGACACACACGAAATGCGAGCGTGTGTTTGTGTGTGTGTGGTGGGGGGAGGGGGGGGGGGGGGGGGGGGTAGGTATCAAACGTTTGTGTCTTAGAATCAACTGTGCATTCCCATAAAGTAATTTCCATATTTTTTGCATGTGATGCTCTAAATGCGAACACAATTTTTCCTTACGTGACAATATTTGAAGTGTTTGCGTATGTGTGTGGATGCAATACTGTGATGTTGTGCTCCAACGCTAATGTGCGCCAACAGGAGCGCAACTTTACCCTATTATATGCGTGTCCATGCAAGCGCGATCGTGTGTGTGTGTGTGTGTGTGTGTGTGTGTCTGTGTGTGTCTGTGTGTGTATGTATGTGTGTTATCGTCTATGTTATCGTGTGTATGCATATGTGTACATATATATACATGTATATGTATATGCTTATATGTGTGTGTGCGTCAGTGTATCTGGGTATGTGTGTGTGTGTGTGTGTGTGTGTGTGTGTGTGTGTGCGTTTGTGACTCAAGGGGAGAGGGGGGGGGCACCTGCTCCACTGCACACTCACTGCCCGCGTAAAGTGCCCCCATGTATGCAAATGTCTTCGCGTATGAGCTTTGCTCGAAAGGGGGAGAGCAACAGACAGCCATGACGTCAGAATTAAATATGTGAAGGCAAATTGAAAATAACGTCTTTTCGCCTCTTTCGGACAAAATCGGCGTCGATATCGAGTAACGGAGACAAAGCCGTCGGGAAGGTGGGGCGGGACTCACACGCTACTCCTCCCCATTTGCTTGAACGTATCGGCAAGCACCTGCCGAAGCGGGATCTTTTTCGTCGCCATGTCGGCCGCTACCATGCCGGCATTCTGTAAACCCGGCGACAGCGACAGCTGTCAGTTTTACAGCACCAACCCCCGCCGTACTTTGAGTCAATCACGCGCGAACCATCGACAGCAAACACATACACCCCGAATTGTCCCTTCCGCTACGGTTGTATTGCTTATCGTGCGGGTGGAGTGAGAGATAGCGTCGTACCGGGTCCATACTCTCCCGCATCCCGCCCATGAAGAGGCCGAAGACGACGCCCATCCCGCCGCCGAGTACAGTTGACATTACGCTGCGTGTCATGCAGTTGTTCATAAAGTCCTCCCCTGTGATCTGTTCGGGTGTGGGGATCTCCACACGCTTATACACCTTGCCGCCAGGTGTGCCCCCGATGAAGCTTTTCTTAGTCTCCGGTTCCGCTTTCGGTTCCGTCGAGTCCGCGGGAAGCTCCTCCATCAGCGAAGGCGCCATCGCCGCCGTAGCACAGCAGACGCCGGGGCTGAGCTGCGCCGCTCAGGACTACCCGATAGAACAAAGCCACCAAAACAGTAACTACCAGATTTTCCGTCACGTCTTGATTGCTAACTTTCCTGCTGGTCCTACGGACGCGTCAGCGGGATCACGCGGGTGCGGCGCTGCAAACAGTGTTGATTGGGATTGTGGAATCGGTAGTCAATGTTCCAACGGCCGCCTGAGTCCGCCTGCTTCAACACGTCGCAGGCACGGAAATCACGGCCGCCATCATTTTTTAAAATGATACAATAAGGAGTTATTTATGAGATCACAGTGGGCACTGTCAAAAGATTGGAACGTGGACAAGGAAAAATTAGCGCTGACATTCTCGCATTTTTTGCAATGTTGGAACGAAATACAACAATTATTATTATTGAAAATAATCAGGTCCAAGGAATTTCACTTATATTGTAAGCGAATACGAAATTACGCAAAATACACCGAAGATTTAGTGATAGTTCACTGATGAGTGGTCAGTCACATCACATCCCGGAGGCGAAATTAAAAAAATGATAAGCGGTCTTCAAAATATTATAGTTTCAATAAGAAAAGACATCACGAAACCTACTAAGAAATAGGGGAAAAGGAAAAGCTTCATATTGTCACGGTCAGGCTAATATGTTGCGGACAAGCATATAGTAATCAACAACAACGACATATACATCGATATTGATCGTTGCATGTGGTAGTATGTCTACCCGCCCCTCCCCAACCACCATAGCCAACTGCCATTAACACCACCACCAACTTGCACCCTCGCTCGCCAACACATGAACAAACTCAAACACATTCTATTTACAAGCATATTGTTTTTTGCCCCGCCCCGTAAAAGAAGAATAAAGTCCGACGCCATGATACGTTGCCAAAATGGAGGTTCATATTTAGGCTTTCGCAAACCGCCATGTAATCTTTGGACAATAGTTCCTCACCAGTATGGCGTCCTACCCACCGCCGGAGGCTTTGCCTTCGACTTCGATGCCGCCTTTTGTGGAGACGGCGACTACAATTGGACGTCGCGCAATTCGTAGAGCCTGACGTCGTCAGCAGAGTAGGCGGAGGCATATATTGTAGACACATAATAACTCGACATTCAGTTTATTGTAAATTGGTCGATTGCGGCCGCGGAAACTGGTTGATACGTACGGCTGACAAAGCTGTGATTTTCTAATGGCCTTAACCTAACCGAAAGCTCAACAAACGTTTCAAGCATGAGTTGTTGTTATATCTCCCGGTGTCTCTCTTGACAGAGTACATACATCCACGTTATTATGTTTTTACCGCGGCCGCGCTTTATGTTGCTATGAAGACGAAAAGACTTCTAGACTGTAGAGAAGGCCACACAGGATGGAGTGCCCGCCAAAACAATGACGGCGAAGCGCGCGCGCGCGCGCGCGCGAGAGAGAGAGAGAGAGAGAGAGAGAGAGAGAGAGAGAGAGAGAGAGAGAGAGAGAGAGAGAGCGCGCTAGAGAGAGGGAGAGAGCGCGCTAGAGAGAGAGGGAGAGAGAGAGCGAGAAAGAGAGAGAGAGAGAGAGAGAGAGAGAGAGAGAGAGAGAGAGAGAGAGAGAGAGAGAGAGAGAGAGAGAGAGAGAGAGAGAGAGAGAGAGAGAGAGAGAGAGAGAGAGAGAGAGAGAGAGAGAGAGAGAGAGAGAAGCGGCCGCTGATGGTTGCGGTCTTCGCTCGAGGGGTTACGTACCCCACTCTTCAGTAAGTCCGTCACCATCGTTCACCGTGTGACGGCCGTTGGACGAGGCCATGCATGGTATGGTATGTTGCAAAGCGGGGCGGACCCACAACAACGACTCGCAGGATTGACATTTATTAAAGTTCCTTGAACGGAGGTCTTCCAATTATGTGCCTTCAATGTGAAGATCTCCCGCTCGGGTCGGTGAGCCGCTCCTTGTTCCCCTCATGCATTATGGTATCCAAACAAAAAGTATACCACAATACTAGAGTGGTATATATCGGCTCCGCGATGCGAAGCGATGCCCGGTCGGTTGCATTATAGGCTCTTCAAAGACAACATGGAGGGCACAAACAAGGCGTTTGAGGTAGACATCGGAAATCCTGGAAGCATAGTCATGATTGGGCGTTTGCTAGTCCATGCCTAGTGCCATCTAAATCATGCACAATGGAGAACAAATATAGAGTGTCGATGACAGCAACAAAGGCCAACCATAGTGAACACAGCGGTCACTGCCCCGCCGCCAAAAAAGATCGATGCGGATGGGGGTTTTGGATGTCATTTCAGTCATCACTAGCATTTTTGGGGATAAAAGAGCGGCCATCCCAATTTCCCCTCTTTTCTTGTCGGTACCTACCCCTCATCAACAAAATAGACTGTCTCCTGCTGTATGCCAAGGTTTATCGCGACGACATACCGCTCGCAAAGTGGTTAGGTGGCCCCTAACAAGGCACATAACACGGGAAAGGAACGAGCGGAAGTTGAGCGATGAGATAACAAATCTGTTGGAAACCTATAAGAATTAATGGACGGAGGCAAAAGCGGCGCGCTTGCAGGAGCGCCATATATCCAACAATTGTGTAAGGATTAGGTCTCCCGCACATGATCCGAAGATGAAGATGGGGGGGGTGGGGGTATCCCACACACTTGGGACACTTGGAGTATCAATATTAGGGGGTTGTTTTAGTCATAGACAAACCATCACCCCGCATATATCTAGTCAAGGGGCATGGGAACGCAACCAACGGCGGATTCCATAATGTAAAGCTCAAATTCTCCGAGATGTCAAAATTGCGGCGGCGGGGCTTGCGAGAAATATTGCGTTGTCCCCGCGGGGTGATTTGTTATTTCCCCTAGCTTTCGCCTCTGCAACGAGGCATCCGGAGTCAAGCCGGCGCCTAGGTTGTACGGGTATGCTAGCTCAGCCTCACGACTGCGGGACTGTCCCGTTTTTCTAACACTGAGCAAAACCCGTCGGAGCGATGAACACGCCTCGTCGCGAGGAGTTTAGTTTCTTTTTTACAAATGGAATTCAATCACATGCAAAGTTTATACGTGATGATCATTGACAACCATCACCATCACCTTCATCATCAGTTCCGGAGACCGCATCACAATCTTTCAAGACCACTAGACCCTTGCTATTGTTACTAGTTCATCTGCGATTGCTGGCCGATCAACCACCCACGCCATATGGCGCCTGGGGCACCCATGAGTCCATGGCTATCCCCTTGCCCCGTATGTGGCGGTTAGCCTCTGAAAGCTAAACGCTAGCACAAATCTGTTCTAGTTTGTCTAGTTCTGTCGTTGCAAGATGGCAAATGATGTTGTCGAGAGGCAAAAAATGTTTCACTGCTGTACTTAGGCAGTAGATGTTTGTAAGTGAACAAAGGAATTGTTAAAAGGTTCTGTCACCTCCCTCTACTGCACTGGGCTTAAATAGGTTTCAGCCCAGACTAGTTATGCCTGCAAGCTTCGCTTACGTGTCAGGCGTTGGTGCTGCTCAACCGTCGTCATCTGTCCTCGAGACGCGGCCTGCCTAGCATTGGGTTTCACGACGCGGCTCCTTCTGCATTGAAGAGCTCGTTCTGGCGCGTCATCTGGCTGGTTAGATTAATTATGCATATCTGTACGTACCGGGAGGTACTGGTCGTACTGTAGCATCAGCACCATTACAATATTGCAGTAGCGACGTACCCACGAGTATACGTCCATCCTGTGGAAAAGCACGAATTGGTATTCGTAACGAGTACATGTACAATGTCCTGCAATGTACTGTTGCAGGACTGTACTCGTCACACTCGTACCCTCCCCCTCTTGACAGATCAATGAGGCCGCCGCGAGGCAGACCTCCGTGGTTCTTGGCTCCTTTACTGAAGCAGTTACTGGGACTCAGGAATGCGCGCTGGGTGAGCGTGCATGAAGTCATTGTACGCCTGAGTCTTGGCGAACTTGCGCCATTGGGGCGTCTCCAAGAATTCTTGTAACGCAATTGTTCGATGCACCTCGTTCAACCGGTGCCAGACAAGTGGAATGTCGTCATCACTGAAGTGCGTCATGAAGAGCAAATATTTGCCTCGTCGCCCAGGTAGCGACTTGATGCACACAGCAGAGATGTGTGAGACGTCGAACTCCTCGTCGTCTCCTTCAGGTACAGTTACCGGGACAGCTGGTCGTAGCGTAGCGGTAGAGCAGGGTCGTAAGTTGTTAACATGGAACACAAGATGTAAGCGTACTGTCGCTGGTAGTTTCAATCTGTAACTGTGTTTTCCAATCTGCTCCTCCACTAGAAAAGGGCCGAGCTGTCTGTCTCTGAGATTCCTGTTCGGTTGTCCTCTGAGAAAAAGATTTGCTGTGACGACTGACACCTTGTCTCCCTTAGCGAAGTGTGGCGCTGTAGACGGTTCTGTACGCGCTTGCATCTCGTCCTTATGTAGCTGTAACACAGAGCGTACCAGGTTGTGCACTTCCTGTAACAATCTCAACCGTTATGTTGCGTCTTGCGAAATTGGAATCGATGGTCGTATGATGAAGAGCAGGTCAGGAGGCTCCTCAGGAGAAAAACCAAAGTTAGCCTCGAACGGTGTGTGCTCAATTCCGAGTGCACGCGAAGCATTGTACGCAAACTCCACTTGCGGTAAAAGTGTCGACCAGTCAGAGCCATCATAGCAACAGAAGCAACGAAGAAGCTGCTGAAACGTGCTGTTCACACGCTCTGTCAGTCCGTCTGTTTCTGGGTGTCGGCTGGTAGACATGTTAAGACGCGTTCCAAGGCGTCTCCAGAGTGTCTGCCAGAAAGCGCTGACAAATTTCGGGTCACGGTCACTGACCAGCACACGGGGTAGTCCATGTAAGCGGTAGACTCCCTGTAAAAACAAAGTGGCAGTTTCTTCGGCAGTAATCGACTCTGTGCATGGCAGGAAATGGGCCATTCGAGTTAGATGGTCTACTACAATCAGCACACTGTTAAAGCCATTGCTCTCAGGCAAGTGTGTCAGGTAGTCAAGACCAACTGTGTGCCACGGTCTGGGTGGAACAGGCAATGGGTAAAGAGTCGCGGCCATCTGCGGTCGAATCTTCGCTCGTCGGCACACGACGCAGCGTTCACAAAAATCTTTCACATCTTGGCGGATTCGTTTCCACCAGAATCTGTCGAGTGCTTTAGCAAGAGTGCTAGCAACTCCTCTGTGACCAGCTCACGAACTTTCGTGCAGCTCTGCGATCAATCTCAGTCGGAGCTCAGAGTTCTGTGGAATACAGAGGCGATTGAGACGCCAAAAGTACCCATCTCTGGCTTCTATCCGGCTGTCTCTTGTCCACTCACCATCGTCCCCATAAAACGAATCTTGTGAGAACCCCTCGCGAATGAGATCAGCGAGCTCAGGGCTCAGGTGCAACGCGTCAACAGTCAGTAAATTTAACTGTGCGTCTTCAAACAACAGCTGGGACTTCCGTCGTAATTCTCGATCTGACGGAACCTCGCCATCCCCAAATAAGGGTACTGTGGCCTGAGGGACGAAGTCTGGACGCCGGCTTAACGGGTCGGCTTCGTTCAGAGCTCCCTTGCGATATGCAAGTGTCATCGAGCCCACAAACGGTTGCAAATCCCGCAGGTATCTTGCTTGCCGCTTGTTCAGCCTGTTGTTTGGTTGCCTGAGCAGATGCCGCAGTGTGTCGTGGTCTGTTACGACAAGGAACTTAGAACATCCTTCAAGATAGCACCTCCAATGCTTGACAGCTTCGCATACGGCCTAAGCTTCTAAGTCGTACGCAGAGTAAGTGTTACCACGCTCAGCTGGATTCAGCTTACGCGCCCAATAAGAGACTGGTTGAAGACCGCCCCCTTGGTCTTGCAACAGGACTGCTGCAATCCCCACTGTTGATGCATCTGTAGCTACGGTGAACGTCGCGTCCGAGCTGACCTCCGGAAGGATCAGGCATGGCGCGGAAATGAGCCGTAACTTGAAAGTCTCGAAGGCTTCCAAACAGGTAGGCGTCAGCGTAACCTTCTGTGGCTGGGACTTCCGCAGTAAGTCCGTCAATGGAGCCGTAAGGTCGCTAAAATGGTGTATAAATCTCGCATAGAAGTTGCAGAATTGTACGAAACTGCGAACCTCCTTCTGCGTCTTGGGCACTGGCCAGTCTGCAACGGCCTCGACTTTCTTTGTGGAAACCGAAATTTTCCCGGCTGACACAGTGTAGCCCAGATACTCCATTTCTTGCAATCCGAAAAAGCATTTCTTAAGGCGTAATTTCAGCCCTTCCTCCTTGAATCGCTGTAGCACGAGACGTAGGTGCTCCAGGTGTTCCTCCAGAGTTCGACTGTAGATACAGACGTCATCGAGGTAGACTGTCACGAACTTATGTAAAAAGTCGCGAAGAATATCGTTCATCATCCTCTGAAATGTAGCTGGTGCGTTGCACAGTCCAAACGGCATGGCGACCCATTCCATTAAGCCATCAGGGGTCTGAAAAGCCGTCTTGTGAACGTCCTGATCACGCACTCGAACTTGCCAGAATCCAGAAGCGAGGTCGAGGTGTGTGTAAAAATTCGCGTCCTTAAGTTCGTCCAGTGTGTCATCCACTCTTGGAAGTGGGTAGGCGTCCTTACGCGTAACCTCGTTAAGGCCACGGTAGTCAATGCACAGACGTAGCGAGCCATCAGCTTTTCGCACAAATAGAATTGGCGAGCCGAACTCACTATAGCTGGGGCGTATCAAACCAGCTTCCACTGCGTCTTTGAGTTGTCGATTAAGCTCAGCACGCTCTGCTGGTGACAATCGGTTCAGACGTTGACGTCGCATTGGGCCAGTTGTTTCAATGGGATGATCCCACTGTCGGCTTACAGGTGGAGAGTCAACAGGTTGCAGTAACTCCGGGAAGTCTTCAAAAAGTAACGACCGGAAGTTGTCACGTTGTTCTGCAGTTAGTTCCTCTCCAGTGTGGAAATCTGTCTGTTGTTCAGCTGCTGACGTAAGTTCGATGACGTAAAAATCAGCATGACGTCCTCTGCTGCGGCGCGTCTTGCGCATGAGTTTCTGAACTTTTGTAGATGACAGTAGCAGACACTCAGGGCGTCGTTCCTCGAGTGTAGTTTCCACAACTGTACCGTCCATCAGTGTAAAAATTCTGGTTGTACCAAATTGTAAAGAGGCTTGTTCGTCATCAAGCCATGGTAAACCCAAGATTAAATCAGCTGTGCGTAAATCACGTAAGACGTAAAAAGTCCTGTGAAATTCGTGTCGAGCCAGCTCAAAAGTGACGTCACAGACTGTAGTAGAAGTCACTCGTTGTCCGTTAGCGAGTCGAACTGGAGTCTTATTTGCAGACTTCCTAGTCTGTAAAGCAAAGCGTCGTACAAAGTCCTCTGACACAAAATCAAGTGTCGCAGCACAGTCCACTAATCCAGAAATGTGGTGTCCGCCATCAGGAGTTTTCACAGTCAGCTCAGTTCGAATTAACGGGCGAGCTTCCGTGAGGTCAGTCAGTAGTGCTGTAGCTGGCGAAGAAAATTGTTGCAGCGTAGCGATGGACTGTTCCGAGTCGTCTGTTGGTACTGGTACCGAGTCGGGTTGATCAGGTGCTGTAGGTTTTGAAGAGTCGTTAAACGCACAATCTGCGTCGACTAACCATAGTTGCACAGGCCAAGGGGCTGGAGCAACCACCTCATGTTGCGCTAGGTTCTCCAATGACTGACGTGTAAAAAGCTGTGTCCTTGCTGGGAATTCTTGATAAAGTTTCCAGTGCTTAGTCACCTGAGTAAATTTCGCCCACTTCGGTAGTACAAATACAGCCATCGTAGATGTCGGAGATGTTCGACGACAATCCTCAAAATGCTGCGCTATCTGCTCAGCTAACTCCCAGGGTGGGTTGATGAACACCCGTTCTCCTGTTAAGTCTCTGTCTAGAATCGAGTCACTCGGCGAACAGTGAGGTAAGTCACCGTGCGAGTTTAGACCTTCATCATAACATCCCTCCAACGTAAAGTTGAATCGTGCATGCAGAGGGTCAAAGACTGAGTCAACCAGTTTCCAATCAACTGAACGTCTGGTTACAGTTTTACGACTCTGTCTCTGCTTAGTCTGACGACGACGATCTGCTACTTGCGTTACAGGTGTCGCAACTGTAGTCGATGGAGATGCCGAAGGTGTATCGACGACCTCTGTCGCTAACAGTGTCTCAGAATGAACAGCAGATGTAGCCGGCTGCTCCAGTTCATTTGTAGAACAGCCTTGCCACCATCATTGCTTCTTAGGTTGCATCGGTGCCTTGCCTTTGAACTCCGGGCATTGGAACAAACGGTGTCCCTTCTTGTGGCACTTGAAGCAGAGTCCCTCGTCCATGTGTCGCTTGCGCTCCTCAGCTGTCATCGCGTTTGCAAGCGAATTAAAATCTTCACGACCAGATGTCTGACCACGTCCACCATTGTTGCCACCTCCACGTCCACGTCCACGGCCACGTCCTCGGCCACCTTTGTTACGTTTCCAGACGTTAGAGGCTTCCTCGAGGGGGTCATCAAGGTTGCGCTTGCGTGTAGGCTGGGCAGAAGGTCCAGCAGCAGACCTCGCATTGCCTAGTTCCGGCGAATCTGTCACGACATTATTCAAAAAGTTTTGCAGCTCCACTAGCGTAGTCTGGTATCCTAGTTGAGCTCGGTGTGACTTAGCCAGTTTCTTGAGTGCATCGTTCGCTAGGCCATTAATGAAGCGTACACACTGCACTTCAGCTGTCAGGTGTTGACGAGACCGACGTAAGTAGTCGTTGTACTGTTTAGTGAAAACCGCGTAACTCATCGTGTTGCTCTGCGTAAAGTTCATCAAAGCGTTAATTGCGTCGTCCTGAATGTTCGGAAGAAACGTCGACTTGCGTAACTCCTCAACAAGCTCGTTGTACGTAGATGGAATTGGAGGCTGATTTTTCCGGTTCAACCACCACCCACCAAGGTGTCCAGAAAACTGTGAAGTAACCCAGAACACTGCATTGTACGAGTCGGCCGCAATTCCAAGCATTATAAAACGCTGAGGCTGTGCTTCAAGCCAATCCTCTAGTACATTAGGCACTCGACCATCCTGGTACGGTGAAGTAATAGCAGCCTTACGCTGAGTCTCCGTGAGAGTCACAGATAGTCCAGCCAAGTTGTGGGTAGGCATCGGCATTCCCACTCGTAAATCCGTAGGTCCTTCACCAGTCAGTCGGTTGATATGTCCGCGAATCCGCAGCCAGACAGAACCAAAGTCGACCGTCGTAAACCGGGGGTACATGTGGAACTGTCTCGGGATAGACGTGTCGTCTTGCATGACTGGAACATGTTGTGTCATTGCTCGATAAAAAGATTCCCACTGAGCCACGTAACCGAAGTGAAGTAATTCACTCTTGTGCTTCTTAGCACGAAGTAACCCATTCTGTGCAGGCGTAAGTGTCAGACCGTCAATGTTGATGGATTCCGGGACGACGTAAGTGCCATCCGGATTAACTGTCGACTGTTCCAAAACAGCCTGCTCGACCTGAGCAGGTGTACGTAAACTGTTCGTAGCAAACAGGACAGGAATAGACGCTGAGTACACGTAAACAAGCTGTCGTCCTTGAGGTAGTGTAACGTTAACAGGTTCACCACTCAACAGCGTCAAATCATCCGATGTCAGAACAAGACCGGTCTCCTCGTGTAACTCGCGAATAGCAGCGTCGACAGGCTCTTCGTTAGGTAAGACAGAGCCAGCTGGGAACCAAGTTTTACCAGAACGAGGCTCACGCTGAAACACCAACTTCAAGTCCGACGATTTAGTTCCTCCGACGTGAATTACTAAAACCACGTAATGTCCGGCTCCAAGAGAAGCCATCTCAATTCAAGCAAACAACGTCGAGCAGATCAACGAGCAACGAAAGCGTGAGTCGACCAAAGGGCTCCGAAACCAGTGTGGCGGTTAGCCTCTGAAAGCTAAACGCTAGCACAAATCTGTTCTAGTTTGTCTAGTTCTGTCGTTGCAAGATGGCAAATGATGTTGTCGAGAGGCAAAAGATGTTTCACTGCTGTACTTAGGCAGTAGATGTTTGTAAGTGAACAAAGGAATTGTTAAAAGGTTCTGTCACCTCCCTCTACTGCACTGGGCTTAAATAGGTTTCAGCCCAGACTAGTTATGCCTGCAAGCTTCGCTTACGTGTCAGGCGTTGGTGCTGCTCAACCGTCGTCATCTGTCCTCGAGACGCGGCCTGCCTAGCATTGGGTTTCACGACGCGGCTCCTTCTGCATTGAAGAGCTCGTTCTGGCGCGTCATCTGGCTGGTTAGATTAATTATGCATATCTGTACGTACCGGGAGGTACTGGTCGTACTGTAGCATCAGCACCATTACAATATTGCAGTAGCGACGTACCCACGAGTATACGTCCATCCTGTGGAAAAGCACGAATTGGTATTCGTAACGAGTACATGTACAATGTCCTGCAATGTACTGTTGCAGGACTGTACTCGTCACACGTACATTGAACATCCACAACTTGCTTCCTTGAGCCTAGACTATGAGCCTACGGATATGACTATGTTTTACGGATATCGATTATGCGGCCGACACGCACCATCTGTATTGCATATTTGCCACCAACGATCGTTCATGTCTCGTCCAGCGGCTCTCGAGAACATTTTTCTATACCACGACTCGGCGTCAATTGGGATTTCGCTTCGTGCTGAGCTAATTTGGAGGTTTGCCCGGGCTTTTTCGCCTTTTGCTTTCACGGCTTTAATATATTTTTAGATTGGCATGATGCTCTTTCGTGTCTTGCTTTATAACATAGGTATGTGTAGTAGCGTGTTCGCTTATCGTTCACTCCAATTGCCAAACAATGACTGCCCGTAATGTCTCTACCTATATTTTGTACTCATTTGAAGTCCTCATCAACAAATTTGCAACTATGGCATACCATATTGAATTAGAAAAAGCATTGTAGACCCGAGGACAGGGGAATACGGGGGGCGGGGGCACACTACCATTTACAAATACTTAAGTAAAATATGTTTACAAGAAAAAGTGATGGAAACTGTTAGAGTACACCCATATGTACGGACACCACTAGCACATTTCAAGATCACACGGGTACTAATAACAATATTATATATGTTATATGATTCTCATCTACAAGCTGTGAGGGATACGAAGAGTCACGACCCAAGACGGTGCTCATGTCACTTGGACCAACAACACTGCCAAGGAGCATGACCTTGTAGTTTGTTCTTACATGCTACCGTTAGACTACCTATAGGCACCTCATGGTGATATTTGTAGCAACTTTTTTCTCACTTTCACCTTCCAATCTAAATCACATATGCACCCTTTCATAAATTATGGCCCCTCACACGAAGGAGTTTGGTAAACAGCCAACTGTTCAAGACATTGACAGATCAATCGTGCGTTTATCACATCAAATCGTTCACTGTGTGACTTCATCTCTTCTAGTAACAACTCTCAATATTTTCTTAAACGAAGTAATTCTTTTTAGCTACTTTGTCAGCTATAGCGCTCGACCCCACTGTAGCGATACAACATCTTCACTTCTTTCTCAAAATCTTTTTAGCTCGTCACTATCTGCTAAAACGCAAAGCACTTCATCAACGACACCTTTCTTCAAGCCCGAGACTTCAGCTTTTTTGGAGCATAACAATATCATCATGACGAAATCCGGCTTTCTGACTCGACAACTTTCAACATCATGACTTCACCTCATTCGACTATTTTTGAGAAAGGTTATGCTTAAATAATTGCTGCATTACGAGAACGTTTGTCTCGTCAACCACAGCTTCTCCAACGTGCCCTAGACCCGCAAAAGGCACTACCGTTAGCCAATAATCCAGAATGTCTCATATGATTGCGTGGGAATAGGAGTTGTCCGATTTTGCGTTTACTCACAGATGTGGCGAAGCCCTTACAATTCACGACTCTATTGAACAGCAGCGCAACCTCTATCAGAGCTTCTCCGTGGCGACTCGTCCATGCCCCATTGCAAAATCCGTGGTGAAACAAGAACTCCCAATGCCTGCACAAGGATCAAAGGAGCACGACAATCTCACCCACGGCAGTGATGCTTGGAAGGGGTTACTATCATGGATGAAATTGGAAGAGGTTCGCGCACTTCGGCGTGCTACCGATTGCCCTAATAAAGACCAACTGCCTTCACAAAGCATGATCGCATGACGAGAGAAAGACTTTGCGAGACGGGACATGTTACGCCTTGGTCTCGAATGTAGTGAGAAGACGTTTATTATGGAGGCCTATCTAATTCCCCGTATCGGTGAGACTACTTACAAGGATGTGTAAGACATGGTTATGCGTCGCATGCGCTTTCATCCAGAGGATTCTTGGTCGGACGTGAAGGAAATCCTCCAGTCCGATCACCATGCCCAGCGTAGTCATAATATACCACTGAATACATCTTCAATGGTATATATCGCTAGCGCACCGAGTGAACATCCTCTTTAGCCAACGCGCTATGTGCACCGTGCTCCGTACATCCGCTATGGATGACCAAGACACTCCCGTGAACGGTGCTTGCAAACCACATCCCGTGATGGACAACCTCTTCATGCTAGGACACCTATCTCACGTCCTAGTGCTAATTATGCACGTCCCTCTCCAGCAGGCCCGTGACCTCAGGTCCCAAGACACGAGCCTCCTTCAGCACGACCTAACGTGCTTTGTTCCGCTTCCGTACAATATACTACTCCTACTTTCATAATTTTTTGTGAATCTTATTTCATTACCACTGGCCCACCTCATCCGGTGGCTAGAATAAATCAAACTGGATTTTTTACGCTTTTTTTCGAGTCGACGAATGGAGGTCCTCACACCACGAGCGAGACCGCCGCAAATGAAGATATTCCCTCTTACGCTCTCCCTCCGACTAGCAATTGTTCTACTCGAAATGCTACGCTCAACCAGAAACAAGACACAAATGTGGTGCTATTCGATGAAGACAAGCCGAGCCTAATACCCGCCAAGGGAAGTTGTGGTGCTATTCGATGAAGACAAGCCGAGCCTACTACCCGCCAAGGGAATTGTTCTTACTTTTGGTGAGCATTTACCAGATTTACCTTGTCTCCGCGGTATGACGATTCACATATGTTCACTTCATATGCCACAATGGGTGAGCCTTTGCAGCAATGGCATGGTTCCCATCCTTGAAGGCCACCTCCGTGCATGAGGCACTGTTGCTCTCTTGTCAGGCTGGGAAAATACAAAGACTCTTAGGGTTATTTTACAACATCGTCTCGACCGCCTCCATGACTATTTTCCTGACCAACTTCCTTTATCTGCGTCTATTGGATAGGAATCACGGCTACATGACAACTTGTCCTTTGTACGACCTCATCATTGGGACGCTATCTATGTTGTAGATTTCAGGTACGCTGGACCATGCAGCATTTTGCCTACCACGAGCCACCGACGTGATGCCGTTACCGTGCGACCTTATCTACTAAAGGACATCCTCTACAATATCCGGTTTCTCCATTACTCGCAGCCATCGACTCTGATCTATATCGTTAGCAGCACGACTAGCTCGACCTCTAGACCGTTAGCTTAGACCTCAACATTTCTAGATGGATTATGTAAGCACCCTATGCTACCCGACCAGTGGACCGACCGTAAGGAACGACAAGCTTTGCTCAAGTGGATGCCCCGCCCCGAGACCAACTTCAGACAGTGGATGGTGGAGCTTCCCAATTTATTACTGCCAACCGTCATGAATTTCATGATTATGAGGTACTACCTATCGACTCGAGGTACAAGCTGCGAGGTGTGCTTGCCGATGTCTACGGCATCGGCACTAGTAATGAGTTACACACCACTACGGATGGAGGACGCATTTCTACTACTCTTTCTAATGTTATTCATGCCCCATACTTTGCTCAATTTGCTCCCCATGGGATCTCCCGCCTCTTCAGCCAAGGCCGTGCCCAAGATGTATGTGCTTCCTTCAACTGTGCGCAGAGGTCCACGATGACCTTACCTTCTAGAGCTTGCATTTCCATCAAGCGTGCCCCTGAGTGGGGGCTCTATGGCATGATGGTGGAGCACATTGTTCTAGCTCCTTTGTGTCCGTTTTCGCCTACCGTCATGCTGACTTCGGCTTCATCTCGGGCTACAACTCAACTTTGGCACCGCCGACTCGAACACATTAATGATGAAGGCCTTCGACACCCTTTTCCCCTTGGTTGATGGCATCACGGAGTCCATAACCAAGGCTATTTTTGTGGTCCGTGCACCATATCCAAGCATAGCCAATATCAGTAAGTTGCCAAGGTCACGGAGACACTTTCATCTACAAGTGCACCTCATGAGACACTAGATATTCCCAGTGATTCTGTTGATATGAATTTGGTGACTTTTCCTACAAATCTAGCAACACAAGATGCGGCATTATCTGTTCAACTAAGGGCAGCGTACCTGGGTACGCTTAAGCCGTACCTGGGTACGCTTCCACAAAAAATAAAGCAGCAGGGGCCACTTTGGTCAACACGCCAAAACAACTAAATAGAGAGGGTCCTAGGACCCTAAGGACTCCACTCTTATAGGCTTAGGGTCATTGAAGGCCTTGCGGTGAGACGCGGTCAGATTCCCCATTGCCAGATGGTACAATCGCCGCAATGGGGCCGCTAGAAGGGTCCCACTTGCGAACGCGTCCAACCAGCCCCCCGGCCCATATTTTGCGCCTATCTAAGGCCATGACCCAAGGTAAGGGTTCAAACGGGGGATATGTTAAGGAATTAGTAGTTTCTTTGAGCGGTGCTTGGGTGAAAATGCGATTTTCTGACGTGCACCCCGAAATAACCCGCGATTCCGGCGTCACGCGGCACTCCCCACCCGTCGTGACCTCGGAACGAGAGGACTCCTCCTCACCCACGCCTCACACAGTCTCCCAAGATACTAGTAAATCCTATCCCGAGTTTTTTAAGCAAATGGTGGAGGGAGACGATGGAGAGGATGGTGGAAAGGACGACCCCCGTCCCGAGGCGTACGCCGACGACTCTCCCGTACAAACCGGATGGGAACTAGCACAGGGCGTCGAGTGTCAACGGACCAAGGACGGAAAAGGTCCCATCAGAGCACCATGCATCAAATTTGGTAGTTTTCCTTATATCTTGACCTCTTATGTATTTTTAATGGCTTTTTTTTCCACATATCCCTCCGCTCGAGGATGTGCCTGTAGCCGCGGACCCCCATCGCGGAGGAGTTCCATGCAAAAGAATGCCCGCGGTTCTCTATCGTCTCTCTAGCGATGAGAAAAACAACATTAATTTGACTTGACTATCGCTATATAGTGTAAACACCTGAGAGGTGGAATATGTCAACAAGACAAGCATAGTTCGAAACCCTGAGGCATCGCCTCATGACCCTAAGCGCGGGAAGCGCATGGCGTGCAATGGTTGTGGTGCACCAATCGCGTTGCTTGCTCACTTTGCAATACACCAGTGCAGATTAAATCAGCCTAATTCAATAAAGGCTGCTTTGCTAAGCATATTTAGTAGGACAATGGTTGGGTTAACGAGTGAGAAAGATATAGTCGTTACATGTAGTGATGCCCCCGCCCCGCTCGTCCCCTCCCCCCCCCCCCCCCCCCCCCCTACCGGCCCTTTAGAAGAACTTGATAAAGGCGCAAACTGCCTCCAGGCCTCACACGTCGAATATATATCTGTGTCACCCCCATATCTAGCACCTACACAGCTGTGTCTTGGGCTTCCTTTATTCTTGGTGAGCGATTGGTGAGCGTGTATCGGCCCGGGGAACAATAAAGTATTGCAAGTATCGGCGGATGGGGGCGGCGTCGACCGCCCGCACATCCAAGCGTAAAAGACAAATTCACCTATACTTTTCAAAAAGAACTTCCGTACTGTGTTTAGTCACCTCGTATGAAGTGGGAGAGGAGGAGTCTTTGGTTACGCAAAGCTATGTAAAGTTCTTTGGCAAGTGGTACAGAAATGGGGCAGTGATGGCACATCTGCCGGAATGGACTCGCGCGATTAAGGCGGTGAAGCTTTAAAACCTAAACCTCGTATTTCCAACCGCAAGAAATATATGTTAGAATTATTTTGTTAAACGGACGGGGAAAAACTCGTTGATTTGGCATGCTTTTGGCGGGGTCGACGGCAAGCGTACCCGGGTACGGCTTGCCGATCTTTTCAGCCCTCAGATGGACAGTTATCAAGGCTAATGGTTGTTCGTCCAGCGGTCTCTACTCTTCGTTCGACATCTTCCTTAACTCACCATGGAGTTGACACTGGTGATCATGAGACGAGCTTGGATACGATGCATATACCTTCAGTGGCCATACTCCACTTCTACGCAAACGAGTCCCTCTACGCTTCCGGACTAAGAAATCCGTGTCACTAAACACGACACATGGTGACAGTGCCGATCCTTCTCTTCCACCATCCTATCCGTTGGACTTCGGCCACTCTGCTCTTTGGACCTATACTTCATAATGAAGTGTCAACTTTGCTATACCGCTCTACTTAGGCTACCGTTCTCCTAACTGATGACTCTCCTTCTTTATCACCTTCGAGTTCTACAATACTTATTCCTAAAACCATGCTTGATGCTTTGCTCTCCCCACAAGCTAGCAAGTGGAAGACTGCTATTAAGGCTAAATATGATGGCATCAAGAGCCGGAATGTTCCTATTCATATTAAATAGCCCGTCCTTAGTACCAAGTGGGACTTCAGACTCAAACATAACAAGGTTGGCAGCATTCGCAAGTTCAAGGCAAGATGGGTTGTTCACGGTTTCGGCCAGCGCGCTAGACTGAACTATGACAAGGAATGCCCACATGCACTAGTGGTTGGCTTCACTTCAGTCAAGATAGCTCTTGCCTTAGGAGCACGATGGCAATAGCTGGTGTACCATATGAATGTGGTTGTTGCATTTTTATACGCAAAGATCAAGTAAGAGCTCTATATCACTCTACCATAGACAAAGTTTCGAGGAATATGATGACCAAGGGAACGAGTTGTTTGGCCGTCCACTACGTACTACGTTTACTAACACCAAGCACGCTGCCTATGAATGGACACAGACATTTGACAAATTTCTAAAGGATAACAAGTTTGTGCGTGCCTCCGGAGATCTATGTGTGTATATCAAGTGGTCAGACACTCTACATGTTGCCGTTATTCTTGGCATTATTATCGTTATCTACGATGATGCCCTAATCGTCTTTCCATCCTCCGAATGAACAACCCTCCGTGCGACTATTCGAACTACCTTCGACATCACCGATGAGGGAGTTTGCACATTGATTCTTGGTATGGGTGTTGACTACGACTCGTGTGGTAATATCACGCTTCATGAGCAAAAATAAATCACGGATATGCTAACGTAGTTGAACTAGACTGGCTACAACCACTATCTTTTGCCTTGGAGCCCGGGACTTACCATTCATGATGGTGATGATGTCCTCAACCGATATGTTCTATACAAAAGTCTTGTCGGCTCTCTCCTCTGGGCAACGGTATGTACTCACCTTGACATCTTTGCATTTGTCTCATGCCTTTGCCGCTACATCCCGGCCCAATACATGCCACTAGACTGCTTCAAAGCATTACTTGCGTTGCTTGAAAGGATCATCATCCGCATGTATTGTCTTTCGTCGTCACTCATAATCTATCGAATGCAATGCTTTCGTGGATTTAACATGGGGCAATGACCTAGCTAGCGTTGTTTCTGTCAGCGGCCAAATTGTTTGCCTTGGCCCAATGGGGGCTACTCAATCACCTTTTTGTTGGTGCGGCTCCAATTTCCTTGCGTTCTATTCTCCATACATTTGTTGCCCAATCCACATGTGAGGCTGAATATATCGTTGTGGCTTGAATCAACCAAGAAATGTTTTTGTTCTCGAGCTGCGTACTGACTTGGGTTTGCATCAATCGAGCCCCACACACGTGTTTGGCCATAGTCAATAGCAATTCTCAAAGTCACCCGCGGATGTACCTCTCGGAAGACAAGACACATTTCACTCAAGTGTCACCTTAGTCGAAACTTGGCGTCAAAGGGCATCGTTCGCATGGTGAATGTTCCCACAGCTTACAACTCCGCAGATTTGCTCACGAAGCCCGTGCCGTTTTCTACCTTCAATCACCCACTACTGGCGAAGATCCTTAATATTTAGAGCCAGCTGACCTTTGAATTATCCCTCTTAAGGATTCCTTATCCTTGCGGATTCCTCGTGAATACCCTATTTTAACGTGCGATGATCGTACGGTCGAATGAGCGTTATTCTTATTGTCGGTATGAATACCCATACAATTTCCAAATTAGCGGTAATTATCGGCAACAAGAAGAACCGCCATGTTTCCAGTACATCAAGCTTCAGTGGGGTATTGGAGCACACCCATATGTACTGATACCACTAGTACGTTTCCACATCACACGGGTACTAGCAGCAGTATTAGATCTGATATATGATTCTCATCTGTCCGTGATACGAACAGTCACGTCCCAAGACGGTGCTGCTATCAGTCGGACCGGCAGCACTACCAAGGAGCCTAACCTTGAAGCCTGTTCTTACATGCTGTCGGTAAAATACTTATGGACACCTCATGGTGACACCTGTAACCACTTTTTCTCTCACTTTCACCTTTCTGTCACAGTCACCTATGCACCCTTTCATTGAAACCACCAAGCAAAAAGGAGCAAAGAGGGAAAAACCCCACAGGCCCGATGAGGAACGAGAAGGCATGCCACAGCGCTAGCACTGCCTTCCGTCCTGCAAACCGTGGCGAATAGGAACCAAAAGTACCATTGATTATTTTTCTGTTTTTTTTACCATATGCTGAATATTGGTTGTCGAGTTTTTTGTTAAGCATAATCGACTGACAGGGCTCACTCCCCCTCCCACCCCCCCGCAAGGCCTTCGTCCAAAGCTGCACGGACTCAGTGAAGATGGGTTTTTACTATTTTCCACAGCAATAACACGGCGTTATGGGGAGTTGAATCGGCCTAGATACCCCTCAGTACGCTGTAGTTGTCTATTCCGTCGCTGCTTGCTGTCCCTATCAAAGAATGGTCGCACAGCCATTACAACCCCAAGTAAAAAAAGACGTCGCTCGTCGTCACAACCTCAGACCACCGTTCAGGTTTTAAGGGCCTGGATGCGCTGGAGTAGCAGGCCAGATTCCTTCGCGTAGTCCACTGGCGCAAGATCCTGCACGTTAATGCGCAGCTTGACGTCTCCGTTGTACTCGCGCGACTTTGTCATGACGCGCGTCTGCCACTCTGTCCAGCACGCCTTCTTCAAGATGGCCTCCTTCTTAGCCGTCGCCTCCTCGCTACCGTCTTCTTTCAGCACCGCCAGCTCATCGGCGGTCAGCCCCAAAAGGCGCTCAGCTTGGTCATTGAAAATTGATACAGTGGCCTCGCCGGTGTGATCAGTCACTTTGGCTTGCATCACGTAGCGCCGGCGCATTGTCTGGCACGTCTTCCCGTCGTACTCGCAATAGTACGCGCCGTTTTGCTCCACCACCTTGCGGTTGGTCTCGGGGTGTGCCATGTAGTAGAAGCTCTGATCAGGGAAGATGATGGCGACGGTGAGGATGGCATTGTGGTACGCCGCCTTTTCGTCGGGTGAGGGCAGCACCGTCGGCTGGATGGTCCGCAGGTCCTCGCGCTTGTTGGCAGACTGCGACTTTCCGGGCGTCACCAGCCCCTCTCCCGCCGCGGTGGTGGTGGCGTTACGCCCTTCCGTGTCGTACCATGTTCGCAACTTTTGTGCTTCTTCAGAGGAGGGGTTGATCTCAATCACCGAACGGCTGACGGTGGACAGCGACACACCTACAAAAAAACCAACAGATAAAGTGAGCCTTCCGCCAGAGCTTTCAATAGGTTTAGTTGTCGCAGGCGCTTGAAGTGAAATTACTCGCCCACTTATTTACGTAGATATTTATAAACTGTTGCAGGTCAAAACAAAAAGTCATCATATGCAAATAAACTTCGCCACTTGCTAATATCACCGGAAAAGACATCCACTTCCCACCTTGGAAGTCGGAGACTCGCACAGCGCTGACAGACACGATGGGTGCGTCGAGGCCGCTGAGTTGCCGAATGTAATCCACATTGTTGTTCCACAGAGTGCACTCCACTGTCTTCAGGCTAGCGTCAAGCAGGGTGATACTGGCCCTGCGTAGCTCGGTATCATCGCTCTTTCGCTTCACAGTGCCCTCCTCGCCGCATTGCACCACGACGCCCAGCACATCAACGAGCAGCTGAACAAACAAAATATTGCGTAAGGTTAATTATCAAGCCTAGCAGTTGGAGTTAAAAAAATGCGATTTCATATCGCCATTAAGATTCCGTGCATAACTGGTATTCATGCTTGCCTTTTTGCCGACGTGCCCAGCCAACTGATCGATAGGGACGATCTCCAGCTTGGCGACCATGTTGGAGGCGTCCTGGTCTGCGCTCTCTTCGATAGTTGTTCGCCCGTCGAAGTGGATCTCATAGTCGTTACGCGTTGAAGCGTATTTTTTGTTAGCGGGCTTGATGGAACCGCGGGTGAAAAAGTACACCTTCCCCTCCTCGATCCCCTCATAGTGACGGCCCACGAAGTCACTCCACATCGTGACGCCAATGCTGGTGCCCTGCTCATCCACGATGTCCATGCTGGCCACTTTGCCCTCTCCGTTACGGCTGTTAAAGGTGCGTACAGCGCTTTTGCTTATGACCTTGGCCTTAATGGTCCAGGTCTCGTTGTACGGGTTCAACGACTGGATCGGCACCACGCGACGCGAGCCCGGGGTAGAGCCCGGGGTAGACACCGGGATTTTCTTGACACTGCAGGCAACGAACACGCATGTAAGAAATCACACCCAACTTCGAAATTTGGGCCACAAGCGCGGCCCGTGCTGCACATTTGCAAATCCTAATAAACCCTAGTTTGGTTTCTTCTATCTAGCGTTAGCACTATCTGTCGTTCGGGGGTCGTTGCGAAATATCGGGGAAAGCTTACGCTGATGACGGGGAAGTGTTCTCCTTTGTTGTGGGGGAGCTCTTGGGCTTGTTGCCCGGCAGAGGGGAGGCTTTGGGCTTTGACGCAGTAGCGGGGGAGGCAGAGACCGCGTTGTTGGTGCTTTCCTCCATTACACGAGCTTTCTTTGTAGGTTGCCCCTCCTCCGCCGCCTCCTCCTTCACCTCCTCCTTCGCAGGAGCCGCCTCATCTTTCCCGGTCTCGGTCATAGTTTCATCCGCAGGGCTGGCGATCTCCATACGCGTGACCATGATAGCTGTATCACCCTTTACCTCGGCGGTGGTGTAGTCTAGGAGGCGCAGAACTGTGCCGGCGCTCACCTCGCCCGCAAACAACTCGGAAGGCTGCGCGGCAAAAATAGCCCGAAGACTCTCGTCTCCGTCGGATAGCATTCCAGAGCGCTGCTTCTTACTGGGGTTGGCTTCACTTAGACTCTCCAGCTGCGATAAGATGGGGGAAGGGGTAAAAAAAATGTATCGCTAACTCCGAAGCCACACACCGACAGATACTGAAAGTTGTTCGCCTGGGAAAACAAATATACGATAGTATAATGCGACGCTAGGGTCCCCTTCCAAAGACTGAGGGCGTCAGGTATACAGGGATGACCGGCAAGCTCCACTGAACACAACTGATCTGAGTGCGTAGGCATTGAGACTCGAAAGTCGCATGGTTTTTTCCGAGGAACAGCAGAGACGCGTGGGTAGAGGCGACGCGTCACACTGTACGTTTATGTCACTCGCGAATAGTCAGCTTTCACGAGGCGACGCACGCCCGAGCCAATACGATGACGGAGTGGCCTGTCGCTTTGTTCGGTATCGGGTGGCAGAGCAGTGTAGAGCGGTGGGTGGGGTAGGTGGTTGGGTGGGTGTAAAGGCGTGATACCTTGAGGATGGGTTGCGGCACGGCCAGGTATCCTTCTGCCTTGACACGTTTCAAAGTACCCTGGACGACAGCCATCTTTGCTCGTTCAAAATTATCGTTCGAACTTTCAGCGGCTGAGTCGACGCAGCGCTGCTTCAGAATCAGACGTTGCTTGGCACAGCAGAGACACGAGCGCCCCTAGCGTAAACCGCGACTGGTAGGAGAAACGGACGGTCGTATAGTGCGCGTGTATCTATGTATGTCCGCGCACGAGTGTGCCAAGGGGCTCGTGGTTAACCTGCCGGGTCTTGGGTTGCCGGTGAGGTGACGGACACTGACAAGGGAGCGACGGCAGTGCTGCTCAGTCTTTCGATTCCTAAAAGCAGGCGCAACCTGTACAGGTGCTCGTATACGACCCGCCGGGGGATCGTTTGGGTGGAGAAGTAGTACATTATTCTTTATCTTTATTGACAACTGAACTACGTTTGAATTCAAATCCGAAATCCCGCATCAGAGTCAGGAAATTTCTTACAAGAAAATAAGTGGAAACCACCAAGCAAAAAGGAAAAAAAGAAGGGGGAAAATCCCACAGGCCTAAGCCCGAGGAGCAGGAAGGCATGCCACAGCATCAGCACTGCCCTCCTGCAAAGCGTTAGCGAATACACACACAGTTGAATGACAGACTGTGCGGTAAATACATATCGCCTATTTAATCATCAATACCATTTTCTTATCTGCAACAAGAGAAGGGCGACAATTTTGTCACTGCGCGTAAATGCTTAATACAATATACGCAAATCACGCTGAAAGGTCATTGATCGAGGAGCCTCATACAACAGCATTGCTCCCCTCTCGCACGGCATCATGCCCATCACCGTGTAGCTCATGAAGGCATATTAACGACACCATCGATCGCAAGTTGAAACACGATTGTATGAAAATCTCTAAAATTTCCGACGAACGTGAATCTTGCTACAAGTGCCGAAATTGCATTGGAGTAAGTAGACTCACGAGCAAATATTTTCATACGCGCGGGAGTAAATGTCGCACTGGAAATACAAGCATGTGCCACGCCCTAGCCACAAATAGGTCGGCATATAGCCACAAGTATGGAAAGCGGATTTATCGAATTTTACGAGAATTACATTCGACAGTTTTCAAGAATGCCGAATGTAGTGCTTCCTTCGGCCGTGCTTTGGATTCCGTGGTCCCTATGTCACTCTTGCCATGTTGTTTCCCCACCCGTTTTCCATGTCCGTGTTCATATTGATCTTCTTGTAATCCATATAAGTTTTCAAGACTAAGTAGCGTAAATATTTACATCAATTTGTTTGTGAATTTATTATCAACCCATAATATATGTTAAGTGCCATCTAAAGCGCCCGCCAATGTCGGCGCATCGGGGTCGCATGTTTGATTCGATTCCACTATGATGAGGGGCAACTATTTCAAGTACTAACTTCCACAAAAGTGTTGACAAGATTTCGCACCTTCGCATATGAAAAATGTAATCATGCGTTGATTTTTACAAATGTTATGAAATCCTAGGCAATGCTTTCGCGCCCAAAATGAATTGCGCCGACAAATAGAGGGACGAATTCTAGCACTAACATGCTTGTGTAATTGGGGTTATCGCGCCCCCACCCGTGCGATACGCTCTTTCAAATAGGCGCCTTGTCGGTTAGACGAAAAGAGTAGGGTCCAACGCGCCACAATATGATTGGTTATGCAACGGTCGCGCAAATATGATGCATATGCGACGGCGGGGGGGAAGGGGGGGGGGGGGGGGGGGGGGGGGGGGGGGGGGGGGGGGCGGTGTTGGGCATGCCGCTATGGGGGGAGCGCACGAAATCGTGTATGTAGGCTTACCACCGATAGGCATGCGCACAACCGCCCAAGAATGAAAGGTGTAAGTTTAATATGCAGAAGTTTGGCAAACCCATAGTAGAAGCAAGTTGAATCTCATTACAGATTCCTTGAGCAAGACATGATATAGTCTTTCAAATTGATCAATGCTAGACTTGCATGGAGTCTTGAGATAAGTGAAGAACCTTGGGTAGTGGCGGTTCATCGTGTTACGGGCGGCCTTGTGTTCCCTTGGGCATTGTACGCATCTTGATTTAGTTGTCATTACTATTGTTGGTAGAGGTTTTGGCTGAGGTAGGGCTGAAGCAGTTGTTGATATAATGGGCACGTGGTTGTGGATTATATCGATATTGCTATCAGTAAGATACATGGTTTGGGTATGTGAAATGGGTCTTTGGGGTAGGTCTTGGTGTACGTCTAACAAAGGCTAAGTTACGTTCGGCTAGACGGCCACAACATTCAAACGGTCATAGCTTACTCAAATGAGCGAAAACATGTTTGCAATAGGTACCGTTGGACGCGCCGTTTCAATACGCGACGAGCGCACCTAATCCTAGACTCAAATATCCACACATCTGTTTTCGTTGATTTATTCTATTTATGGGATATTCCAGCGAAGCAAAGCCGCCGTGCCAAGCAAGCAACACCTCTGGAATTAGGCTCACCTCATGAGAAAATTTGTGCGGGGTTTATCGATATATGCTTCTTCATTCCTACTGATTTGCTAGCTCAGTTTCCGACGTGTGCCACGCGTTGGGCGGGAGTGGTTGGCACAAGCACATACCCAAGCATTCCAAAGACTACCGTCAACGTGATGCGTCCAAAACGGCCAAATTGGACCTCGTCCCTCGCCAAAGCTAATCGCATATCCTATTTATAGAGCGCAGTGTATATCCAAAGTATGTGGGGTTTTCTACTCGCTTGTCTTCCAAGAGCATCAGCCGTCCATGCCTGCGGTATGTACTCCCATGCTCTATTCACACACCCTCAACCAAACCTCGCGCATTGAACACGGCATAAACGCCTCCAAACCCCCTCCAACAAGTCCAAAAATGTTTAGTTAATTGGCTTAAGCCTTTATTCCAATAAGAAAAAAGTACACGGCTCGTAGGAACACGGCTCGGCCGGTACACGGCTCGCGGGACGAAAAAAACACGAGCCGTGTTCCTCGCGCTTTCTGGTATTCCAATTAGGCCGGTACACGGCTCGGACCGCAGTACATACGGGCTTTGTATCGGGCTTATTATCCTACGGCCTTTTCTGCGCAGTCATCCCGCCAGCTCACACTCTCTCACCAACACCTTACCGCACCCGCGCCCGAACCACGATGCTGGATCCGAGGCGCATCACGCTTGTATGGGCCGTGGCCTTGATTTTAGGCTTGGCGGCACTCGTGAATGCCGTTCCGCCCGCGCCAGATGTGGTGATGGGTACGGACCCCTCCGCCGGGAGCGCAACCTCAGCGTACTGGTGCAAGTAAACACACACGCACGGCCACACACACACACAGACGCGCGCATACATATGCACCCGGTCACACACGCGATCACACACACACGCACGCATAAGGTCACAAAACATACGCGCACGCACTCTCCCGCACACATAGTACAGTCACACGGTCAGACCTACATAGATATATAAGTGGATGCGTGATGCGTCTTCCGGCGTACAACCGCGTAACCCGTCGGACCCGAAATAGACTGCCGTCTAGAGCTGTGCTTAACAACTTACATGTAACCATTCTTCATGCGCGAACTGTGCATTCGAAACAGTCGTTTTCCCGTGCACGAGCGCGCCTACGTATTGCCAGCTCATCAGGCAACCGTTGTTGCGAGAGCCCGATTGCGTGTGTGTTTGTGTGTGTGTGGGGGGGGGGGGGGGGGGGGGGGGGGGGGGTATGTCTCTGTGTGCCCCCCTCTCTCTCTCTCTCTCTCTCTCTCTCTCTCTCTCTCTCTCTCTCTCTCTCTCTCTCTCTCTCTCTCTCTCTCTCTCTCTCTCTCTCTCTCTCTCTCTCTCTCTCTCTCTTTCTTTGTGTGTATTTATGTGTGTGTGTGTGTGTGCGCGCGGGTGTGTATGTATGTCTGTGTGCATCAACAACAACAGCAGCAGCAATAATAGATTTTGAAGTATAAGCATAAAATAATAAATACAAACGATAGCTACAGAAGTAACATTAGTGTGTCTGTGCGCACACGCGCGTGTGTGTGTACGTGTGTATGTGTGTTTGTGTGGCTCTCTCTCCTCTCTTTCTCTCAAGGTGTGTTTGTGTGTGTGTGCATGGAACTCTCTCTCTTTCTCTCTCTCGCTGTGTGTGTATTTGTGCATGTGTGCATTTATAACAGCAACAACAGCAGCAGCATTAAGAGCTGTTAAAGAAGAAGCATAAACTAGTAAATAAAAACGATAGCTACACAAGTCAAAGAAGTGTGTCTGCGCGCACACGCGCGCGTGTGTGTGTGTGTGTGTGTGTGTGTGTGTGTGTGTGTGTGGCTCTCTCTCTTTCTTTCAAGGTATGTTTGTGTGTGTGCATGGAACTCTCTCTCTTTCTCTCTTTCTCTCTCTCGCTGTGTGTGTATTTGTGCATGTGTGCCTGTGTGTGTGTGTGTGCGGCTCTCTCTCTTTCTCTCAAGGTGTGTGTGTGTGCGCGCGCGCGCGCATGTGTGCATGTGTGCCTGTGTGCATCAACAGCAGCAACAATAGCAGCAGCAATAATAGATGTTGAAGTAGAAGCATAAAATAGTAAATAAAAACGATAGCTTCACAAGTAAAATAAGTGTGTCTGTGTGTGTGTGTGTGTGTGTGTGTGTGTGTGTGTGTGTGTGTGTGTGTGTGTGTGTGTGTGTGTGCGTCTTTGCGCGTGTGTGTGTGTGTGTGTAACTCTCTCTCGTTCTCTCTCTCGTTGTGTGTGTGTATGTGTGTCTCTGTGTGCATCAATAACAGCAACAATAGCAGCAGCTATAACGGATGTTGAAGTAGAAGGATAAACTTATAAAGAAAATTAGCAGCTGCACAAGAAGAAGAAGTGTGCCTGTGCGCGAACGCGCGCGCGCGCGCGCGTGTGTGTGTGTGTGTCTTGCATGTAACTCTCTCTCTTTCTCTCTCTCGTTGTGTGTGTGTATGTGTGTCTCTGTGTGCATCAATAACAGCAACAATAGCAGCAGCTATAACGGATGTTGAAGTAGAAGGATAAACTTATAAAGAAAAACAACAGCTGCACAAGTAGATGAAGTGTGCCTGTGCGCGCACGCGTGTGTGTGTGTGTGTGTGTGTGTGTGTGTCTTGCATCAGCTTCCCAAACATAAGCATAACGACACAGTTATTTACAGCTTAAGGTTTGTGATCCTGTTGTGTCTTTGCGGTGGCGTACACTCAAGCTCTACCCCCTCACAACAACCGCTATTTTTGTACTAGACGCTTGCGAAAATCGCCTACGCGCCCACTCGCCGAAACTCCCTCCTACTAGAGCCGTCTCCGTCCTGCAGCATGTTTTTTTTTTAATCCCGCGCTCCTCGAAGGTAGTCTCCGTTCCTGCGGGCCGGATTGGTACCGGGAACTTGCCCGGCCTAGTGCATCCCAAGCGCTCTCCGCTACCGTCACGCCCTCCCGACCAACTGTCGACCACTTGCTCCCGACCAAAATAGAGGGGGGGTTCCCTTCACCTTCCAAGAACCTAAAGCGGGTGGGGTAGAGTCATATATAAAAGTTCGCGTGTCGGGTTGTGACAAGTCGGGCAGGTGGGCAAGGTGGGCGGGTACCTCAAAGATCACGCCCGCAACTTCCGCCTTGATGTCCAGCCACTTTGATGCAACTTATTTCTCCGCCTCTGTCCAGTGCTAGCTTCCGGATTGCGCGGCCCCCTCTTCGTAACGTTTGCGCCGAGGTATAACGGGCGGACTGTACTAGCGTTGCTAGACGGGGCTGTAGGTGGTGGAATACTGCGTAGCGGTTATTGCCGGCTGCTATAGGGGGAAGAGCTCCGCGCGACGCGACGAACGGGATGTACTGTATAATGTACTAGTTTCGCGAGCCGTGTACCTCCTCCCGGTACACGGCTCTGGCGAAGAGGAACACGGCTTGAGCCTCAAGCCATGTTCCTTTTCCTCAGAGCCGTGTTCCTATTTGGCCGGTACACGGCTCGCGAGCGGTGTACCGTAATCGGAATACCAGTAAATGCGATATTTTTGGTACAGGGCTCGCGAGCCGTGTACCATTTTCTTATTGGAATAAAGGCTTTACAAAGCAATATGCAGCTTGAGATATGCATTTGAGCAATGCCCGAGCGTGGCGCTTAAAACGACGTGTGCAGTAAGCATCCGTAACAAATATCGATGTATGGACGGGGTCATGACGCATATGCCGCATCAATGGGTCCATGAGTTCAAGCCAAATTTAATCAATCCATCCATGAACTTTTTCATTCAATCCGCCCACGAATCAGTCCCCTACTCAATCAGTGTGTCCATTAATTAGTGTTCCATTATTCAATGCATCCATGAATTAATCATGTACTAAATCGATGTAAAACGAATTACCCATACATTTCCTCGACATGGGTTGCTTCGATGCATCCCATTTTAAATTTCTTAAACAAGAACGCTATAGAAGTCAATAGCAACACAATCTTTCTAAGCTATACACACGAGTACGATTCAGTAATAAGACGGCTTACCATTTCGTGAAAATTGTATGTGTGAAGAGGCCGATGTTTATGCATCAATGCACTCGCCCCCAATTACCCGCGTCAATGCATCCATGAATTAGTGCCCTACTTCATCGATGCGTCCATAAATCATTGCCATTCACAATCAATGCGTCCACGAATCAGTGTCCCATCTAATCGATGCATCCACGAATCAGTTACCAATTTAATGGACGCATCCTCGAATTGGTAGTCTACTTCATCGATGCGTCCACGAATTAGGAGAATAATAAAGGGTTATGTATCAAAGTTTGATGCATTACAGTTGATGGTTCATCTCTGATTTTTGAGGCTAATGCGGAGGCTTAGTGTGAAGTTTAGACAATTTCCTAGGAATTCATGGTCGTAGTTCGACAAACTTGACCAACAACATTAGCTTAAAGCTCAAGTCTAACCATACCGAATGACAGCTAAATGCTTCCTTCCCGGCTCTAATACACATGGGTGATACTTGGGTGTCATGGTGCTTGAGGTGGTGAGAGGGGCGCGTGTTCTTGACTAGCTTATGTTAAGCATAATGCATGCCCGGACTTTTGTGGAGTATACATACCTTATCCTTCAGGATTAATATGTCCTTACTTTGATTCGTGGGTGAGTGCAATTGGGTACCTACTCGTTCTGAATATTAGAGTCGGCGCTCGTCGCGGTCGGAGTCACGTCCGCGCTGCTTCCGCAATGATGGAAATAAAGAAACGATATGTCCTCCGACAAGCAACGTCTTTCACACCAAGAGCAACGTCCATGTGCTGAGGTGAATGAGCAAAAACATAGTCATGTTGTTTCCTTGTGGGTATCATATATGCGGTTGTAGAGTGAGCAATGGAAGCAATTTGTCCAATCAAGGGAAGCAATGTTCCACCAACCCCTTCCCTAGTCGACACCCAATTATCGACAAGCTGCCTTAGGCAGTGTGCCTAGGGTTATCGCAGAAGCACACTACTCGTACAAGTGTTAAAGTTTAGAGGGCGAGAAGGAATGCTTACACTCTCTTAGTGACACTGCATGTCATCTCACCCTCAGCAAGTACCTAACACTGGCCTATCACAGGACACGCACTCACTTTGTGGTGAGCACAAGCAAGCGTATATTCTGAGCCTTTAGATGATAGCTAACGCTCAGCAATTGGCCACCATCAGCAGCATAATCCACTCTATTGTTGATTGGCTTGTCATCTTACAGTGTTGAGTCACAGCCGCACTATCACGAATTCACGATGCTACTCGACCAACATTGTTGTGTAGCAACTTGACTACCACACAACACTATGTCTCTCAACATGCCCCATGACAACATATACCACCGGGGGAGGGTACGGACGGACACATCGCGATCAGATAGTTGTTGGGAAACACACGGCGAAGGACCGGGGGAAAGGAAAAAAACTTTGGTACGGAGGCGGGAGCGCAAGCCGCACACCGTTTGAGGCCTTGGCCTTCTCTTCCCCTCCGCTCCCGGAGGAAGGAAGACTAGGCTAGAAGGCGAGCTACGTCGGGAGGAGTAACGCTTATCTCGGACGGGGGGTGCATGGATATCGAGACGGGACCGTCAATAACCTGAGCGAGGTGGTTTTCTGATTGCCTTCCCCCTTAGCTCCGGCACGACACGATTCGCACAAAGAGCAAAGGTGTGGTAGGCCCGACTCGACAGGCACAAGCTGTCCAGCTCGGCTGATCATCGCCTTCGCAGCGGCTTGAGCAGACCGCGTATCGTAAGAATAGCGACATTTTATACTTCCTACAGTATGCATAAAAAATAATCATAGAAGAAAAATCGAAACAGTTTACGGGTATGAATTGTAGGTGTTGTTACTTCCAATGGATAGGTTGGGATCAGTGGTTCACGGTATAAACCCTAATAGTCAGTCCCCGAGGGCGCAGATAAAGGGGGCACCCATAGACAACAACCGTTAACTCGGTATTGATGTGAAAAATTTCAATTTTTATTTTGTCGTCGTCATCACATGGACAACAGGTCGAACTGAAGCAATAGAACATGGTTGCAGATTGTAGACGTGAAACGCATGATGTAATCGTATCGTAGCATTTAGTTTCAATGTGTGATGAATGCGTTTACCGATTTTATCCTCGACAATGAAAGTTCAAAGATGTCGATTTCGTAGCTTCATGTTAGGTTCTCCACAAAAGAATGTCTCTTTGTAACAATTGTAACCTTGTCTGCTCGAATGAAGTGTGGGGCAGTCGACGGTTCTTAACGTGCTTGCATCTGATCTTTGTGCAAGTGTAACACCGATCGTGCTAGAGCGTGAACTTCGCGTAACTTGACTTACCGCTCCGCTGCGTCTTGCGAAACTGGAATTGAAGGTCGCATGCTAAAACAATCTTACATGTTCCTCAAGAGTGACGCCAAAATTCATGTCCAAGGGTGGGACCTCTATTCCGATTGCATGGGTAGAGTTGTAGGCAAATACAACCACAGGCAACATGGTTCTCCGGTATAACCCGTCGTAGCATGAAACATGGCGATTATTGCTGAAATGTGATGTTAACGCACTCCGTTAAGCTGTCCGTTTCTGGGTGTCGAATGGAAGACATGTCGAGTTGCGTTCCGAGGTGACTCTAAAGCGTTTGCCAAAAGTCCCTGACGAACTTTGGATCGCGGTCACTCACTAGCACTCGAAGCATTCTATGCAACCGATAGACTATATGTACAAAACAAACTCGCAGTTTTCTTTGCTGTAATCGTTTCTCAGCACAACAAAAAATGGGACATTCGTGTCATATGGCCGATCACAATTAGCACACTGCCAAAGTCATTGCTCACATGCACGTGTGTGATGTAGAGAAGGTCACGTATGTGCCACGGTCGAGGAAGAGCATGTAGTGTGTCGACAGCAACAGCCGTCCGCGGTTTAATATGTGCTCGTCGACACACGACGCAGTGCTCACATAAAACTATAACATCATGGCGAATTCGTCTCAATGACAACATGTCGAGTGCTTTGGCAAGGCGCCCGCCAGCGGCGCAGCGGCGGCGGCCCCGGAGGGGGGTACGCTCGCAGGCCCGTCGGCATCCCCTCACCTCCCCGCGGTGGGCGTTGGAAACCCCCGCAGCCGTGCCAGGCTAAGAGGGCCGACAGCTCGATCCGCAGGATCAGCAGCTGTCGGGGAAGCCCTGTACATAGGGCTTTTGAAAGAATATTTTTTGTGCACTACCGGCACCAAGATCTCCCGCTCGGCCCGTCCGATATGTTTTTCGCGGCCAGATACTATTGAATACAGTCCTACTTCGAGGGGGTGGGACATGTACCACAGGAGCGTTTGATGGCGAGGAGGGTACGGCCGGATCAACGGTGGGAGGCGGGTGTTGGAGGTGGTGGTGGCAAGCCGGGAAGCATCGCCAGGAAAGGGCGCTCGCTAGTCGTCGACCAACCATGTGCCAGTCGAACCTTCCCGGGGGGTGAGGCAAGACATGGCACATGCCGGTGGGCGGTCGCAGGCGCAGGAGCGGCTACGTGAGGCGGCGGCGATCCTCAAGATCAGCCGCCGCCGGAAAGCCATGTACGGAGGGCCTTTCGGAAACTAAACTAATGTCCGTACCCGGCGTCGCGCTAGTTGGGGAGCAACACTAGAGTAGGGCGCTCACTAGCGAGCCGCTGCGTCGACAAGCTACATCTCCCGGGGGGGGGAGTAAGCTTGGGCGGCAAGGAGGCCCGTCGCGACGGAGGGAGAGGCACGATCTGGCGACGACGACCCTCCGGAAAACCCCGTACGGAGTTTTTTGACTAATTTCCGTGCACCCGCGGCCCCGACGGATCCGACTATTGTGACTTGCCCCGCCCTCATCGACACCCGCTACCCCGACAGCCTAATGATAGAGAGAGTGGGCCCGGGTGGGCGGAGGCCCCCGCTCAACAAAGGATGCCATGTGGACGCGCGATCAGAGGGGGGAGGGTAAGGCCGCAGGCCGCACTACCTAACAAGTACCCGGGTACTAGACAGCGGAAAAAACGAGGAAATGAGCGGGGAAAATCCATGCGCTGAGGCATGAGCGCCAGTTTTTTGTATGTGTGTCTCGGTCCCCCCCACTTGCCCTCGAGGTGACGGGGGACCTTGACAAGGAGGACCGTCGCGTCAGTAGACGCGGCAACGAGCTTGGGGCGGGGTTTACGGGATGCGGCGGCGGGATCGACGAGCGCCCACGTGAGGAGGGGTTTTTGCAAGCCTTTCCCGTCCTATCTTCGGAGATAGAAGTCACGCGGGAGCTAGATTAGGCTGGCCTGTCGTCCCTCCCGAACGCCGACCGGCCTAGGCCGGTCGGCACCCCGGTTCGGTGGGAGCAGGCCGTGCATCGTGAAGGTCGAGCAGCAGTTTAGTTTTGCATTTCTTGACAAGTGGAATAATTTTTAGATCTGTTTTCTTGATTACAAAACTATTCCGTTGTTAATGCTTAGGCGGGGGGGCTGTGGCAATTGCTCTCATTGCTTACAATTGTTTAACTCGCGAGGAACGTCGACACACATTGTAGCTATGTGTGTCGATAGGTGTACATGGTCGGAGAGACCAGGGCCCAACTTGCTAATAAGTCCTGAGCGGCCCGATAGATGGCCTCCGGTCCAGCTTGCCGGCTCGTTGTGAACAATTTCAATTTCAATTGCTTTGGCAAGATTGCTTGTAATGACTTTGTGGCTTGCTGAACCGCTGTCATATGAAGCTCATAGATCAATCTCAGTCGTTGCTCATTGTCTCACGGGACACAAAGGCGATCAAGGCGCGAAAAGCACTCATCTCTGACGTCAATTCGACTGCCTCTTGTCCAATTATCCTCGTCCCTATAAAGTGGTCTTGGGAATACCCCTCGAGGATGATACCATCGATTTGAGGGCTCAGTCGCAACGCATCAACGAGTGTAAGTTTATTAATTTTGCGTCGTTTGACATCGATTCGGACTTCCGCCGTAAATTGTTCTCTTATGACAAAACCTCGCCATCCCAAAACATTGGAAATGTGGCATGATGTACGAAGTATGGTCTCCGACTTAACGGATATGCTTCGTTCATGGCTCGCTTGCGGTACCTATGTGTCATCGTGCACCCAAACGGTTGCAATTCGTTCACGTATTGAGCATGCTGCTTGTTCAGCCCCGCCGGTGGTTGCATGAGCGCAAATCCCGTTGTGTGTCGTAGCCATGCACGACAAGGAATTTGACGCAAACTTCAAGGTAACGCATCCAATAGTTATCCGCCTCACATACGGCCAAAAGTAAGTCGTATGCTGAGTAGGTGTTGCCGCGCTCAGCTCACGCGCCAAGTACAAGGTTGCTTGAACTCATGCTCCTTGGTCTTGCATGAAGAATGCTGCAACCCCCACTATCGAAGCATATGTAGCCACGGCGAACGTGGCGTCCGAGCGAGCCGACATCCGGAAGGATTAGGCATTGCGTGGAAACGACCCGTAACTTGAGAGTCTCGAAAACTTCCAAACATGCATGCGACAGCGTAATAACCTTTCGTGGATGGGACTTCCACAATACGTCCGTTAATGGTGCCGATAATGTGGAATTCGCTGTTTTGGGCTTATTGTATCGGTAGCGCCCAACCTTGTTGCATAGCTTGCCGTTATCATTATGTTTCGCGTCATTTTGTGCGGTACGATTGTATTTCAGTGTTTGAAACTTCGCTACATTCCATTTTTACATCCATCGTCCGATGAATACGCCGCACATAGAATAGACCCAGACCGCAAATCAGAATGCGCGCATTGCAAGACAGCGATAAATCGCGATTGCACGCACGATGCGCTTTGAGAGGCCCGAGCTTGGCTTCTGCTATATATGAAAAAATGCTGAAGCGCATGGCATGCCGCACGCGTTCAAAACTTTCATGATGTACTGAATGGCAAATGGGACGACGATCCACCTTTTCCCTGCATCGAAACACGTTAACGTTGGTATCAACGTCAATAGATCATGAAATTAAGCGATGCAATGTCGATCCCATAACAGTGCTCCCGAAGGGCAAGGGAAGGGGCGAGATTGATGTCGTCTCATTACAGACTAGGTTTTCTAATAATCAAGGGTGACGTTTCGAATTCGATGAAGCATGCACGGTTGACACTTTTGCGCCTTAAAGGATTCCATATATATGCATGCGCACATCGCAGAGTCATACATGGCCAATGCTCCCATCGACGAGCAGGGCAATCATCTTCGATCGAGACTGTGCCCTTAAACTCCGCATCACGCGCAGAAACAGAACATGGCCCTCTTACAATATGACAAAAGCACTTGACATCGAGCACGAAGTCTTACATCATCTTGATTTGTAATTGTCGCACATTTCAAAGAGAATTGAGCTCGATTATAACGCGAATGTGCACAATATCCGGCTAAGAATCACAAGCCTATTGTGTCCTTCGCGTCTCAGGATTGCAGACCAGATGGCATGTAAGAGCCTTACATAGTTCCTTGCACGACTAATCATACGACGGACGCAGTTGCTCCGTCCATTCCAACTTACTGTACTTCACTTCACCGTCGCAAGAGGCAACAGAGGACAAAGTCGACTCCTCAAGCATCGTCGATTAGCACCCCGCCTGTACTTTCGTCTCTAGCGGGGCGGAAAGCTCAACGCTGGAGTCACGCATCGCCTGGGCGTCCGGGTCGGATCCCCTCTTCGCAGCCCTCCGCTGGTCCCACCAACAGCCGACAGCCACCCCAACCGCCGCCCCGACTGCGACGCCAAATACCAAAAGCACAAAGTACAGGGGCCCCGGATCACCCGTTGGGTTCGTACCCGGGTCGGTCTTGCTATCTTCATTACCCTCGCCGGAGCTCATGGCCGCGTCCATGCACTCAGCGGACCTTGTGTTGCGACACTCGGCGCACCACTCCGCGGTGTCGGCGGGCCATCCGGGAATGTTGGTCGCTGACGACACAAAGACGCCCAGTGGACAGGAGGGCTGAGGGTAGCCACGCTCCTGGGAGGCGACATCGCAAGACGGGCCGAGGTTGAGGTAAGGAGCTGTGTCGACGTTTATGGTCAGGTCATGCTTGTAGCGTACTCGGAGGTAGACGGCGCGCTCGTCCGGCTTGGTCGGGGTGTTCTCAGGGGTGGTCGACGAAGTCCACTGCCATAGCTCGACGATCAGCGCAGCCGCATAGTCCGGAATTTCTTGACCCTCCGACAAAAGTGTCGGGTTGTGGGTAAATAGCGTCAACGCCGAGAGGAGGGAGAGGATGGTGGGGTAGTGTGCTGAATAGGCGACGAGCTTGTGAGGGGGGTGGAGCGAGACGGCGGGTGCTAGCGTGGCAGAGGGCGACGTTGCGGACTGAACCGACGCCACGACACTCTCTGCGCGCTGCATTATCTCCGTCCAGAGATTGGCGCCAAGCTTAGATCCTGCGGTAGTCTGACTGAATCGCTGGTGCTCGACCCAGCTAGCGAGGCTACGCAGCTCCGGGCTTGGCCCCATTGTGCCCTGTGTCACGTGTAGCTGGTCGAAAACGTTCCATAGTCGATTTAACGGGACGTACGCCACCTGCTCCTCCGCGTCGACAACCGCCTCGGACGGGAACTCCTCCGCCAGCGTCTCAAGCAGCGACAAACTCCTGCCTTCCTCCTCCTCGAAGGCACGACTGGTGTACAAAGCTTCGAGGTCATCGTGGTAGGCGGGGCAGCTATGGTAGGCGCGAATTGTTATGTCGTGTCTCGCGGGCAGACTGTGTACGGGTACCTGCGTGGCTTCATACTGGTCTCCATTTGACGGCGGCCACAGCCCGTCCACCAGACTCATTGCGGACGCAATCGCGCGATCCGGAGCGGAGGATAAAATCCAAACGTCCTCGGCGCTGTACGCCGTCAGCTCAGGAAGCAGTGCGCCTGGTGGGAGAAGATAATGAGCTCGTAACTGCGCTCCCAGGCCGACCATCTGCGACTCGCCTTCCGCCGTCAACTGTGCGCCGCCCTCGCCCAACGTGCTGGGGTCCTTGGACAGCTCCTCCCGGGCACCGTGACGCGTCACTAACTGCACCTGCAACAGCCGTGGCCCCTGATCCGCCCCCTCCTGCGCCACGACGGCTAGCGCCCACGCGCACATGAGCAGCCGCCGAAGCGACAATGAGGCCACGTGAACTCGGGACGCAGCGACCATCGCTGTGGCGACAGTACCAAAACCACTAACTACTTCCTTCACTCCTGCGTTGTATCGCTAAGAAAAACTGGCGGACACCCAGTTCCGCGATAGTATGAACCCGTCCAGGCGCCAGGCCTGTGGTTTTTTGGATCTCTGGTATTCGTGGAAAAAAGCGTGCGGGTGAGTACTCGCGGTAGTGCTCCTTGTGAAAGGCGGTTTGACGATGCGAAATAATAATAAAACGACGTAATCCTGCTTAACGTGATGACGACCATCAGAGAGCAGGTAAAGTTTTTTTTTTTTGCGCCCTCGCGGGCATGTGGGACTGGCAGGTAAGCCCGCACCGGTACCCTCTACAGGCGGCGTTTTGCAAGCTTGACTGAGAGAAGTTCGCGAAACAAACTAGCGACCTCGCTACCTTCGCTACCTCAAACTTTCTCATCATCGATAATGCCCCGCCCGGGTAGGCGACGCTCGGGTGAGTGCATTACGTACCATTGTACGAGAACCGTACCGTACAACGCTAACCCCACACGAGGCAAGTGTTGGAGTCTCATCAACTAAAACCTTCCGAGGACATGCAAACAAACATGAATGCTTTCCCGGCACTTACCAAGAAAGGTTCGCCCTACCCGTCCGGGCGTCGGCCCATTCGAGTAAAGCGAGAAGGAGCAAGGCCCATCTCACGGACCAAAACATTTCGGCAGTGCGATACATGAACTACAAAGAAAGCAATGTGAGGGAGGGCTTGGCGCCAAAACTGGAAAAGCCTCCCATTTATTGTAAAGTGAATGGCGCCATGAAGGGAAGGGAGGACACCGCCTAAAAGTAAGGCATTTATATCTTCGGGGGAGGTAGCGAACTAACGTACAAAACTATTAAACTATGGGGCTAGTGTCCCAAAATTACGACGGTAGCACTCCCAATGTGGGCATTCATGCATGATATGTTCTATAGATTAAAGCACATCCCCTCCACATGCATGACAATGATGGAAAAAACGTTCATGCATGGCATGAATGCGGGCTAGACGACGGGTTGTGGAAAATACACGCGTACGAAATTGAATCATAATGTGTAACCATGCAACGGCCCCCGCGGGAATGCCCGTGTCGTATTGTGGCTATGGGTTTCCAACACATGAAGCATGGGAATACATACTCCACGTATCAGTAGTACATGCCGACGATGATATTTCGAAGCGACCCCATACCGCTGCTTTAACTAGGTTAGAGGAAACGCGTGGTTGGAGAGAACTCAAGGCGGATGGGACGCGTACGTTTTGGGCTAATTCCGCGCTTGACCTAGCAAAACGATCCAGCCAACGCACAGTCCCAAACGTCCAAGTATTTGGGCGCATACGATCGGCATCCCGGTTCGGTGGGAGCGGGCCGAGCATGGTGAAGGTCGAGCAGCAGTTTAGTTTTGCATTTCTCGACAAGTGGATTTATTTTTAGATCTGTCCTTGATTACAAAATTATGTCGCTGTTACTGTTTAGGCGGGAGGGCTGTGGCAATTGCTGCGATTGCTTACAGTTTTTTAACTCCCGAGGAGCGTCGACACACAGTGAAGCTAGGTGTGTCGATAGGTGTACCTGGTCGAAGAGACCCGGGCCCAACTTGCTAATAAGTCATGTATGGCAAAGAAGAGTGGCCCGAGAGACAGCAATCGGTCCAGTTTGCCGGCACATGTTGTGAACAATTTCAATTTCAATCGCAATAAAAAGATCATGCAGAATTTATTACAAGCGTGATGAATTATAAACAAACTCACCACCAAGCGCAAACGATAACGGCGACAAAGATAGATAAGATATATTGAATAAGAAACTACGCGCTCCTCCACAAGTATCCGAACATGGAATATGCGGTACATAAACATCCAAGAACACGTGCCCCTCTCACCAAGTCAAGCACGGCGACACCCAAGCCCCATCCAATTGAAGTTGGGTTTACGATACATGCCCGTCCCACATTACGGGGCGTAGAAAAAAAAAACCACACTTAAGTGTAGTTGGGAAGCAGGAGTCACCCTTTATTAGGTGATTCGGTATGGTTAGTTGCGAGTTTAATAACGATAAAGCGAGTGTTCCAAGACTTGTATGTTAAGTACGATAAGCCGATAAGAGAGCCGATAAGTCCCATGAGATTGTCTAAACTGCACACGTCGTCCCGAGCACTATGCGCGGGCACGGCGCAAAGGCACATTTCTCACTGAGCCACGCAACAATATATTTGTGGACGTGTTGGAGGGGGTTTAGACACATGGAAACCGTGTTGAGTGAACAAGGTTTTGTTTGCGGGTGTGTATATGGAGCGCGAACGTTTACGCCAATGGCCCGGGTGATGTATATGGTAGTTTGCTTTTGAAAGTTAGCTGCTAAAATAAATTCATGTTGTTTGTTATTGCCGTTGTCATTGCATGTGAGAGTGCATACGGAGAGTGATTGGGATGTGTGCATGATTAGTGTGCAAATGATATAATGTGAGCATTCAACAAAGAATATGTTGATGTGTCTATCACTTGCCTCCCGCTACTTCACTAGGCTTAAATAAGTCTTGCCTAGATAGCTCCCGCTTGGTCTTACTATTTTTTTGTCCCTTGCCTAGGGGTTCTCGTAACGGTTGGAACAAAAGAGAGACGTAGCATGCATGTCTCGGGAAATCAAGCTAGAGCGTCATGTAGCAAGCTATATCAACTATGCGTATTGTACTTACCGGAAGGTACTCTTAATTCAGTAATGTACAATGTCCTCGAGCTATATAATAAGAGTGTCGACGTAAACCGTAGTACATCCTTCCGATGGAAAAGTACTTATCAAATTAGTAACGAGTACTTATGCAATGCAATGTAATGTACGGTGGCATGACAATGCTCGTCACGCTCGTACCCTCCATCTTCCTCTTGACAAATCAATGGGGCCAGCCGAGAGGCTTACCTCGACGGTAATATTGGGTCCCTTCACTAAAGTAGTCGTTGGGACTCAGGAATGCGTGCTAGGTACACGGGCATGAAGTTTATGTACACCTATTGACAAACGCGTGCCATTGGGGTGTCTCCAGAAAGTCATGTAGCGCCTTCGTACGGTGTATCTCGTTCAATCGGTTCGAGACACGTGAAATGTCGTCATCGTTGAAGTGCGTCATGAACAAGACATTTTTTCCACGCCAGCCATCAAGCGGCTTGATGCACACATCATAGATGTAAGAGACGTCGATCTCCCCATCGTCGTCGTATGGCGTCGTGACCGTGAGAGCATGGTGTAGTGAAGATGTAGAGTAGGGTCGCAGATTGTTTGCTTGAAACACCGGATATAATCGTAATGTCGTTGGTTGTTTCAATGCAGAATTGTGTTTACGGATATGCTCTTTGATATTAAAAGCTCCAAGCTGTCGATCACGTGGCTTCATGTCAGACTTTCCTCGCAAAAAAAGTTTCTTTGTAATAACAGTCACCTTGTCTCCTCGAGCGAAGTGCGGGGCTGCCGATGGTTTTGTACGAGCTTGTATCGCATCCTTGTGAGTATGTACCACCGAGCGTACAAGAGTGTGAAACTATTGTAACTATTGTAACCGCCTTATTGCGTCTTGCGAAAGCGGGATTGAAGGTCTCACGCCGAACAGAAGGTCCGGAGACTCCTCGAGAGAAAGGCCAAAAGTCGCCTCGAAGGGTGTGTTGTGGCGGTTAGCCTCTGAAAGCTAAACGCTAGCACAAATCTGTTCTAGTCTGTCTAGTTCTGTTGTTGCAAGATGGCAAATGATGTTGTCGAGAGGCAAAAGATGTTTCACTGCTGTACTTAGGCAGTAGATGTTGTAAGTGAACAAAGGAATTGTTAAAAGGTTCTGTCACCTCCCTCTACTGCACTGGGCTTAAATAGGTTTCAGCCCATACTAGTTACGCCTGCAAGCTTCGCTTACGTGTCAGGCGTTAATGCTGCTCAACCGTCGTCATCTGTCCTCGAGACACGGCCTGCCTAGCATTGGATTTCACGACGCGGCTCCTTCTGCATTGAAGAGCTCGTTCTGGCGCGTCATCTGGCTAGTTAGGTTAATTATGCATATCTGTACGTACCGGGAGGTACTGGTCGTACTGTAGCATCAGCACCATTACAATATTGCAGTAGCGACGTACCCACGAGTATACGTCCGTCCTGTGGAAAAGCACGATTTGGTATCCGTAACGAGTACCTGTACAATGTCATGCAATGTAATGTTGCAGGACTGTACTCGTCACACTCGTACCCTCCCCCTCTTGACAGATCAATGAGGCCGCCGCGAGGCAGACCTCCGTGGTTCTTGGCTCCTTCACTGAAGCAGTTACTGGGACTCAGGAATGCACGCTTGAAAAGCGTGTATGAAGTCAATGTACGCCTGAGTCTTGGCGAACTTGCGCCATTGGGGCGTCTCCAAGAATTCTTGTAACGCAATTGTTCGATGCACCTCGTTCAACCGGTGCCAGACAGGTGGAATGTCGTCATCACTGAAGTGCGTCATGAAGATCAAATATTTGCCTCGTCGCCGAGGTAGCGACTTGATGCACACAGCAGAGATGTGTGAGATGTCGAACTCCTCATCGTCTCCTTCAGGTACAGTCACATGAACAGCTGGTCGTAGTGGAGCGGTAGAGCAGGGTCGTAAGTTATTAACGTGGAACACAGGGTGTAAGCGTACTGTCGCTGGAAGTTTCAATCTGTAACTGTGTTTTCCAATCTGCTCCTCCACTGGAAAAGGGCCGAGCTGTCTGTCTCTGAGTTTCCTGTTCGGTTGTCCTCGCAGAAAAAGGTTTGCTGTGACGACTGACACCTTGTCTCCCTTAGAAAAGTGTGGCGCTGTAGACGGTTCTGTGCTCGCATGCATCTCGTCCTTATGTAGTTGTAACACAGAGCGTACCAGGTTGTGCACTTCCTGTAACAATCTCAACCGTTCTGTTGCGTCTTGTGAAATTGGAATCGACGGTCGCATGCTGAAGAGCAGATCAGGAGGCTCCTCAGGAGAAAAACCAAAGTTAGCCTCGAACGGTGTGTGCTCAATTCCGAGTGCACGCGAAGCGTTGTACGCAAACTCCACTTGTGGTAAAAGTGTCGACCAATCAGAGCCATCATAGCAACAGAAGCAACGAAGAAGCTGCTGAAACGTGCTGTTCACGCGTTCTGTCACGCCGTCTGTTTCTGGGTGTCGGCTGGTACATTGTTTAGACGCGTTCCAAGGCGTCTCCAGAGTGTCTGCCAGAAGGCGCTGACAAATTTCGGGTCGCGGTCACTGATCAGCACACGGGGTAGTCCATGTAAACGGTAGACTCCATGTAAAAACAAAGTGGCAGTTTCTTCGGCAGTAATCGACTCTGTACATGGCAGAAAATGGGCCATTCGAGTTAGATGGTCTACCACAATCAGCACAATGTTAAAGCCGTTGATCTCAGGCAAGTGTGTCAGGTAGTCAAGACCAACTGTGTGCCACGGTCTGGGTGGAACAGGTAATGGGTAAAGAGTCGCAGCCATCTGCGGTCGAATCTTCGCTCGTCGGCACACGACGCAGCGTTCACAAAAATCCTTCACATCTTGGCGGATTCGTTTCCACCAGAATCTGTCGAGTGCTTTAGCAAGAGTGCTAGCAACTCCTCTGTGACCAGCTGACGAACTTTCGTGCAGCTCTGTGATCAATCTCAGTCGGAGCTCAGAATTCTGTGGAATACAGAGGCGATTGAGACGCCAAAAGTACCCGTCTCTGGCTTCTATCCGACTGTCTCTTGTCCACTCACCATCGTCCCCATAAAACGAATCTTGTGAGAACCCCTCGCGAATGAGATCAGCGAACTCAGGGCTCAGCTGCAACGCTTCAACAGTCAGTAAATTTAACTGTGCGTCTTCAAACAGCAGCTGGGACTTCCGTCGTAATTCTCGATCTGACGGAACCTCGCCATCCCAAAATAAGGGTACTGTGGCATGAGGTACAAAGTCTGGACGCCGGCTTAACGGGTCAGCTTCGTTCAGAGCTCCCTTGCGATATGTAAGTGTCATCGAGCCCACAAACGGTTGCAAATCCCGCAGGTATCTTGCTTGCCGCTTGTTCAGCCTGTTGTTCGGTTGCCTGAGCAGATGCCGCAGTGTGTCGTGGTCTGTTACGACAAGGAACTTAGAACAGCCTTCAAGATAGCACCTCCAATGCTTGACATCTTCGCATACGGCCAAAGCTTCTAAGTCGTACGCAGAGTAAGTGTTACCACGCTCAGCTGGATTCAGCTTACGCGCCCAGTAAGAGACTGGTTGAAGACCGCCTCCTTGGTCTTGCAACAGGACTGCTGCAATCCCCACTGTTGAAGCATCTGTAGCCACGGTGAACGTCGCGTCCGAGCCGACCTCCGGAAGGATCATGCATGGCGCGGAAATGAGCCGTAACTTGAGAGTCTCGAAGGCTTCCAAACAGGCAGGCGTCAGCGTAACCTTCTGTGGCTGGGACTTCCGCAGTAAGTCCGTCAATGGAGCCGTAAGGTCGCTAAAATGGTGTATAAATCTCGCATAGAAGTTGCAGAAATGTACGAAACTGCGAACCTCCTTCTGCGTCTTGGGCACTGGCCAGTCTGCAACGGCCTCGACTTTCTTTGTGGAAACCGAAATTTTCCCGGCTGACACAGTGTAGCCCAGATACTCCATTTCTTGCAATCCGAAAAAGCATTTCTTAAGGCGTAATTTCAGCCCTTCCTCCTTGAATCGTTGTAGCACTAGACGTAGGTGCTCCAGGTGCTCTTCCAGAGTTCGACTGTAGATACAGACGTCATCCAAGTAGACAGTCACGAACTTATGTAAAAAGTCGCGAAGAATGTCGTTCATCATTCTCTGAAATGTAGCTGGTGCGTTGCACAGCCCAAACGGCATGGCGACCCATTCCATCAAGCCATCAGGGGTCTGAAAAGCCGTCTTGTGAACGTCCTGATCACGCACTCGAACTTGCCATAATCCCGAAGCGAGGTCGAGGTGTGTGTAAAAATTCGCGTCCTTAAGTTCGTCCAGTGTGTCATCCACTCTCGGAAGTGGGTAGGCGTCCTTACGCGTGACCTCGTTCAAGCCACGGTAGTCAATGCACAGACGTAGCAAGCCATCAGCTTTTCGCACAAAAAGAATTGGCGAGCCGAATTCACTGTAGCTGGGGCGTATCAAACCAGCTTCCACCGCGTCTTTGAGCTGTCGATTAAGCTCAGCGCGCTCTGCGGGTGACAGTCGGTTCAGACGTTGACGTCGCATCGGGCCAATTGTTTCAATGGGATGATCCCACTGTCGGCTTACTGGCGGAGAGTCGACAGGTTGCAGTAACTCTGGGAAGTCATCAAAAAGTAACGACCGGAAGTTGTCACGTTGTTCTGCTGTTAGCTCTTCTCCAGTGTGGAAGTCTGTCGATTGGTCAGTGACTGACGTAAGTTCAATGACGTAAAAGTCAGCGTGACGTCCCCTGCTGCGGCGCGTCTTGCGCATAAGCTTCTAAACTTTCGTAGACGACAGGAGTAGACACTCAGGGCGTCGTTCCTCAAGTGTAGTCTCCACTGCTGTGCCGTCCATTAGTGTAAAAACTCTGGTTGTACCAAATTGTAAAGAGGCATGTTCGTCATCAAGCCATGGTAAACCCAGGATTAAATCAGCTGTGCGTAAATCATGTAGAACGTAAAAAGTCCGTTGAAACTCGTGTCGAGCCAGCTCAAAAGTGACGTCACAGACTGTCGTAGAAGTCACTCGTTGTCCGTTAGCGAGTCGAACTGGAGTCTTACTTGCAGACTTCCGAGTCTGTAAAGCTAAGCGTCGTACAAAGTCCTCTGACACAATATCAAGTGTCGCAGCGCAGTCCACTAATCCAGAAATTTGGTGTCCGCCATCAGGAGTTTTCACAGTCAGCTCAGCTCGAATTAACGGGCGAGCTTCCGTGAGGTCAGTCAGTAATGCTGTAGCTAGCGAAGAAAATTGTCGCAGCGTAGCGATGGACTGTTCCGAGTCGTTTGTTGGTACAGGTACCGAGTCGGGTTGATCAGGTGCTGTAGGTTCTGAAGAGTCGTTAAACGCACAATCTGCGTCGACTAACCACAGCTGCACAGGCCAAGGGGCTGGAGCAACCACCTCCTGTTGCGCTGGGTTCTCCAGTGACTGACGTGTAAAAAGCTGTGTCCTTGCTGGGAATTCTTGATAGAGTTTCCAGTGCTTAGTCACCTGTGTAAATTTCGCCCACTTCGGTAGTACAAATACAGCCATCGTAGATGTCGGAGATGTTCGACGACAATCCTCAAAATGCTGCGCAATCTGCTCAGCTAACTCCCAGGGTGGGTTGATGAACACCCGTTCTCCTGTTAAGTCTCTGTCTAGAATCGAGTCACTCGGCGAACGGTGAGGTAAGTCACCGTGCGAGTTCAGACCTTCATCATCAGCACATCCTTCCAACGTGAAGTTGAATCGTGCATGCAGAGGGTCAAAGACTGAGTCAACCAGTTTCCAATCAACTGAACGTCTGGTTACAGGTTTACGACTCTGTCTCTGCTTAGTCTGACGACGACGACCTGCTACTTGCGTTACAGGTGTCGCAACTGTAGTCGATGGAGATGTCGAAGGTGTATCGACGACCTCTGTCGCTAACAGTGTCTCAGAATGAACAGTAGATGTAGCCGGCTGCTCTAGTTCATTTGTAGAACAGCCTTGCCACCATCATTGCTTCTTAGGTTGCATCGGTGCCTTGCCTTTGAACTCCGGGCATTGGAACAGTCGGTGTCCCTTCTTGTGGCACTTGAAACAGAGTCCTTCGTCCATGTGTCGTTTTCGCTCCTCAGCTGTCATCGCACTTGCGAGCGAATTAAAATCTTCGCGGCCAGATGTCTGACCACGTCCACCATTGTTGCCACCTCCACGTCCACGTCCGCGGCCACGTCCACGGCTACCTTTGTTACGTTTCTAGACGTTAGAGGCTTCCTCGAGAGGGTCCTCAAAGTTGCGCTTGCGTGTAGGCTGGGCAGATGGTCCAGCAGCAGACCTCGCATTGCCCAGTTCCGGTGAGTCTGTCACGACGTCATTCAAAAAGTTTTGCAGCTCCACTAGCGTAGTCTGGTATCCTAGTTGAGCTCGGTGTGACTTAGCCAGTTTCTTGAGTGCATCGTTCGCTAGGCCATTAATGAAGCGTACGCACTGTACCTCAGCTGTCAGGTGTTGACGAGACCGACGTAAGTAGTCGTTGTACTGTTTAGTGAAAACCGCGTAACTCATCGTGTTGCTCTGCGTAAAGTTCATCAAAGCGTTAATTGCGTCGTCCTGAATGTTCGGAAGAAACGTAGACTTGCGTAACTCCGCAACAAGCTCGTTGTACGTAGACGGAATTGGAGGCTGATTTTTCCGGTTCAACCACCACCCACCAAGGTGTCCAGAAAACTGTGAAGTAACCCAGAACACGGCATCGTACGAGTCAACTGTAATTCCAAGCATTATAAAACACTGAGGCTGTGCTTCTAGCCAATCCTCCAGTACATGAGGCACTCGACCATCCTGGTACGGTGAAGTAATAGCAGCCTTACGCTGAGTCTCCGTGAGGGTCACAGTTAGTCCAGCCAAGTTGTGGGTAGGCAACGACTTTCCCACTCGTAAATCTGTAGGTCCTTCTCCAGTCAGTCGGTTGATGTGTCCACGAATCAGCAGCCATACAGAACCAGAGTCGACCGTCGTAAACCGGGAGTACATGAAGAAATGTCTCGGGATAGACGTGTCGTCTAGCATGACTGGAACATGTTGTGTGATTGCTCGATAAAAAGATTCCCACTGAGCCACGTAATCGAAATGAAGTAATTCACTCTTGTGCTTCTTAGCACGAAGTAACCCATTTTGTGCGGGCGTAAGTGTCAGACCGTCAATGTTGATGGATTCCGGGACGACGTAAGTGCCATCCGGATTAACTGTCGACTGTGCCAAAACAGCCTGCTCGACCTGAGCAGGTGTGCGTAAGTTGTTAGTAGCAAACAGGACAGGAATAGAAGCCGAGTACACGTAAACAAGCTGTCGTCCTTGAGGTAGTGTAACGTTAACAGGTTCACCACTCAACAGCGTCAAATCATCCGCTGTTAAAACAAGACCGGTCTCCTCGTGTAACTCGCGAATAGCAGCGTCGACATGCTCTTCGTTAGATAAGAGAGAGCCAGCTGGGAACCAAGTTTTACCAGAACGAGGCTCACGCTGAAACACCAACTTCAAGTCCGACGGTTTAGTTCCTCCGACGTGAATTATTAAAACCACGTAATGTCCATCTCCGAGAGAAGCCATCTCAACTCAATCAAACAACGTCGAGCAGATCAACGAGCAACGAAAGCGTGCGTCGACCAAAGAGCTCCGAAACCAGTGTGGCGGTTAGCCTCTGAAAGCTAAACGCTAGCACAAATCTGTTCTACTCTGTCTAGTTCCGTTGTTGCAAGATGGCAAATGATGTTGTCGAGAGGCAAAAGATGTTTCACTGCTGTACTTAGGCAGTAGATGTTGTAAGTGAACAAAGGAATTGTTAAAAGGTTCTGTCACCTCCCTCTACTGCACTGGGCTTAAATAGGTTTCAGCCCAAACTAGTTACGCCTGCAAGCTTCGCTTACGTGTCAGGCGTTAATGCTGCTCAACCGTCGTCATCTGTCCTCGAGACACGGCCTGCCTAGCATTGGATTTCACGACGCGGCTCCTTCTGCATTGAAGAGCTCGTTCTGGCGCGTCATCTGGCTAGTTAGGTTAATTATGCATATCTGTACGTACCGGGAGGTACTGGTCGTACTGTAGCATCAGCACCATTATAATATTGCAGTAGCGACGTACCCACGCGTATACGTCCATCCTGTGGAAAAGCACGATTTGGTATCCGTAACGAGTACCTGTACAATGTCATGCAATGTAATGTTGCAGGACTGTACTCGTCAAAGTGTGCTCAATTCGGAATGCACGAGTAGCGTTGTACGCAACTCTACATTAGGCAACAAGGATGCCCCGTCCGATCCGTCGTAGCAGCAAGAACAACGTAGTAATTGCTGAAACGTGTTGTTAGCGCGCTCCGTTAGGCCGTCCGTCTCCGGGTGTCGAGTGGAAGACATGTTTCAAGGCGTCTCCAAAGAGTATGCCAGCAGCCACTGACGAATTTCGGGTCGCGATCACTAACCACTACCCGGGGCAGTCAGTGTAATATATCGACTCCATGGAAAAACAAACTGGTGTTTTCTTATGCTGAAATCGTGTATGATCACGGCAAAAAGCGGGGCATTCCGGTAAAGTAATTTACCACAATGAACATATATTCAAAGCCACTGCTTACATGCAAGTGTGCTAGGTAGTCAAGGCCAAGTGTGTGCCAAGTTAGGGTTGGAACATTCAGGGGAAGAAAGTCGCAACCATGTGTGGTTGGATGTTTGCTCATCGATATACGACGCAACGCTCGAAGTAACCTTAAACAAAGCCTCGTCCCCCCCTTAACGAAATCATTACCCAACATAGCCACATGCTTACCCGCAAAGTTTTTTTTTTTGACGCAGACGAAGGTCTCGACCCTACGTCCCTAACCCGCTGCCAAGCCATCCTGCATGTTGACATCCTTCCCGCCCAACTCCGACCCCATGCGCACAAACCCGACGTCATTAGACCATTGGAACCTCGCTTGATAGGTCACTCTAACCCCAAACGCATGTACTCTTCGATCCGCAAACTCCAAATTTGATGCATGGAAATATTGCAATGACTCCAACCTCACTCACACTTACAAGCTCATCATGCAAAAACACGCCCCCTTCGCAAACGCACTCCGCTCACACTGGCCCGGAACGATAGTCGAAATCACCCCATGCCCATGAGCCGCAGAGGCACCCCCCACCCCCTCACCCACATCAGTATCAAGGCCCTAATAAACCCAAGAAATGAACCTCCGGGCAAACTCTCCACCACCCCCTCCCGACAAACTACCCGCATTATCTCCCGCCTACACGTACACACCGTCCAATGGCTACATCTCCTCCGAATCTACAGAACTAAGTCCTTTGCCACCTACAAAAAGCTCCAAGAGCACCCCTTCTAGCCCACCCTACCCGGCCCTCCCCACGCCTTCACCACACCCTATCAAGATTCTCCGTGGGGCGGAGTAAAACCCCAAAACTCACATGAGGAGGAAGGACAAGGAGCCCACCGGCCTAAATTTTGTATCATAAGACCTAGATGACATATACAAGAAGGCCCTTATACAACAACTAAAATTGACGGGCCGTTATTGTAAATCATTTTCATTTCCATTTTCGTTAATCTTAAACAGTTTGGCGAGCTCGTTCTCACCAACATTTGCCGAACGCTTTATCAGGAGTGCTTGTAACTCATATGTGGCATGATGAACTAGTGTTATGTAGCGCAAAGATAAATCTCAGTGTGAGCTCAGAGCTTCGCGGATACATAGGCGAATCATGCGCCAAAAGTACTATTCTTTGGCCTTAATGCTACTCCCTAGTGTCCACTCACCCTAGTTCGCTCGAAACGAGTCTTGGGAGCACTGAAAATTAAAGAATGTTTACAGCAATACCGAGTTTACGCTTTTTGTCTGTGGGCGTCAACTGATATGACCTATTGTACGTCGTATGCGATGCTTGAATGGGCTTAGTACGCCGTGAACCACCAATCCCAACCTCGCTTACGGTATTCAGACCACGGTGTAAATCACGCCCGTAAACATTAATTGCATACAAGTATGAAACATTATTTGTCGCTAGTCTCCACGATACGCGATTTGCTCCAACCGCTGCGAGGCCGCTGATAAGCCAATTTTGCCACCTTGCGCTCGTCGCGACGGACCTACCTCACTTCTGCTCATGTGAGACTCCGGTCTTGCCGGAGCTAGGGGGGGACGGCCTGCAAAAAGACCCCTCGCACATGTCGTTGACGGTCCTGTCCCGATCCACGCACTCCCCCGTCCGAGATAGTCGTTGCTCTTACCGTCGCAACTCGTCTCCTAGCCTTGACTTCCCTTTGCCTCCGAGGGTTTGAAAGAAAGAAAGCACATAGCTCCAAACAATGTTTGGCTAGCGCCGCGCCAGATTTTCTCCTATTCCCGGTCCGTCTCCGTCTATTTCCAACACCTCTATGATCGTGTAGAATCCACCCGTACTCTCCCCCGGTGGAATACGTTGTCAATGGGCCCCTTTGTAAGTAGAGTGACGTTGCGATTACCATGCCTCAGGCACCGTGCCTTAGGCACCTTGCCTTCAAACACCATGCCCATGGCAGCCTCCCTACGGCAGCCTCTCGATAACTTAGTACAGACGGAGGGAGGGGTCGGTTCCTTCAAGGCTCCCGTGTATAAGTTGCAAAATTGTACAAAGCTGCGAATTTTCCTCTGCGTCGTAGGGAATGGACAATATTTAAAAATCCAAACTTTTTTGGTCGAAACGGAAATCTTCCCTCCCGACACAGTGAAGCCTAAGTATTTAATATGCTAAAGATTGAAAAAGCAAATTTTAAAAGACGCATCTTGAAGTCCTCCTCCTTAAAACTCTAACGCACGGGACGCATGTGCTCGAGGTGCACCTCCAAGGCGCGATTCTAAATACAAATGGCATCAAGGTATGATGTAATGAACTTGTGTAAGAAGTCGTGCATGATGTCATTCATCATCCGCTGAAACGTAATTGGAGCATTGCACAGTCCGAACGGCATAACATCGCACTCCATCAGGCCATCATGTGTCTTAAACGTTGTCTTCTGAGCTACGTCTTCCTCACGAACTCCAACTCTCCATAAGCTAGACACTAAATCGATACGAGTACTAAAAACTTGCGTACTCCTTTAGCTCATCGAGGGTGTTGCCCACACGCGGAAGTGGGTAGGCGTCCTTTTGCGTAACCTCAGTAAGGCCATGGTAGTCATTGTACAATCGAAGCGAGCCACCAACTTTACGCACAAATTTTTTACCGAACTAACTCTGACTCGGACAAATTATTAAGCCAACCTCCACTGCGTCTTCAAGATGTCGGTTTAACTCAGCTCGCTCCGCACGTGACAATTTGTCGAGGCGTTGACGTTTCATCGGGGCAGTCATTTCAATGGGATGATCCCAATGTCGGCTAATAGGCGGCGAGTCCACATGTTGAAGTGTATATGGAAAAACATCCTAAAACAACGTCCGAAAGGTGGTACGTTGCTCTGCAAAGCCTCCTCTCATATGCTTAAATACGTTGGCTCTGCCGCAACTGCCGTGACGTTAATAGAAACCAACTCGGCATGACGTCCCTTGCTTTGGAGCGTTTTGCGCGCGAGCTTATGAACCGTGCTGGGTGATATTAGGAGACACTTTGGACGGCGTTCGTCCGTACATGTTTCCACGGTTGTTCCTTCCACTAGGGTGATAAAACGCGTCGTGCCGAATCGTAAAGAGGCTTGCTCGTCAGCCAGCCATGGTACATTGAGCACTAGATCAGCATCGCGTAACTCACGTAAGGCGTATAAAGCCCGTTGAAATTCATGACGAGGCAGCTCAAAAGAAATGTCGGAAAACTACCGTGAAAAAGTCACTCGTTGTCCGTTATTAGCGAGGCGAACTAGGATCATGACCTTACACTTTCGTGTCGTACTATATACTCAATCACAAAGTCAAGTGTCGCAGCGCAATCTACTAATCCGGAAATTTGTTTTTCACCATCCGGAATTTCACGTTCAACTTAGCTCGTATCAGAGGGCGAGCTTCGGTGAGGTCCGATGACATGGCGGTTGCATCCGGGGGGGGCGGGGGATGTCGAAGCGTAGCGATGGACTATGAAGACACGCGTGTTGGTACATGTATCGATGGAGGTTCATGTGGTTCATAAGTAGTCATCGATGAATTGCAAAAATCACAATCACCGTCGACCAGCCACAATTGTATTAGCCATCAAGTAGGAGCCCCGACCTCTTGCTTAGTAGTCGAATAGTCCACACACTGACGAGTAAAAGTTGTGTCATTGCAGGAAACTCATGGTACAACTTCCAATGGCGAGTGAGCTTGTCGAGTTTTGCCATCTAATGTAGTGCAAACACAACCATCGTAGATGTGGGAGTTGTATGTCTACAACTCTCGAAACGTTGTGCAATATGCAAGTCAGCGTGCTCCTAGTGTAGATTGACGAACACTCTCTCTCTCCACTTAAATAGTGTTCCATAGTAGAGTCACTCAGCGAACAATGAGGTTAGTCGCCGTTCTAGTTAAGATCATCCGCACATTCCTCTAAAAGTTTAATCGAGTGTGCAGAGAGTCAAAGACATACTCGATCAATTTCCAATCGATCAAACGTCTAGTTGTTACATGCCTATGATTGTTTCCCCGATTGCTGTACTGAATACGTCCTCCTACTCGTTTTTCACGTGTCGCTAGTGTAGTTGACGGAGGTTGTGGGGTTGAATCTTGTGCCCCTATCGCTAACAATGTGTCACGATAGCACGAAAGTGAAGCCAATTGATCCAACGCATCCGAAGAGCGGCCACGCCACCATCAGTTTCCTTGTTGGGGGTGTCGATATGCTCCTTGCCCTCCTAACTCCGCGTCATGAAGGACACGATGCCCCTCCTTGTGGCACCTCTAGCTGAGTCTCTCTTATTGGTGACGTTGTAGTTCTTTAGCATCTAGAGCTCCAACGTCGGCACAGTTTGAAGAAGGTCGTCCTCAGCCTCGTTGATTGCCACGGTCACGTGCACGACCCTTAGGTTCGTTACCACAATGAAGTCGTCGAGACCCTTCAGCGTTATGATTGTCGAACGAACGTTTTTGCTTTGTCGATTGCCTCTACGGTTGTAAGACGGTGTAGGTGGAGTCTCGTATGACCTAGATGAGGAGAATTAGTCGCGAGGTAATTCGAGAAATTTTGCGGCTCCACGAGCGGCATATTATACCCAATGTAGAGCGATGACACTTGGCATGAGTCTGAAGCTGAAATTAATACGCAACGCCGAGAATGCAACACGTGGAGGCGATAAGCGGCGCTTCACACGCCGCTCGAGGAAGCACGGGGTGAAGAGCGCCGTGGCGGGAGAAGGCATCTCGATCGAGGAAGAAGCGGCCTCCATGCCGTCTGCGCGGCGCACAAACCGCCCAAGACGTTGTCCGCGTGAGCAACATGGACGGCGAGAGACACCTTTCGGCGCCATGAGACCCGCAACTTGCCCACATGCATTCCTTCAGGAGCGGCTGCCTGCTTGGCCAGCTCCGTCAAAGTGGTCAAACATAAAGCCGTGGCGTGGCCGCCGACGGTACCAAATTCTGTAACTGCAAAGGGAATGAAGCGGATGTCAAGGCGACTCCTCACCCCCTCCGAGTTCTTCTCGAACTTGGTCTTCTCAGCACGGCGTAGAGCGACTTCATGAGACGGGGGGGGCTAGATACGCCGAACAAACCGGAAACCATGGCATCAAGGGCACGTTTTGAGCCTCGGATGCCGTGATAGTGCAAGACACCCACATCCGCGGGGAGGCCGTCGTTGCCGTAGGGGAGTTGAACTAACATCGTGGGGCATGTGAGAACCTCGACGCCAACCCCGAGTGCGCCACGAACCTCGGAGATGATTTCTGCAAGGGCTGTCACTAACCAAGAGTGAGCGGTGTGGACCGAAGCATCTCCGCCGCATCGAGCCAAATGGTCAACAAAAGTTGTGGCCCACGCATCATCAGACATGTCAACACCCGCCGACGAGAACGCACCCCGCATAGCTTGAACCGAGAGATGGGAAAAAGCACAAGCAGTGGGGGAGCGTAGAGTAGAGAGGATGCGGGATGAAGGTAGCCCGAAGATGCCACAGACCGCGACGCGGAAACCTTTCACGGAGCGCGCCAAGGCGACCCGAAGTAGGCGGGTCCGAAGCCAAAAACGCAAGGGCGCCGTGGCCGAGACCATGTGCAAAACGCCTAGACTCCGGCCAAGCGCGGTTGGAAAACGTGGGAGCAAGCTTCGCGAAGCGAAGCAAGTTGACGCGCTCGCTGATGTCGGCTTGTAGCTTTGGAAAGACGTCCGTGGCAAACGCAGAAATGGGTACGAGCGAGGTAGGCCATCAAGGGACCGAACAATCTGCTCGTTGTTTAATCGGGCTTCGGCTACGCAGCATGCGGGAGCAAACCGTTGGACGTTGCGGGGAAGCATCGCTAAGGCTGTGGTTATCAAGGGTTCGCACTCGGCGAGAGCGTGGGAACCGCACGCGGCATCTAAGCGCGCCCACGACGAAGCGAGTTCTAACAACCACATAGGTTCGTTGTCGCCGTTGTCTCCGTCCGGTGTACCATACCTTCGGGACACCGATGTGGTCATAGCAATCGCTAACCGTCCATACATGGTCGGCTCCATCGGAACTTCGTCGCGGGAATCCCCGCGCACGCGAGCATCTTGCATTGTAAGGAAACGGTCAGACGGATAGCAGAGCCCACTGCCAAATCGGCCGCTCCAACATGGGCCGTATCCGTCAAGGCAGCCAAGTCCCCCACCCCCTTGCCTCCGAAACGTATGGGAAGAGACATCTCGGAGCGAGTGTTGCGGGGTAGGCTAGCTGCGGGAAGGCCCAATATCTCAGCCGCCACATCTAGGGTGGCATTGTTAGCGCGCTCGAGGAACGTCACGACGGTGTCACCGTAGCCATCGCCAATGCAAAGAGTGCGGGGGACCATACGGGCAAAGTGTCCGAAGCGGCGGTTGCAATGTTGATGGATACGAAGCGCATCGTGAGAGTGCCGGTGAGCCGCTAGACCCCTTAGACGTTCGCCACATGCCTCATACTTGCTTAAGGCCGTTTTGAACGCGTCTTGAGTAAAATCGGATGTACCCACCCCCCCCCCCCCCCCCAATACTTTCGTCCCTTCCGTGGAGACATGTACTCCCCGCATGATGTGGCCGTAGATGGGTAAGTTATCGAAAGCAACACCGACACCCAAAGGGGAATACAAACCGTTTTTTGAAACTACAGTGGTAGCATTTCAAGATTCTCGTGTTATTATCATTCGGATGACCTATATGTGAATTGCCATAATTTGGAATTTGTCGTGTGGGGTACATGGTACTAGATAATAGCAAGGGGAGGTATGCGAGATATACAATGAACTCGTTGGTCATCGCGAGGCAAAACACCAAAATCATTATTCACTTCCCAATCATCCTCATTATTAACAGGCAACAACAACAATTGCGAGCCGAATCTTGCCATTATTAAACGGATACTTCAAGTGATATGTACCTTCAATTGAACAAGTCCTTCTACGAATGCCCGCTTATTCGCAATTTGACTTTACTCCAAGAAAAATGTTACTCTTTGGCAATCACTTAGAAATATATAGGAAAATGACATGTAACCATTGCTACCTGTACGACGACATGTTCACATCACGTTGCATTCCGCCCTTGCCCGATTGTCTGGATTTCATGGGAAACATTATGACGACGGAATGATAGGCTGGAAAGAGCTTTTCTCAGTGGCAGTGCGCTACTCGCCAAATAAGCACTCTCCGCATACGAACACGGGTTTGATAAATAGTAATGGCGCTGAAAGGCAAAGCATGTTTGGCTGATGCGACGTCTTCCTAGCAGATTTTGATCGTCTTCCTCTATCAAACAATTCAACAGATTGATGTGACATCAGTTGTCTCTTTCAGCTATTTGTCCACAAAAGCACTTTTCATAAAGCATGTCATTTTTTTTCTATCTTTGATCATCATCGAAAACTGCCGAAAACAGTTTCAATGCTACTTGAACAATACGATCGTGGATAGACTTGTCACTTCACACGTCATTTGTTGTTTCTTTCACTTGAAATGCAGAAGGCAATGAGGAAAGTTCGCCCCCTGCAGTACTCGAGATGCACGTGCAGCGATGCAGCTCCCAGTATTGTGTTTGGTGAGCAACTCCCCAATGTGCACGTTTGCAACAGATCGACACCAATACCGACACGGGGAGTAGTCGGTGTGCCGCTAAAAATCAGGCTTCCTAGGCGCTGATGGGTGCAGATTAATTAACGCGATACGGCGTTATTCTGAGAAGAGAAGGCAGGTGATGGTAGAAAGCGCAGTCACTTAGAGCCTCTCTCTCTGCTGCTTATTGATTTTCAATTATTATGATCTACAAGTATGTTTCGTTCCAGGGAGAAAGAATTAGGGGGCGGAGGGGGGCAGGTACCATCGAATAAAGTCCATGTCACAGCCAAAGATAAGCGATACAGCCACAAAAACAATGCGCCAAGCACGAAAGCAGAGCGGTCTGTTCCTTTGTAGGATACTATCGGAGAATTGCACCGCAGATAGCGGGAATGTAAAATTACAAGAAGATTACTGCTGATCCGTGCAATGCCGGGCCTTACATTAGATTAGATTTACGTCAGCGATGGCTGTTACATGGTTGCTCGTGACGCAAAACTCATTTGCGAGAGGATTTGATTTCTTTTAATTCTATGCGGCAAAAGAGAAGGAGGGATCCACTGGGATGGCGGCCAGCGCAGCAACGCCGAAGGGACACTAATTTCTTTCCCGGGTGCGGCACCCCAGCCCTATTCAAGAGCTCAGCAGAAAACAAGCACGCATACCGCATGCAAGATGTCTTTCCACTCCGCTATACCGCTACATTTCGGGCTGATCTCCTGATCTTAGGGGTACGATTCTGCAGATACGGACAAACACACCACGTCAGCCTCAAAGGATGGCCTCGCCACATCCAAAACCCCGGCGCGCGCTCTGGGTTGCAGAGAGGGTTCTCGGAGTGTGTGTGTGTGTGAGAGAGAGAGAGAGAGAGAGAGTGAGGGAGAGAGTGAGGGAGAGAGTGAGGGAGAGGGAGGGAGGGAGAGGGAGAGAGAGAGAATGATAGAGAGAGAGAGAGAGAGAGAGAGAGAGAGAGAGAGAGAGAGAGAGAGAGAGAGAGAGAGAGAGAGAGAGAGAGAGAGAGAGAGAGGGAGAGAGAGAGAGAGTGTGTGTGTGTGTGGATGTTCCGCTCATGACCAGCAACCACAAGCAGCAGCCTCGAAGCTGATGGGTCGTGGGCGTCGAAAATGGTTAATGTTGGCACTGAAACCTTTTCCCGGGTCTTGCTCTACAGACGAAGCTGTGGTCTGGGAGCGGCCAGGTGTGCCTTTGGGATCGACAAGTGAAACGAAAGCCGTAGCAGGACAATATAAAAAGGAGAAGACAAAAAGGGGGGAGTCAGGACGCACCACGGGAATGTCCTTTAGAGCCTCCCCGTCTCTTTTGCTATTGGCAGTCATTTTGCACTTTTTGGCCTGAGGAGTTTTGGGACTAGCCACCTGTAGAGACTCCGCAGGGGACTGCCCATCCGACGGTACGGTTTTGGTCATGCAGACAGCTTCGGGCGAGCCCTTCCCCTGCCGAACACGAGGGCATTGAGAGCCAAATCAGAATGTGCAATCATTGTGGGTGTCACTGCCTAAGCGACTATAATTGCACCCGCTCCCTCTCTCGCACCTGCACTGATTCATGCGGCACGCTATTTGTCACAGGGACAGCTACCCCACGGATATCCCTCTTCCCCACAACCTTGGCCGCAGCGGCTGCCGTTTTGCCCGGACGACGACCAGACTGCTTTGAAGACGGGCCTGACTTTATGTAGATCGGCTTGAAGCCAGTGGGCAGGTGACTCCCGATCTGCTTCATGCTCATCAGCTGCTCACGGTCCGCAGGTTGATACAGGGCGCGGGGCAGCGGGATCTTGGCAGGAAAGTGGGGAATCTCTCGCAGGTCTCCCTTCCCGCCACACTGAACATATGCACGCCACGTAAGGATGCTCAGGTTACAGATGAAGGCGAGTGCAATTACAAGCTCTGACAACACAGCAAGACAGGGGAAGGATGACTCACCAGAGCCAAACCGATATCGCTGACGGTGCAAACGTTGGGGTTGATTTGCTGAGCCTGAGTAAAAGGAGTGGCATCAGCGAGGGTCACGACACATCCATGGTGTGCGTGTGAAAGTAAAGCCGATAATGTGGGTGTATCGTGCTCAGTCAGTCAACGTGCAGAGCAGTGTCACCCACCAGTGCATCACCGGACTGTTTCACGGTGGATAAAATTTTCATGATTGCAGGCAGACTGCTACCCTCTGCATTCCAGTCGTCATCCGCCAGCAACTGATTCAGAGCAAAGCCCGTCATCTTCTGCCACGGGTCCAATTCCTTTGGACCACCAGCAGCGAGATCGGCAGCCTGCGGACGTACGACATTCCAACACTCTCACTTCCAGACACGATTGATGCCACTAGCCAGTGCCCCCCCTCCCCTGTCGCCCAGAGCTATGCAGCAGCTACAGAGGCGGAGGCCTACCTCTGGAAAGTCCGGGTGGTGTGCAAGGATGAATATGGAGTATGGGAGAATAAAGTCTGGCTGATCTGGCACATTCACACCGCCGGAGCCGCTCGTGCATGCGGCGGCTGTGGATGCACTGCGCACATGCTTGCGTCGCCGGCAGATAAAGCTCTGGAGGTCGTGCTCCGCTTGCTGCCGGTTTCGTTTTGACGGGTCCATCGCTGACAGTGACAGCATCGCCATATACTTGGAGGCCAGATTGAACTTGTGCCTCGCCTGCGACGTAATCAAGGTGACATAATGTTTTAGGTAGACGCAACTTACATCCACAGCGACATATGTACGTAAAGGGCAAAACATGTTGGGGAAACATAACCAACCTCGAATGTTTTCGCTGTTTTCACGACTTTCGCCAGAAAGCATGAGCGCGCTTCCATGATTGGATCTTGTAGAGTCAGCGACAAGTTCTGCGACATGTCCAAAAAAAAATTCAAACTCACTTTGCATTCCTAATACACACAACAGACGGTACAGAATGCGGAAGCAGACATGTAAACAGAGAAGTAAAAACATACATGCACACCCACACACGCACACATATACGCACATACATACATGCACACACACACATATACGTACATACATGCACAGATACATGCACAGATACATACATACATACATGCATACAGCTAGGCGTACACACAACATACACACACACCAACACATGCACATAGTCGCCCTTTAGCCAAGCAAATCTTTGAAATATGCGCACAGCCCTCTCATCAACTCAGTCTCCCCAAAAGCACAGCTAGGCTCACACAAACCCTAACCCGTCCCAAAACACAACAGTCCACATAAATAGCTCTTAACAAATAGACACCATCTCCTCAGCCCCTCCCCCCCCCCCCATCCCCAACTCAAACACGAGCAGAAAAACCATTGTCTAGCACCCGGCACTCACCACATACACTTGCGGCGGACAGTAAGAGTCGTAAACCCGAAGCAACCTCAGCATTGCGCTGGCTGCAGACAGCCGCATATGGCCCTGGTCCACAGCTCCCTTCACGTGAAAGTTTTTCATACTCGCCTCAGGATCAAGAAAGCTGTGCGAGTAAAAGCATAAAAACACCTCTCAGTGCTATTCCGCATTTCTTCTGCCCCGTAGCTATATTCATTCGTTGACCCCAGGCAGCCATATCAATCACCGCGAAAGAGGTTCCGGCGCCCCTTATCCCCCTAGATTTTTCCTTTGGTCTCCTTATTCGGAGGATGGCGTGCTTACCTGTCAAGCGTCATCAATACATCCTTAGCGATGAGCGAAAGCCGTTCGTACACATCCGCTTCAGCCTGCAGAGGCGACAGAGCTCTTGCCAACAGCTTGATGCTCTTGCATTTCTGTCTCGTGTGCTCCGAGGGGTGGGCCCATACACTGCCCTTCGCTTTGACGGCCCCGGGAGAAGCCACAAGAATCGCCTCCAATACAAGCACTCTCAACTCATGCGCGTGCGGAGCAAATACACCTGCAGCCGAAAATACTCAGCGCAATGCTTGACACAATGATGCAAGAACAATAATTACTCTACGCTATAGCAGTAGACGGTGAGCACCTGGCCTATGCTGAGCAATGCTCGATATTGACTGCAACAGCACACTCTGATTGGAACAGCACGCCTCCTCCGATATGGTCTCTGACATTGTCCGCATGAGCGAGCAGAGCTGGAGCACAGAGAAAGAGGACGAAGGTTAGGTAAGGAGGCGCAAATGTGGCTCAGGCACAACCGAACCAGTTGCGGTAGAAGAGTGGCACTGACCTGTTTCATATCGTTGTCATGCTGGCACAGCTTCGCGAGAGCCCTTGCTGCATATTTGGCAGTTCTTTCACAATCGTTGCTGCATAAGTCTGACAGCAGCTGGAGCACTGCGGAGGGCAGCTGTTTGTTGCCCATTGTCTTTACCAGGCACGATGCCGAGTGCGCGAGGACCTTGCAACCACAAAGCACCACCTCTTTGTTCTCTGCCTGCAACAGCTGCTCTGCAACCTGTAAAGCCCATCCAAAAAGCGCAGGCGCAGCCTACAAGCAACGCGAAGCATTTCAAAATGTGCACACGAGTTGGAATTTACAGCAGAAATAGGTAAATAAAATGTCCTCCTGAATATATCCTGCCGCTTACCGAAGATGCAACAGTGACCAAATCCATCACAGGATGCAACAGTGACCCCTGTACATCCGCTGTGGCTTCCCGGTCTGTTTGCAGCATGGCCCGGAAGTGCTCGGGGTGCAGAGGGGAGGGCAGCAGTCGCTGCGTCACTGTTCTCACGAATTCACGTGCTCCGCTACGCGTGGGAACTCGAGTGAGCAGATCGTGAATAAGCTTATTCGATACCTGCAACACAACCGTTAACCATAAAATCAGAGACTCCACGGAATCGCTAATAGCTCACAATCAAAAACTGTGTGTCAAAACCACGGTGCACAATCATCGATTATGTCCAAACCTCCAACTGGTCGGGAATCTTAGCTAGTTTCTCAAGCGATCGAAAAACGTTGTTGTCTTTCGACTCCATTAGCCTGACCAGCTGCTCATGTGCCTTTTCCTTGTCCGGGAAGTGCTCTGCCACGCAGGCCACGGCAGTCTGCACACCGGCACTGCCAGTCTTTCCAGAGCTTGATGCCAGGAGCTGCTGCAACTGGCGTTGTTCCAGGAGAACCAAGAAGTCCTCCTGCGCAGTGCCGGAAGCAGGATTAATAGGACGTCAAGCGTGGCGACATGCCCCCCCCCCCCCCCCCCCCCCCCCCCCCCCCCCCCCCCCCCAACTCTCCCTCCGCAGTTGCACTCCAGCGCACACCTACCTGGAACCTGGCCTTCCTGCATAAGATTATTGCCAAAGCATTTCTGCAGTGCTCATCGCTTTGTGCGTGGACGCGAACCTGCAAAAGAGCGTAAACAGCGAGTTACTCGGATCAGCGCCGCATAATTCTGTTACGATCAATGCAAAGGAGGGCAGTCAAACTGGCGACAAGACTACGGAATGGTATTTTGTAAATGCAACCATAGCCTTACCCATAACATGGCCGTCTGCACGCTTGGGATTGAGGCCGGGAAGAGGCTGCCCTGCAGCAACGTTTCCAGCCAAAACTGCATTCCCTGGTCGGGATCAAATGCGGCTTGGCGCAGAAAACACTCCAGGATGTTCAAAAAATGGTCAGGCACGTCCGCATCGGTCCCTGGTGCGAGACAGTACTTCCAATCAGATAACAAAAAACAGATTGTCAAGAATACATAAAATCTTTAAAAGAGAGTGTGTGTGTGTGTGTGTGTGTGTGTGTGTGTGTGTGTGTGTGTGTGCTCTTGGAAGGAGGAGTGCGTTCATACCTTCTTGCGTCTTGGCACAAACACTTCTAAACAGCGTTGCCAGTGAATTACTCGCCTCTTTTCGCACGCCTAGTTTTACGTCGTTTAGCCTAGCGGTGGTTCTCCGAAGCACATCAGCGCCGAGCAACGCGTGCTGGTGGGCTCCTGCAAGGCAGACTGCATTCACTGCTTTGGCCCTTACACGTTCGTCAGGGTCGCTGAGCCGTGATTCGGTAGCTTCCAGGACCTGAAGAGGGGGGGGGGGGGGGGGGGGGGGGCTGTTGATAAGCGTCTCTGCATTCTCCATCTTACTTGCCTTTGTTCTATATCGAGACACAAAAGACAAAATGCGCTAGCCGGCCGGCAAGGCCCCCCACACTTGCCTGCTCTTTCAGAATGCTTGAGGTGCATGCCGATATCACATCCGCAGCGAAGCCCGTTGCAGAGAGCCGCACATCCACCCTCTGATCCTTGAATCTCCCCAAAAATATCGTCAGCAGCTCTGGATACTCCTCAGCCACATCTACGTCTGGCTTGGAAAACAGATTCCCGACCACTTGAACCGCAGCCATCCGTTTCTCTTCATCCTCGTTCACCAGCTGAGACGATAAATGAGGCAATATCGGCAATAGCAGCTGGGGGACTGCTTGGTGCACCTATGCCACAACGGCGGAGGGCGACATTAGGCCTACTCACAGCCATGTCCTCACCGCAAGAGAAAAAAACAGCTACCCGGCAAGAGCATACCTGCAGGATCAGTTTGTGGTAGTTTTCATATGGTTCACCACTATTCTCAATAATTGTGGATAGCGTCTTCTGGATGTAAACACCAAGAGTCCCCTCGTGCTCTTTAAGCAGCCGCTCGACAGCCCTGCAGCAGGTACACAAAATACCGCCCGAAACATCAACAATTACATTCCCTCACACACCTTATCGGCGTTGCACATGTGTGCATAAGTAGGATGGGTGGAAAGGGAACGAGCTGACCTTGTGCGCACGGGGTTTGACTCAGGTGCAGCAATGCATTCGAATAGCACATCGATCACGCATTGAGGAATGTCATCAGCCTCTTCAATCATCCCCGACAGAGTCTGCAGCCGTGACCAGACTCAGTGACACCCCCATGAAAGCCCCAATCATCTGGTCCCGCGTGATGATCGTCAAAGCAAGCAAGAGGACGGCGCACCTCAAACACCAAGTGCTCTACATCCTCCTGATTCCTGGCGCTGCAATAGTGGTCCAGGACGAAATATACAATGCAAGAGTTAAAACCAGGTTTCACAGGAGAAATGGGGTTCTGAGACATAGTGAACACGGTGCATTAGAAAGCAATACGACAGTTACAAGCAAGACTGCTAGAAATCTCATAGTGGGGAGAGTTAAGACTCACTTGAGGCAATTGAGTAGCGTCTGGAAGAGAGTCTCCACCATTGCATCGTTGCACAGATCCCAGACAAGTAGCATGCACTTCACCTGCGGTGGCAAAATAGCGACAGAACATAGGGAATGAAGTATCAGCCCAGCTGTCAGTCGCGGCATGACCACTTAGAGGCGGTTTACATCAAGCCGCACCTTGGATATCGTATGCAAAATGGATAAGCAGATGCGATAGCATGGTGCCGATGGCTTTTGCAGCGAGTCCATACTGTGAAGCACCTTCGAAAACATCGACTGCAAGGGGGCACGGAAAGGGACTTGTCAGGCATGTGCAAGTTTCTACATAAGCAACGGACACAGCGTTTGCTAACAGGAGAAAAACAAGGGTGTGATCGAGGTCTGTTCTGGTCATATGCAACGTGACATGACGCCCATAACACACCTGAAGGGTCTCTTCTGAGAACGGTGCTTCTGGGGCAGTGATTCGAAGGGTGTGCACAAAGCAGGCGGACACGTAAATTTGGATCCCCTGAAATGATGGACAGAGTCCGTCAGTTGTCATCGTGTTTAAACTATCAATGAATGGGAGAAACTTCTCTGGCGCACACAAGCTGGGTTTCTTCAGCATGCTGCTGATGCTGCTTCCTACCTGATCGGTATGCTGCAACACATGCGGTTCAGACAATACCGCTGCAAGGCGCTTCACTGCTGGCTTTATATTCACGGAGGGAACCAAACCCTCGATGATGTGAACCGTCTCCTGGTACGCACGATGCCCAAGCGCCAATGCACATCAGTTTCCCGCGCATTTCACATCGCAAGAAGTCCGCGCACTTTTTCATAAATGATGTTTTTCATAATGAGCTCGAGGGGGCCACTAACCTTCAGCAACCTCACAGTCGCATCTTTAGTGTGTGCTTTCTGAAGCTGCTGCGTTACGCCCTCCAGCGCGTCTGTCCCTTCATAACTAAAAGCATCCTCCGCCATTGCCCGTGCTGAAACCTCTCCAGCTCCTGCGCAAGATATCCCCAAAAAACACAGCTACCCCTCAACGTCCGTTGTCCAAAGATTGCTCCATCATTAATCCCAATTTGACGAGCTATCTGCGGCTGTGCTAGCCCCTGGCAAGCTGGCAGGCGTCCATTTTATTCTCTCTCCAAAGCAAATGCCAGGTATTCGGCAAAATAAAGACCGGAGTATTGGATGCATCCTGTCACTGACAAGGCGACTCGTGCCTTATACTGTCACCCGTCCCTAGTATTGCATCTGATGTTTTCGACACGGCTCCATTAAAAAACTTGGCGGTGTTTGTAATAGGTGTTTCTGTACAGTTTTGATCCCACAACGCACGAGACAGAGGCGCAGTGGTCGACAGCTGTCGGGGACAACAACGGGCCGAGACAGTCGCCGTACAATGGGACAGCTTTTATACTGCAAGCCCATAAGTATGGGCCTCACCCGTGCGAAGAGTTTGAAATGAAAGGCAGGGTAAGGAGGCCAGTGCTGCGCGTAATGCTCACCGCTCACTGCGCAAGCTCCTTTCTTGGTTGAGCCGATCCTGTGCTAGATCAATATCGAACGGACTCTCGCCTCGTCGAAATCCCGCGTAGCTAATCAAACCGGTAGTACAGTCACCAATACTTCAGTACAGCCACTTGCGACTATTAGATTATCACGCCATAGAACTATGGGCGAGAGCGTTTTGCACACAGATCCGGCCCCTGTTTGTTATAGGGGCGGCGATGATTGCTCGTGGAGTGGGGCATTAATAGAGAGTCCCCGTCAGTGTTGAGCGGTCAGCGCCGGCGGCAACAGTTTCTGTCGTGGCGGTGGATGAGTTCAAACTTCAAATATCGAATACATGTACGGGTACTAAGGATAGTGTACTTGCATTGCTTGCCGCGAGCAGCAGGATTAAATATACACTCTTCCCATAAAGTCCGTTACTAGCGGCACGTATTTAATTACCCGCCACGCAGTGCCGCGATGGCCATGCAACTCGATTGGGGGGTAGAATAATGATTTTCGAACAGCACACCACGGCGCGTTGTTCACTGACGTGAGCACCTTTACCGGCACGCCCCAATTATTGTGGGCACCCACGTTGAATTTTCGGCCCATATTTTGCGGGCCGAAATTCGTGCATGTGCAGGTTATGCACGCCTCTATGCGTGGCTCGGCACACGTAGTGTCGCGACAAGCCGGGAGACTACTCGACACAGGGTTCTCAGCATATTTGCACAATTGCACTAATATCCGCCGACTGTGTTGCGCCCGGCCGTCTACAAAGCGGCGACACCGAGAATGGCATGTCGTGTGCACTTGTTTTTCTTGCCACGTGCCCGGAAATACCACCAAGGAGCACGGGCTGGGGGCCTATTGGGCTTGAGGGGCAATTGACTTGGAGTGTAAGCACCATGGCGCGTGGATCGTTGGCCTTAGAAACTTGCGCATCGCCGGGCGTGAAAAATGGCGGGGAGCTTTCAAAGTACCCTAGCACGGGCCTTCATCTGGCCGGCGGCAAAGGGCACGGCACCATGCCATCATGGGGCATGAAATGGGCAACGCCGTGAATAGAAGAAATATAGAGCGCTGGTTGTTGAGCGTATTGGCGGAGCGGGTGTGCGGGTACCACTTGTCCAAGGGTTGCTAGCCCCGCGCGAATGTGGCAGATTTTGAAACCCTAAAAACTTTAGTTGGCTGTACGAGGGCTTGGATGACATCGGACGGAGGATTTGACGCGAAACCCGGCCGGTAGGCGTAAATTACATTAAAACTTATATTTACTTGGGGGAAGGCTTCCACTTGCAACTTAGTTTGCTCGAATCGGACACTGTACGGCGAAGTTAGGCTGTTTTAAGCCTCCCAAGTTGTGGTTTTCCGGCCCCGAGCCCACCCACGTCAAGCATATTAACGGCACATGCCATCACACCCACGTGCTCCCATATTTGCGGACAACATGCTGGGATCATACAAAGCGCATGTTGTGTTGCCCATTTCGGGATTTTTCACGAGCCAAAGTGTGGCAAATCCAAATTCCGGGGCGCCCGAATGAGGGTATACCCCGAAATCGGGGTTGGGCCGCAAACCCTAATACGTCATATCGTAGCCGTGACGGGCCCCATTTGTGCCCCGCTTCCCCCTTAGCCTCACCGTCAACACAAGTTTCGGCCCGCCTTTTCAACGAGCTAAAGTACAGTTAAACCCTAGAAACCCTACATGGTAAACACCCGCCCTACGCGACAGGCCCAATTTCACTATTAACGGACTTTATGGGAAGAGTGTAAATTGGTAATGATATAGATTCAAGCTGTGTTTAAGGCCGGTTCTTTGGTGAACTTTGCCACCATCCGCGAAAGATGATATTCAAGTTGTGTTGGGGCTGTGTTAATCCATGTACACACGGAATGGCATGAAGGGGGTTTGAACCGCCGCTTCCCGGAATCAACGGAGTTGTACGCCTTATCCAAGTACCGCCAAAACTCGGTACCCGATAGGAACATATTGTGTATATGAACCCATCGCATCGCATCGCGACTGAGCGGCGAACACCTATAGCGAACACCTATAGGTGGAGGGCCAAGACTCCTCCGGAGTCTAGCGTACACATGTGTCCATTAGTAGTCCTACGGAGGGATATGTAAACACTCCCCCTTAATGGACGAACTCCGGCCGGTGCCCTAGTAAACCCCACGTAAACGCGGAGGGCCCATAACCTGTTAATCCATGTACACACGGAATGGCATGAAGGGGGATAGAACCGCCGCTTCCCGGAACGGAGGTGTACGCCTTATCCAAGTACCGCCAAAAGTCGGTACTGTTGTAAGTAATACCGCATACGTATTAGATGCAGATAGCTACTTTAAGCTACTCTAGATATGATTAGTACATGTCTAGATCGGACATACCGATAAACTGTTTGACTCGGTACAGAGCTGTCGCTAGGCTACAGCTCTCACACTTCTGTTGTCCCGACACCACGCGTGTAGGCTGGTTGTCGCCGTAACTGTTCCGTTTGCGGGACTGTGACTGTGACTACGTTTGCGTAAGTTATCTTCCACACTAACTGTGTTTGCATGGTTCAATAGGTTATGGGCCCCCGCCTCACGTCACTCACGCGCGACAACCTGGTTCGGCGAGCTACGATCGATAGCTCTCCCGCAGAAGGCAAGTTTATCTAGACACCTAGTACTTTCAGCTTGTAGTCGGCGGTATCGCCAGTATAAACTGCGATTTAAAACCCGCCACCACCCCTCTTAAGTCAGCCACTCGACGGCGATAGCCAGCCACCCACACCGACGCACTCGTCGTGTGTGGACAGGGTGCACACAGGTCCAAGCTGGAGAACGGGGGGGCGCACCATTGGGTGAATACGCATCCACAGGTTGCACGCCAGCCGTAGCTTACCTTTCTATTTTTATATTATCCTAGCGACTCAGCCACCAGCGCAGCGCTCCACCTGTCATGGCCTTGGCCTCGACTTGTGCCCCACACTGGGTGGAGGATACAGAGAAGGTGCACTGAGACACCCCGGGGCTACATGCCGAGGGGTCGGCGGGCATCGGGCCGTCTCTTTGCAAACCGCTGTTAGGCACGAGTCCGGCTAGCGGTTGTTACCGCTGCCTGTTTTTTATTCCGCTCTTTCTTTTTCGCCCTCTGTCGAAATGGCGCCGAAAACTCCGCTTGTTTCGCCTCCTGATTCCCTTGACCCAGGCTCTCAGCAGAGCAATGTCGATACCACCTAGGGTGTTCTCGCGCTGCTCCTTGAGCAACTGACGCGCCTTAAAGCGTACCTCGACTCGCGGTCGGCCGCCATTGCTGCTCTTCCTGCTGCGGGTGCTACTCCGCACCCACATGTCCCTCAGCGCCGCCACGATGCTCAGCTCGGACACTTTCGGGACAGACACGTCGTGCACTCCCTCCCCCTGCTTGCGCATCCCCAACCTGGCTACGCCCCACAGGACGCACAGTCAGCCTTGTCTGCTGCTACCGCTGCAGCTATTGTTGGCGACCCCGCCGTCGCACAGCGCCGTCCCGATGCGCACCGTGAGCCCTCGCGTCCCGAACTCGTAGTTGAACACCTGTAACCACCCCCCCCAATACCCCCCCGCTGATTCTGCCCTACACCGCGACCCCTCGCATCACGACATCGCGGTTGAACAACTCCCACCACCCCCCCCCTACCCCCCCGCTGGATATGCCCTTCACCACCCCATACCTCTCATCCCGGAGGCGCCCTCTCACGGCGTCCCCCCCTCCCGTGACCACCCGCACCCGTACGCCCCGCCGCCTTCCATGGCCGGCCGCTCTCCCTTTCCCGGTGGCCCACCTCTTCTCTTCCATGGACAGCATTCTTACCCAGCCCAGCGTGGCGACCACACCCCCCGTGGCCGTCGTCGCCCCACCATTGACCCCATAGTCATCGGCCGACCGACACACGCAACCCCCGACTTTGACCCCGACGTCCACCCCAGTCTCTGGGGCAGCCCCCACTCCGCCCCCGTCTGCACGCGCCCCGCTGTCTCCACGGTCTTGCGCATCCTTGGCTCCGCCCAAGCCTCACCCACGGAGGCACATTGGCACGCTCTGCAAAAGGTCCTCCGCTACCTTCATGTCACCATCGACATGCGCATGCCGTTGGGGGGGGGGGGGGCTGGACCACAGCCTCCAACTCACAAGCTTTGCCGACGCTGACATGCTCACCAAACTCCTCCCAGGACCTGCATTGGCAAGACACCGAAGTGCGATCCTTGGAGGACAAGACCCAACGCAACGCTTCATCCCGTAGCTACCTGCAGGGGGAGTGTTGTAAGTAATACCGCATACGTATTAGTTGCAGATAGCTATTGTAAGCTACTCTAGATATGAGTAGTACATGTCTAGATCGGACATACCGATAAACTGTTTGACTCGGTACAGAGCTGTCGCTAGGCTACAGCTCTCACACTTCTGTTGTCCCGACACCACGCATGTAGGCTGGTTGTCGCCGTAACTGTTCCGTTTGCGGGACTGTGACTGTAACTACGTTTGCGTAAGTTATCTTCCACGCGAACTGTGTTTGCATGGTTCAATAGGTACCCGATAGGAACATATTGTGTATATGAACCCATCGCATCGCATCGCGACTGAGCGGCGAACACCTATAGCGAACACCTATAGGTGGAGGGCCAAGACTCCCCCGGAGTCTAGCGTACATATGTGTCCATTAGTAGTCCTACGGAGGGATATGTAAACAGGCTGACTTATGCCGAAAAAGATGTGGATCATTTACAGAATTTGGTATTGCTGGCCCTTAGGCCACCCTACACGCAATGTGAGAGGAAACCGGGTGGGTGGGTTTGCGTGAGCGATCGCTCTCACAAAAACAAGAAGGTGCACAAATAATCGCCGCTTGTGCGTCATATTGTGTGCGGTCATTTTTACTGTCCGTGCGCGTGTGCGCGCATGAACCGTTAGGGGAGATGTACCGTCGGAGGTAACGCATGTTCGTGCGTAATTCTAGCCTTGTAATTCAAATTTCTACATTGCCAATATGGCCATATTTAAGTCGTGTTGGGGTTCGCTTATGCCATCTGTCGCCGTCGGGCGTGCGACGATGGGTGGGGCTCCGGCAGGGGTCATCCTGCCAAATAGTTGCCAAGCTCCCATGCTCGGGAGTACAGTTGGGTCGATGTAGTCGAGGAAAACGTCCGATTCTCGGGCCCAACCGCCGAAGAACTTTACCTTCTACATCGGAGTACCGATATTGCACGTTGTTGTAGATGCACCCTTTCGTAAGGAGTGCGAAGTCCACGCGAAACCGTTCGGAGGTTGTTCGTGTACTGCGCGAAGTACAAGTTGTAGCCAAGCTATGCGGGTGTCCGTTATCCATTTTGTCGTCGGCTCGTGCAGACCAATGGCCCATCGCTTGTCAGGAATCTTCCCGGCGGAAAACTTGGTACGCGCAGAGTCGAAGTACCTTAGTAGTTACGCGATGTCAGGGTGAGCCGTGTCCGGCCGTTCACATAGGAGTTAAAGCTCCGTGGAAGTACCGCGCTGTCCTTTTCTCGTTTTGTGGTAAAGGAGGATTCCACCGGTTGGTGTACACAACATGTCACCATACTTGCACTCAACTCTAGCTCCCCCGCGACCAAAAATTCTGAACAAAATCAACGTCGCTAGACTCGCTCTAAATAGCATAATGGTGTTTGAGTGGTCATGTGCCCAAGTGTCCGTTAGCAGTGTGCGAAGGTCCTAGGCGAGGCGTAGCGATGAGACGAGAATCCGGGCTTGGAGGTACATGCTTGTGCGGCTGGGATGGAGGGAGACCCAGGAAGCTGCGAGACCACGAATGACAGTTTCCCACTCAGTCGCCTTGCGCTACTAGTTCAACGCCATGGTCTCTGAAGAATCCGCTCAAAGCTTAGCGGGATGCGTGCATACTCGTGGCCTTCATGATGCCTCGATCCTCGATCCAAGCAATGTAGTGTGCCATGGTAGCTGATGTAGCGGGCATCGGGGGTAGGCCTATTTCCTCACAAAATTCGACGCATGGCTTTATCGCGCTGATGTACGTGTCGGACATGCTTTTTGCCTAGGCTGCGGTCAGTAATTCGAGAGTTTTTGCTCCATGTTGTTTGTTCCAATTAGACGTTGCATGTAGGGGCGCATCGAGTCAGCCCAAGGGTTGTTGCAGCCCGCAACTTCGATCTTGTAGCGGACCTTAGATGCACGGGACGGATAGGTAAGTAGGTTTGGATTGCTAGTAGGATATGTCGTGTGTTGAACATGGTTAAGGTGACACTCACTGCTCCCCGGCGAAGGTACAACCACGCAAGAAGGGAATCCATAAAACAATGAAAGGCCAATGAGGTTTGCCGACTGTACCGCGTCCGTGCCGCCTCCCGAGACGGGACAAGTGAGCGCGGGCCGGGAGGACCGTCTCGTGGCACGCCATTGCGGTATTCTCTAAGTGCCTAGTGCCACGCTTTTCCTTGCCATCAGGGGGCGACCATAAAGGCTCTTGCGCCGCTCTAACGTAGTTTTTGCGCGAGGTCGGGTAGTAGAGGCCAAAGGGGGTTTCACTATTTGTTTTCGTCTTGCCAGTGGGTATCTGAGAGGTGTAGGGCGTCCACCGCCTCGCATGCCGGTTCGAGCCAATTTGCATTGTAACGGGGGAGTAGCGTGTTGAGCGCCTACGCGAAGCGGTCGATAGTGTGGGGCCCGAATTGGCTGACCATCTCGTGAAATACGGCGGGGCCTAGCTGCCATTCGTCCTTGTCCAAGTGGCGGCTGAGCTTGTCTGCCCACGCGTTGACCGCGGATATGATGTACCGGGGTATGATGTTGATGTTGTTGCTGTCCAATAGGAATCAGAGTCGGCGTAGCTCTTCCATTATTTCCGGCGAACGGGAAGTCGGGTCGGCCAAGGCGTAGCACACGGCATGGTTGTCGTCGTGGAGGAGGATGTTGCGGGCAATAAGATGTGGCAGAAAACTGAGGACGGCAAGGCTGACGGCCTTTATCTCTTTCTAGGTAATGTGCTGGTGCTCGCCCCAAATTCCCCAAAAGCTCTGTGCACGTACGCGATAACGTACCATTTTCCCATATTACTATGTGTTCCACATAACCGAATTTCGGGGGGCTTTTTGGAGGGGGTTGAAGGCGTGGGTGCCGTGTTCAATGCGCGAGGTTAGGTTTGCGGGTGTGCATAGAGCACGGAAGTTCACGCCGATGGCACGGGTGATGTTTTTAGAAAGCAAGCGAGCAAAAACGCACATGACGCAGGTTTGGATAAACACTGCACGCTGTAAACATGCGAGGTCGATTGGCTTAGGGGAGGGGCGAGGTCCAACTTGACCGTTAGGGAAGCATCACGTTGCCGGTGGTGTCTATTGAAATTGAAATTGAAATTGTTTACAACATGTACCGTATGCGCCGGTTTTTCACCAAAAGCCGGATGCGTCGGCTGCTGTCTCTGGGCCCTCCCAACTATGCCATACAGGGAACTTACAAGTCAAGGCTAGACCGTTAACCACCTAAATCCTACCTCTCTAATGGTTGTCGGGGGTTTTACTCCCCCCCGGGGAGGTGTGCAAGAAGAGGCGAGGGCTGCGTGCATTTAGGGGCGTGCGAAGGGGCAATGTGCGGAGGCGCGACGGGAGGTCGTGCGGGATTTGATGCGGTATATAATTAGGAGATGATGCAGCCATTGGACAGTGTGCGTGTGGAGCTGTGTAAGGGTGCGAGACGTGTCGAGGCGTGCCTTGGAGATGAGTTTGTCAGGGGGGTCAGTGCGGGCTGTGAGTAGGGAGGTGAGACTCGTGATGGTGGAGGAGTGCGGTGTGCCTGTGCGGCTCATGACGATGGGAAGGATGTCTACCACTGTGCCTGGCCAGTGGCTGCGGATGGCGTTTGCAGGGGGTGTGTATTTGGCACGTATGAGTTTAGCTGTGTGGGAGAGGTTATTGTCTGTGCAGTACTTCCATTCCCCTATCTGAATCTTTTTTATGGAAGCGTAACGTCGGCGACCGTTTGAGTGACCCACAAATCGAGGTTCGAGGATGCGGATGAAGTCGGATGTGTGTGCGGGGGGCCGTAGCGCGGGGGGGAGAATCTCATGGGGTAGGACGGCGGGACACGAGGTTAGGGAGTCGGGCGAGAGACCTTCGTCAGCAACAACAAGGCGGGAGGGCATGTGGGTGGGGTGGGGTGGGCGGCAGTCATGGGGAGTGTGGGCAAGAGAGGGGGAAGCAAATGATTTGATGGGTTTGTTACCGAAGTCCGCGGTGATGGTTTCCCAGCGGCCACCGTTGTGGCGTTCCAGGAGGGAGAGGAGGAGTTGCAGTGCGCTATTGTGGCGGTCCTGTCTTAGACCAGACATGGAGGGGCAGTTACCGGCCATGTGGCCGTTGCTAGTGAATTGGCCACAGAGGGGGCAGCGTAGGGTGGGGTTATGGGTGAGTAGGCGGGTGTTGTGGACTCCCCACATGAATTCTTGTTTGTGTGTGAACTGGATGTTCGTGAGGGTTGAGTGTTTTTGTGGAAAGAGAAATTGGCGCCGTCCCCCGCGGCGCGGGCGAGGAGGGCACCGTGTTTGGTAGTGTGCGAGAGGGGTGTGTGTGTGTGTTTGGTGCTGTAGGTGTGTGCGTCGGCTTTGAGGTTGGTGTATCTGTAGGGTATGGGGTCTCCTAGGGTTTGTGGAATGAGGGTGTATGGCCAGGTCCAGTGGCCTATCGCGACCTCTGAACCTGTGGTGTATGTAGTGTCGGGTGGGTGTCCATCCGCGACTTGGTTGGCTAGGGTGTCTGCAAGGTCGTTACCCAGGGAGTGGTTGTGTGCTTTGATTTTGCCGAGGTGTGTGCGGATGCCTGCGTAGCAGCGGGTTTTGAGGGTGTGTGTGATGGAGTGGAGCGTGTCGCGGTGGATGGTGTGTCGGTAAGCGGAAGGGTAGTTTAAGTATCCTTGTATGAGGCGGAGGGAGCACGCACTGTCTGTGAGGAGGTGGGTACGGCCAAGTTGGAGGCCTATATCTATGCCAACTAATTCAGCGCGATTTATTGTGTGGGAGGGAGGGGTAGAGGTCACCAGGATTTTGACTTTGGTGTCCGAGGCGGGGTGGGTGGCTGCTGCTCCGAGGGGGGAAGAGCTGCCTTTTTTCGAGCCGTCTGTGTAGACGAAGTCCTGCTAGTTCCAAGCAAGAGTACCGCTGATGGGGGGGTATGTTAGGTGTAGGCGGTCCGGGAGGGGGTATGTGATGGGGTGGGTAGGATTTGGGGGTAGGTGGTATATACCTGCTGAGTGAGGTGAGTAGGTGTCGAAGATGTGGGGAGGAGGGGGGGTGATGGCGGGGTTGGGGAGGTGAGTGTCGTAGATAGATTCGAGAGTGTTGTGAAGTGCAGTCATGGCTGTGGGTGACGGGAGGGTGGAGAGTGCGAGGGGGTTGGCGACGAGGTATATGTCAACCATCCATCGTGTGCCGAAGGGGGTAGGGGTGGGGTTGCCAGTGTGTTGGTCGGGGGGTAGGAAGGTGTTTGCGTCATTGGGGAGGGTGTAGAGGTGGTGGGTGTATGGGGAGTTGATGTATTTGGAGTGGCGGTAGGGTGTGTGTTCCCATCGGGGGAGGATGAGGATGGTTGCGCTGGGTGTGTGAGGGGCTGTGAGGTGTGCGCTGGTGATTGCGTGTTCCATGGCTCGTCGCATGCACTCGTGGTCGTATTCAGGGTTGGCTATGTTGGTGCCTTGCCATGTGTGTGGGGCATTGCTGCCGCTGGATGAGAAGACGATGTCTTCGGGGTAGAGGGAGTGGTAGGTGTGGGAGTGGAGGGATTTATTGAGGGGGTCGGAGTAGAGTTCTGTTTGTACGTGGAATGTGTGGCGGAGAGCTGTGAGGAGGTCTTCTCTAGTGGCCCATCTATTACGGGTTGTGGTGGCGGATGTGGGTGAGTGGATTTCTGAGCGGGAACCTAGGCGAGTGAGGAGGTGGTAGACCTTTTCTTCGAACGTGTGCTGCGTGAGGTCGGGGCAGAAGAGTTGAAAGAGGTGGCGGACGCGTGGGCCGTTGAGGGTGGTTACCGCGCGACCGTCGGGAGTGCAGAGTATGGTGGTGTCGTGGAGAGATGGGTGTGCGTGGATTGCGAATTTGCCGGTGGGGAGCATGTCGAGGTCGGGGTTGATGGGGTCGTGGTTGAATGTGATACGGGGGTGTGGCCAGGGAGGGGGTCCTGGTTCTGGCAAAATGGGTGTCGTGGAGGGGACGTAGCCGGAGTTAAATGCGGTGAGGGTGGTGGGGCCGGATGGGGTCTCACTGATGGTGTCGTGGAGTTGAAGGCACGGGGCCCACTGGACCTCGTGGAGGCGGGTGAGGTCGTGTTGTTGGCCGCGAGCACACCACTCGCACTGCCATGTGGCGGGTCCCTGAGCTGGGCGGCATTGGGAATGTATGGCGAAGTGCAGGCATGTGCAGCAGGTGGAGGCGGGTTTTGTGTGCAGTGGGTCGTGGCAGATGGAGCAGGCGGTGGGAAAGGAGGTGGGGAGGCATACCGCTGTGGGGGTGGAGGAGATGAGGCGGAAGCCGTCGTCGAGTTGTAACTGGATGTCCCATTCCGTGAGGTGTTCCGGGGCCCATTCAACCATGTACTGTGCCTGGCCGTATTATGTGTCCTTGTGTTTGGAAATGATGCGCGTGACGTCGCAGGGGGGGTAGTGGTGGTCTGAGGGGGTGAGGTATTCTGTGTCCAAGTGTGTGGTGGGTGCGGTGGGGGTGGGGTGAGTGGTGCGGGGGGTGTAGATGCCGGATGAGAGGGTGGGGGGTGAGCGAGGGAGGTGTGGGGAGAGGAGGGGAATCCATGAGGGGTGTATGGTGGTGGGGGGGATGCTTGTTTGGGAATGAGGCTTGTGATGGGGAGGCGGTTGTGGATAGTATCGAGGGGTTCGGTGAGGATTGCGGCGAGGAGGCGGATGGGAACTGAGAGTGGGGAGGTGGACCCCGTGAGTGTGGTGATGGATTTGCAGGATCTGAGGATGAAGCAGGATGAGGTGGCTCTGAGGAGGACTTGTGGCTACGTGGTGATGTTATTTTTCTAGAGGGGGGTGAGGCGGGGGAGGAGAGAGGCGTGTGTTTTGCGGGGTGAGAAATCGCAGTAGGCTTGTTTATATGTGTGAGGGTCGGTGATGTGTGTGGCTTTGTCCCGTAGTGAAGCGAGGAGGGCGTTGTCTTGAGTGGTGAAGTGGGCGCGGATTGTGGAGGCGATAGGGTTGGTGAGGGAGAGGGGAGGGATGTGGTGGAATAGGGTGACCGCATCGCGCTGAGCTCTGACTAAGCACTTGAGTGTGGGTGGGATGTAAAAGGTTGACATAATGGCTTCCGAGGGCCAGTGGGAGTACGTGGTGGATAAGGTGCGGATGTGTGCTCGGGCCATGTGGCCTCTATAGCCTGAGTTGTTCATGATTTTATGTAGGTGGCAAACTGTGAGTTGTGCGGCGTGGGCTTTGAGGGAGGGGAGGCCGTATCCTAGGTCGGAGGTAGGGCGGTGGAGGGCGGTGCGGGGAAGGTTACGTACCGAGGAGACGGCGGAGCGGAGTGCGCGGCAGATTTGTCCTTCTAGAGTGTCGAGTTGGGAGTCGGTGAAGAGGCCGAGCTGGAGGGTGAAATGCTTCCCGATGAGGAGTCTGCGGGATTGTGTTAGTGGGGAGGTGGAAAGGGCGGTGATGAGGGATGCTGTGGTACGTCTGAGTTCGTGCCAGTGTTTGGAGAAGTTGAGGGAGGTGTTTAGTTCAACCCCTAGGACTCAGTATGTGTCCTTGGGGCCAATGGAGGGAATGGGGGCCGGGGTGGAGTTTAGGGTGATGAACTGAGTTTGCAGGCGGGATGCGAGGAGGGTAGTGTTGGCGAGGGTGAGGGCGTTGCCTGTGCGCCAGAGCGCGCCGGTGATGCAGCATTTGCGGATGTTGACGGTCATGCCCGTATAGGCGCTGAAGAGGGAGAGTTTCTTGAGTTGGATGGTCATGTTGGGGGTCGAGCCCGTGGCGAGGCTGAGGTCGTCCGCGAAGCCGTGTCCGGGGTACGTGGCCGTTGGTTCTGTGGGGTCGACGTTAGTGTCGGGGGGGCCTGGGCGGTAGCCCCGGCTTCCCACCGTGAGCCATCGAAGGAAGGGTTCAAGGAAGAGGGTGAATAGAAAGGGGGAGAGGGTGTCCCCCTGGAGGGTTCCGCGATTAATGTCAATAGAGGGGGTGGGGCCATGTGGCGTGATATAATCTGTGGTTGAGACCCCGTAGAGGTGTTCGCAGGTGTCGACAAAGGAGGGGGGCATACCGAGTTGATGCATGTGTTTGAACATGATGCGGTGGTCCGCGGCGTTGAAGGCGCCTTTGAAATATGCGTACATTACGTAGATGTCTTTGTTGTGGAGTTTCGCGTCCTCCATCGTCATTATGAGGGAGGAGAGGGCGTCGTGGATGCTGCGGTGTTGTCGGAATCCGTCCTGTTGATCGCTGAGAATGCCGTGGGTTTCGGCGTAGTTCGAGCCTGCGTCTTTGATTAGTGCTGTCCATAATTTAAGGAGGTTGTTCATGAGGGCGATAGGGCGGTAGTTGTCGAGGAGGGAGGGGTCGCCTTTTTTATGAAGCAGACATGTTGTGCTGTGGCACCAGTCAGGAGGGGTGTAGGATTTGTGGGCGAGGAGGGAAAGGAGGGAGAAGAGGGCGGAGCGGGTCGCCGGTGGGAGGAATTTGAGTATTTCATTGGGGATACCGTCGGGGCCGGGGGCTTTGCCGGTGCCTAGGGAGTTGAGGGTTTTATCGAAAGTATCGCGGGTAATCATGTCGGCGAGGGTGAGAGAGGGGTCGCCGCGTGGTTCGATGGTAAAGTTGTCGGGGTTGTCGGGGAGTTCCCACGGGGGGGTGGGAAGTTCGTTTGGGGTGGCGCGGCCGAGTTCGGAGGCGAAGTGAGAGTGCACCGCGTCAATGACGGCGGAGGGAGTGGATGCGGTAGTTTTATCGGGTCGAGTAATGCGGTGGAGGGTGGGGGTGGCGCCGGCGGGGGGTAGGGGGCCGCTTTTAATTTTCAATCGGCGGTGGGAGAGTTTGGGGCAGGTGTCGTAGGCCGTATTGGCTCGAGTTTTGATTTTCTTTAACTTATCCGTGGTGGTGGCGTGAAGGAGCTGGCGTATGCGTGCTTGGCATTGGTGTTTGATGGCGTCAGGGATGAGATAGTCAGTTGTGTTTAAGAGGGCTTGGGCGAGGGGGAGGGGGTCGTTGTTCTTGCTGCATTTGCGGAGTTTGAGTATGTGTGTGTGCGTTTTCTTTGTGAGCCAAGTAGTGTCGAGGGACGCTTGGGGTGGGCGTGGTTTTTTGGCGGGGAGGAGGGGCCAAATTGTGGCTGCGTGGTTGTTAGCACTAGCATCCCGTTGCATAGTACTTATGTACAAGGTAGCTATTTGTCATTCTAGTACTTAGTGTTATGCTATTAGCGGTACTCTATTCCCTATTAGTGGCGGTCGGCCGGCCTTCCCGGTGCCTTCGCCGGCCGCCATCTCTCTCCACACACTTCACTAGTCACCACAGCCGGCCCCCCTTGTGGGGCCGGCACGACCTCCGTGTAACTATCCGTTCCCAACTCTAACAGGTTATGGGCCCTCCACCAAGTTACACTAGAGAAGAGCGTGTGTAAAGCGCTCGGCGCCACGCTAGTCCTATCTACTCCCACGTAAAAAAGAGTAGAGCGTGTGTAAAGCGCTCGGCGCCACGCTAGTAATTCATCGTCCCACCGACCCCACGCTTCGCCTTCGAGCTAGTTGTCCGCGACTGTCCTACCATCTCCCACGTAAAAAGGAGAAGAGCGTGTGTAAAGCGCCCGGCGCCACGTTCGCCCCACCCAACTTTCAGTCTCACCTAGCCTTTCAGTACTTTAATTAGTACTGTTATTGTTTTTTCCCGAGGCAATGCCGCAACGCTCACCTTACTTAGCGAGGAGCTTAACTTTCCCACGGCGAGAAAGAGGGAGTCAACACGAGCGCCCGTCGATGTTTTTTGCGTGCCTACACGCTCCTAACGGCCTTGTTGGCTGTGCTTCTTCCTCGCCGGTCGCTCTCATGCGTCGGCTAATTCTCCCGTGGACAGTTTTTCCCGCTACATGTCAGAATAGTACATTACACAGTACATTCGGAACTGCTTCATATCAGCAACTCGCCGGTAGCGGCACGTTCTTGTGAGCGCATGTCGCTACACCTACCCGGCCGGAGACACACGCTAAAAGCACTACACCTTCTACCAAGATGACATCTTCCTCATCGCAAGCTAGGACGACGTCAAGACCTCGGCTACCTTGAGGGGGGGTGTTAGCACTCGCATCCCGTTGCATAGTACTTATGTACAAGGTAGCTATTTGTCATTCTAGTACTTAGTGTTATGCTATTAGCGGTACTCTATTCCCTATTAGTGGCGGTCGGCCGGCCTTGCCGGTGCCTTCGCCGGCCGCCATCTCTCTCCACACACTTCTCTAGTCACCACAGCCGGCCCCCCTTGTGGGGCCGGCACGACCTCCGTGTAACTATCTGTTCCTAACTCTAACAGTGGTCCATGTGTTGGGAAAGGAGTGCAGTGAATTGGGAGGCAAGGGTGTCGAGGGTGTCGGGGGAGGCCGAGGTGTGTGAGGTGCTGAGAATTTCTGCGTGGAGGGCGGCCGTTTGGTTGATGAGGTCGGGGGTGCTGGATTGGTACGTTTGTATGCGGTCGGGTGTGAGAGGAAGTCGAAAGTTGAGTTTGCGCGTCGTGTGATGTGTGTGGGGGTGGGTGTGGGGGGGGGGGGGGGGGGGGTGAGCCATGAGGGAGAAAGGGGCGGGGATGACGAGGTGGATTGCAGAGTGGTCAGTAAAGTGGGAGGGGGAGGGGAATATCGAGCAAGAGGAAGGTGGGAGGGAGAGAGGTGAAGGGGGCGAGGAGAGCCAGTGGTCAAGGCATCCTCCGCTGCGGGGGAATGTGGGGATGGGGTTGTGGAGGGGCTGGAGGTGGGATTTGACGAGGGAGGTGAGGGCGGGGTGACATGTACATGTGGTGGTGGTTGATTGGAAGTCTCCTCCCCAGAGGATGCGGTGTTGCGGGTGGTCGTCTGCTAGGCGGAGACCCCATGCTGCCACTTCAGCATATAGGCGGGTCAGTTGAGGGGTGTAGAGCTGGGGCATGTAAGTACCTATAAGGAGGTAAGGGGTGCCTGAGTGGGGAACGATTTTTAGTCCGGCGATATGGGGGATGAGGTGGGGGGGTGGGGTTAGGACAGTGGCAGACTGGAATGAGGCTCTGCGGACCGCGAAGAGAACTCTTGCGTTGGGTAGGGGCAGAGGTGAGTAGCATTGTCGAGAGCTTTTGAGGTGGTATTGGGGGAGGGCTATGCGCCAGCGGGATTTGTGGGTGTCGTGGTTGGTTTCGGTGAGGATAAGGACGTCCGGACGGTGTGAGGTGGAGAGGTGTTCAACATCCATAATGGAGGTGTGTAGGCCGCGGGTGTTGAGTGTGATGAGGTGTAGTGGTTGGGAGGAGTGGTGTGGGAGGATGGGGGAGGGGAGGGAGAGGGTGGTGCTGGGGGGGTCGTCGGGGGGGCGGTCGACGGGCGGTGGTTGGAAGGGAGGGGGGAGGAGCGGAGGGGAGGAGGGGTGGGGGGGGGGGGGAGGGAGGGGAGGGGGGGGGGGCGGTGTGGGGGGGTGGAGGGCGTCGAGAAGGCGGGGGCGACCCTGAGGGAGGGGGGCGGAGCGGAAGGTGTGGTTCCAAAGGAGAGTCTGTAGGGAGTAAACCGTGTTCCGGGGGTCGAAGGGGGGGGGATTGTATGTTTGGTTAGGGGGAGCAGTGGCGATGAAGTAGGTGTGTAGGAGGGCGTGGGTACCGCACGACCATGCCCTATCTGAGTCGGATTGTCTAGGAGGGTTAAGCAGGCGGAGGGTGCCGACGGGGGGGGGGGGGGGAGGAGTTCCAATCTGAGAGGAGAGCGAGGGTGCGGGTGAGGAGTTCGGGCGGGGCGGTGGTGTCTAGAATGCTTGGGTATGTGCTTGTGCCAACCACACCCGCCCCACGCGTGGCACGCGTCGGGAATTAGGCTCGGAAGTCAGTAGGAATGAAGAATTGGTAAACATATATCGACAAACCTCGCACAAATCGCCTCATGAGGTGACCCGAATTCGATTGGTGTAGCTTGGCACTGCGGCTCAGCTTTGCCGGAATAATTCGTATATTACAATAATTCATATAAGATTGATTTCTTGGCGTTTGACCTTTATGATAAATGCGTTTGACGCGCATTTAAAAAGCGCGTCCAACGAAACCTGTTGTAAAACGTTTTGACCATATATGAGTAAGTTATGATTGTTTGAACACTGTGGCCGAAAGCGGCTTGCCCTTGGGTTGTGCGCATATCGTGGTAAGTCTACATACGCGATTTCGTGCGTTTCCACCACAGCGGCATGCCCAACCCCTCCTCCCTCCGTCGCCTATGCATTATACTTGCGCGACCGCCGCACAAGCATTCACATTGCGGCGTTGTGAGCCCGTTACTCTTTTCGTAACCAGCACGGCGAATTTGAAAGAGCGTGCCGCACGGGTGCGGGCGCGATAACCCCAAGTACACAAGCCCGGCAGTGCTCGAACTCGCCCCTCGTGGTTGTCGGCGCATTCATTTTGGGCGCAAAAGCATTATCTAGGATTTCAGGAGATTTGTCAATTAAATCGACGCATGGTTACATTTTCTACTTGCGAAGGTGCAAAATCTTGTCCGGACTTATGTGGAGAAGTGTAGTTGCTGTCTAAGGGCCTTCTTGTATATGCCTTCTTGGTCTTAGGATACAAAATTTAGGCCGGTGTGCTCCTTGTCCTTCCTCCTCATGTGAGTTTTGGGGTTTCACTCCCCCCCACGGAGGATCTTGGTAGGACGTGGGGGGGGGGGGTTAGAAGGGGTGTTGGTGGGGTTGTTTGTAGGTGGCAAAGGATTTAGTTCCTGTAGATGCGGAGGAGGTGATGTAACCATTGGACGGTGTGTATGTGTAGGCGGGAGAGAATGCGGGTAGTGTCTCGGGAGGCGGTGACACAGAGTTTGTCCAGAGGGTCGTTTTCAAGGTTTATCAGGGTAATGATACAAGTATGGGTGAGGTGTGGGGGGTACCTATGCGGCTAATAGGCAGGAGGATGATTTCGACTATCGTTCCGGGCCACGGTGAGCGGAGGGCGTTTGCAAGGGGGGTGCATTTTTGCATGATGAGTTGGTGAGTGCCATTGAGGTTATTGTCAATGCAATATTTCCAATTTGGATTCTGCGGATGGAGGAATATTGAAAATTGTTTACATTAATAACCGAGTTAACGGCTCATGTCTTCGGACCCCCTTGTGATCAGGCCTCCTAGAGCACTTTTCTGATCGTAGGATATGCGCCATGGACCCACTTATCCCAACCTCTCCAATGGCAGTAACAATACCGTCAAATTCATGCTAGTACATAGTAAATGTACACGAGCTATGAAAAATAATTCATCGCTTGTCTCCTCGATGCGCAGCGTGCTTAGGCTTAAAGCTCTGAATCACATATCGATTAATGATCAGTAGTCGATGTATCGGCGCTATTTGCAATAAATCAATTATCGATCTTTAGGGACTACATTTATCGGATGCGTCGATATGTAAAGCTTGACTTATCAAATGCATCGATATTTAAACGCTTGACTTATCATATGCGTCGATGTTTAAGGGCTTGACTTATAAGATGCACCAATCTTTAATGCCGCGATTGATCAGATTCTTCGATCTTTAGGCCGCGATTTATCACATGCACCGATCTTTAGTCCGCGATTTATCATGTGCACCGATATTTAGGCCGCGATTTATCACAGGCATCGATATTTATTTATCGTTTCTACCGCCGTTGATTCATTCTTGTATCCCGCGCGAGCGTAAATCGAATGATAATAAACTTTATGTCTACATTAGAAATAACCATATTGAAGAATCTAGCAGATGAGTGAAAATTGACAGTTTACACACAAATAAAATGTTTTCATGTAATCGAAATGGAAATGAGGAGAATGCAAGCAGAATTGCATTATCAGTGCTATACTCAGAATGAATGCATCTATGACCACCGTTGGTTCCTTGATATATCAACGGCCATCATAAAACGAGAAAGAGTTCATGGGCTGACCACTCATATCTCGTATGCGTCATAAAAGGGATCATGGTCTCGTTATTGCCATGCTTGACGAAACGTGGTCACGAAACGTGGTGATATCGGCGCCGATGACGGTCCAGAAAGGGATCATTGGTTGCGAAGATTTCGATCGACGGATGCGATGTCTAACCTATGCGATCATCTATTCGTACATGTACTTCTGAAGAGTGGTGAAAAGCACAGTAGATTAAGCGTTTATGGTTATTTCTATTCTTCGTAGCTTATCAAGAAATACGGCGAAGTATATGAGAATTTATTACGTTTCGTTTGGATCTAGAAATGCGACGATATGGAGATGAAACGTCAATCTGCCAAGCGACTACACGTATGTCCGGACTATTACAAGCAAGCCTTCGTAACTTCGTATTTCTTTAAAGAAGGTTAAGCTATCTGGAGTTGGGGGTAGGCTGTCATCCCACCTCTTCCCACGCCCCCGCGCCGTGAACCCCGGTATGTAATATTTTGTCACATCTTTTCTTTCGCTCCGTATCAAATGCTTACAGTGTCTCCACTACACTCACTGCATTGTACTTGCATCTTGCGTGCGCGCGCGCGTATGTAAGTGTGTGTGTGTGTGTGTGTGTGTGTGTGTGTGTGTGTGAGAGAGAGAGAGAGAGAGAGAGAGAGAGAGAGAGAGAGAGAGAGAGAGAGAGAGAGAGAGAGAGAGAGAGAGAGAGAGAGAGTGTCTTGCGTGCGTGAACTGCAAGTTCCTAGACCCCCAAATGGTCCTATGAGAGCGCTCATCTCATGGGATACTTGTTTGGCAACGAACGAATATGGGATACCTATATGGCAACGCTTTACTCTGGGACACTATTTGGCACACTGTGGCCTAGCTACCCGCAGCCATGGTCCGGACTAGCAGCAACATGGCTCCACAACGAGATATGGCAATCGCAACCATCTCGCATGTCAATACACTTTTCATTGTTAGACCTTCTCTTTAGTGACTTTGAGCGATTATATACTTCCTATAGCCCCATTGATCCCAAACACGAAAACCTATAGTGGGCAGGGTAAAACCCACGATGAATGAGATGTGCTCGGTAAGGCGTTTGCAACACATGTTTTTGTTGGTATGTATGGGGATAAAATGTAATTAACCTATTCTTAAACAATTCTAAATGTCCAACGCGCACACGGGTCTCAGCCTTGAAGAGCAATTGCAGTGTTCCCTCCCCATTCACGACAACACTATCTTTGTTGTGAGCTGGGCATTATTGCAATGCAATGTACTATGGTTGATTTATCAAATTAATGCACTTTTTAATGAGTTTCCTTATAAATATAGTACATATTTTCGATTTATTGTACATCGATCTTGAGCGCCTAAATCATCAAATGCATTGATCTTTAGCGCCCGATTTATTATATGCATTGATCTTAAGTGCCACGATTTATCAAATGCATGGATAATTAGGGCCCGAATTATGAGTTGCATCGATATGTAAGATATTGGATGCACTAGTGATGCGATTCTTGATACAAAATATCGATTCTCGATATTTACAAACTTAATTAATCAAAATTCTCGATATCTAAGTTTGAATTAATCACGATTCTCGATCTTTAAGTTTGAATTAGTCACGATTCTCGATCTTTATATTTGAATTGATCACGATTCTCGATCTTTATTATGCCCTCAATTTCGATTCAGACCCTTCCTTACTCCGCATGTTGCGAGGGAGTTGAACATCCTAGCTGATCAGCTGGCGCTCGTCGCGACGGGTCTACATGACCTCTGCTCATGTGCGACTCCGGTCGTGCCAGATTTGGGGGGGAAAGGCAGGCGAAAAGCCCCCTCGCACATACCGTCGACGGTCCTGTTCCGATCCACGCGCTCCTCCGTCCGAGATTTCGCTGCTTCTCCCGTCGCAGCTCGCCTCCTAGCCTAGACTTCTCTACCCCTCCGGGGACTGGGGAGAGAGGAAGTCCATAGCTGCAAACGGTGTTTAGTTGGCGCTCTTGTCTCCTCGCCAGATTTTCTCTTGTCCCATGTCCGTTTCCTTTTGTTTCCAACACCTATATAATCGTGCGAAATCCGTCCGTACCCCCCCACCCCCGAGTGGCGCTGATTCCCGGCTGCCCGCCGTTTGCTCCAACACCCGTGGCCCATCGGTGATCCGTCCGTACCCCCTTTCGCCAAAAACACATTTCGTAGACACCGCCCCCGCCCCCTTTGTCGGGAAAATATTTGTGAGTATTCCGTCACAGAAAAACATATCGGACGGCCCGAGCGGGGGATCTTAGAGTTGGTGTACGGATGTTATGTTTTTCCAAAGCCCTCCGTACATGGCTTCTTGACAATTAATGATCCCGCGTATCGCAGCTGCCGGTACCTCGTTTAGCCCCTACCGTGCTAAGCTTGGCACGGCTACAAGGTTACTAGCGCCCACCGCGTGGAGGTAGAGCTAGGTGCCGACGGGCATGCGAGCGCACCCCATCCCTGGGCCGCCGCCGCGGCGCCGCCGGCGGGCGCCGGGAGGAGTATCTGCGTGTGGAGTTATAGTGACCTATCATGCGAGGTTCATATTGTCTAATGAGGTCGGGTTTGTGAGCAAGGGGTCGGAGCTGAGCGGGGAGGGTGTCATCATGCAGGACGATAGGGCAGCGGGCGAGGGAGGTAGGGTCGAGATCTTCGTCTGCGTTAACTTTGCGGGTGGGCATGTGGCTATGTTGGGTAATAATGTCGTCAAGGGGAAGGAGAGGCTCTTGGGTTGTATGAGAAGTGAATGACTTGATAAGTTTATTGCCAAAATCTGCGGATATGGTTGTCCATCTGCCCCCATTTGACTGTTCAAGGATAGTAATTAAGACTTGGAAGGCACTATTGTGGCGGTCTTGTCGGAGTCCAAACGTGGAGGGACAGTTCCCGGCCATGTGACAGTTGCTGATAAATTGTCCACACATTGGGCACGTAAGGGTTTTGCTCCACATGACAAGGCGAGTATTTGGGGGGGGGGGGGGGAGGGGTAGGAATGATTGTAGCTTTGTCACCCAACATCAAAATTACGCAAGAATGGATGGCTACCGCTTCTCTTACTGTAAAAAAAACTTACAAAAAAACTTGAGAGTGTGGCATTTGATGGGGTCGTTCTTGTACGTTCCGTGGAGTGGGGGAGTATTGTTCGTGTTCGCATTTGAGTTCTTACAATGATTTTTTGTTGGGGGTGTTAAGACATGATAATGTACTACCATCGTCTAATATTGTTTCCGACAAATGTATATGGCATGTATGATATATGGAGTCTTGTCTCTCCCTCTTTTAGCATCATAAGAATGATATTAAATGGAGGGTACCTGTTGAACCATGCATACACGTTCAATATGGAAGGCAACACACACGTAGTCACAGTCACAAAAACACAAAAATAGAGTCACATAGACGACCAACATGAGGCTTGGTATCCGGACAAAGAAAGTGGAGAGTTGTAGCTTGGCGACATCTCTGTACCGAATCAAGTAGTCTACCCTTGTGTATGATATAGACGTGTACTAAGCATATATAGCCAAAAGGTAACCGTGTTTGGTGGTGTGCTGAATAGGGGTGATAGTATGGGCAAGGATGTATTTGCTTGCATCGCGTTTGGGGATGGTGCATGTTAGGGTCTTAGAGGGGAGTTTGGGTCAAATGGTTGTCTAGTGTAGGGCCATGCCCATGGGCAGATTTGTGTATGTGTACCTTTGAAATAGATTGCGTCCGTGTTATGACCGTCCGCGACTGTATTGGCAAGGTGGCCGGCTATGTCGTCGCCTTTGGTATTTTGTGAGTCTTAATTTTACCAAGGTGGGTAGTTATGCCGGCCCGTGAGCGGGAGTGTAAGGTTAATATGATTGAAGAGAGGACGTCTCTATGTATTTGTGAATGAGGCGAAGGGAGCAAGCGTTGTCTATTAGAAGGGCGGTGTGACCGAGTTTGAGGCCAAGGTCCATGGCAGCTAGTTCAACCCGATTAATGGTGTGTGTGTCTCAAGAGTGGAGCTGACGAGAATGCGTAGGTTCGTGTGGGATGAGGGGTGTGTAGCCGCAGCCCCTAGTGGGGTGGAGCCGCGGGGTGGAGCCACCTTTTTTCGATCCAACTGTGTAGACAAACGTCGTCTAGTCGTGTGCAAGATAGCAGGGGTGTGGGTGGTAGTGGTAGTATTTCCTATGTGAGGGTGCGTATGTGAGGGAGTGGGTAGTGTTGGGGAGTAAGTAGAATATCCCTGCGGAGTGTAGAATGTATTCAGAGGGAAGAGTGGGGTAGGTGCATGTGGTGGGAGGAAATGGAAGTGTCGTGTCGTAGTTGCTTTCATGGGTACGGTGGCGGGAGGTGGAGTCTCGAGGGTGGGAAGGTAGGGTAGGGCCGGGGTATTGCAGACTAAGTAGATATTTACTCACCATCTCTGCGTCATCATCCCCAAGGAGGGGTCGCGCTGAAGTTTGTAAGGGCTATCGCAGCTGTGGGGTGCTTCATCACTATGCAAAGGTAATCGAACATTTTTTTCTGAAAGTTGCGACAAGCTGCGTTTACAACGACATAAGGAGGTATTGCTCCTTCCAGACGATCTGAGAATACATGGTTCATAGCTCGAATGTAGTTGATATATTCCCTGCGAAACTGTGAGAAGTTGGTGTCAGCTATGAAAGTCGGTTCATGTGCGCGCATCGACCTACTAAGGCTGATGTCATCGAACTGGCCGTATCTACGCTGATCATCGCCGAAAATATAGGTGCCCGCGTCATAACTTGGGGTAGCACTTCGGCCGACGCGATTGTAGGGGCCACCGTCTGCCGGTGGTGGCGGCAGTGGCTGCCCATGTTGTTGCCCGAAGCACGTGCTACATCACTCAAACTGTTACACTATCTACCTTTGTGTGATCGCGTGCGACCGTTCTATCGTTGTGTCTATCAGCTCGACAATTTCGAAACGCTTATAAGCCGGGTATCATCCATGGTAGTGGGAGCGACATGATCTTTACCGGGGGTGGACCCAGACGCCTCTGCATAGGTCGGTATATTGATGCTCCGTGTGAAGGGCGCCGGCGGCGGCTTCTTCCGTTTAGACATGCATGATGACGCCCGCTTCAACTTTTCACAACTGTATTTTCTCACGTCATCACGGCACTCGTTGCGTGTACGTATAGCTTATTAAGCTCTGTGAGGGCCCATAACATCTTATCGGAGGTGCCCGTGAGCTGTGAGGTGTGTCGACATGTGCGTGCGCCGAGGCGCTTTGTGATGGTTACATGAGAACTAACTAGGAGCAGGACACGCCGCTGCTTGTCGTTTTTTGTACTCTAGAAGCCATACGTATTTATCGACAACGTTCACAACAACCAAGCATTCCCAATCCTCTTGAACATATTTATCAATGACATATTTGACGGGATAGAGTGATTGGGGTGCAAGCTGCCGGGTTGCGTTGACATGCTTGACTCTAGGCAACCACTAAGGGTGCCGGGCCAATTATTCGCCGACGACACCGTGGGCCTTGCGCTGTCGCTCGATAACTTGCATGCCATGTTCGCTCACTTTTCCCAATGGGCAGAGGACCACTATATGGGATTCGGAAAAAAAATGCGGGGTAATGGCGCTAGGCCGCCACTCCGACGTAGTCGCAGTACGAGAACAAGCTCGTCGTTGGCAGCTCGGGAGGGGACGGGTACCGATTGTATCCGAGTGTAGGTATTTAGGCGCGTTGGTAAATTCGGATTTAAGTATGCGAAGTATCGTGGGCGTTAGGGTTAAAAAAGGTAGGCGCGCCGTTGTAGCGCTCGTCTCGGTGTTAGGAACGCGGGATATCCCCATTTAGGTACGCACTTCGGTGCGTAAGACTTGCATATTGCAGGTCCTTACTTATGGGTGTGAAGCATGGGGGATGAATACGACTAGCGGCGTCAATAGATTACAAACCACATTAAATCAATGTTTGAGGCGCCTAGTTGTTGGGGTAGATGCAAAGCCCCTTGGGGTGGCCACAGCGCCGCTACTACGGGAGCTAGGAATAGCGCCCATAGAAGCAAGGGCAGCAACGGTTAGGACTAGGGCGCTCCTTAAAGCGCCCACCCTAAATACATGCATAAGCGATTTGGCGGGTCAGCCTAGTCGTATGTGCCCAAATACCTAGACGTATGGGACCGTGCGTTGGCTGGATAGTTTTGCAAGGGCAACCGCGGAATTAGCTCAAAACGTACGCGACACACCCGCCTAGAGGTCTTTGCAACCACGCGTTGCCTCTATTCTAGTTAAAACATCGGTATCGGGTCGATTCGAGACATCATCGTCGGCATGTGCTAATACGTGGAGTATCTATTCCCATGCTTCATATGTTGGAAACCCATTGCCGCAATACGGCACGGGCATTCCCACGGGTGCCGTTGCATGGTTACACATTATGATTCAATTTCGCACGCGTATATTTCCCACAGCCCGTCGTCTAGCCCGCATTCATGCCATACTTGAACGTGTTCTCAATCATTGTCATTCATGCGGCGGGGATGTGCATGAATATATAGAACATATCATGCTTGAATGCCCACGTTGGGAGTGC